>MU260076.1:260000-645000 GCA_020310875.1 Ceratopteris richardii
TATTGTAATGGACTCGATCACTATCTTCATGGTTTTTATCATTGCAAGGTAACTCAAAGGTATACATTGAAAATGGATTCATAAATTAGTGAAAAAAGGTCAACCATTTTGACTTCATGATAAGAGCATGTAGAAAAAAAGGAGAAAGAAAAATTGGGAGAGCATGTCTCAAAGAAATGTGAGGCTCATTCAAGGAATAAAATAATTTTTGTAGGATGTAAAGAGGGACATACTCCAAGGGAGGGAAACAATCTAAAGAAAACCTTATGGGCTGCATGCATTCCTCCTGAAATTACACATATGTACGGATACTCGAATTACTTAAAACAAGGATAGATAATTAGACATAATAAAGAATTTCAGAGGATTATTTAAAAAGGTAGAGAAAGCGAAATATATGTAATAGTAATCGATTTACGGAACCGAACAAGATATATAAGTAAAGATAAGGAAGAATTTCATGAGGATGAGATAAAAAAGAAGAGAAAGAAAATATGAAAGCTTTTTTAGTCAAAGAAATATGGATGCAAACGATCGTTTCTATTTTGACCTAAGAAAACGTGGAATTTGAAGGATATATAATTGGTTGCAAATATCTAAATACATTATAGATAATCGTTAACCAATTAAATACTTTTAGTGTATGGTCATCAATGCATGTGACATAAAACATGCAACTTTCCTGTAGGACCCAAACATCTGTATTCACTATCTTCAGTACATTCTTACTAACATGCTTGACATGCGGAAATGATGCTCTTCATTATTTACCAAATCGACATGCTTTGCATACCTTACGCATCTTTGCAACCTTAAATTTTGCTAGTCTGCTAACATGCACCTTTGATTCCATCAAATTTAGCATTTACAAACTTGCATGTCCACTTCATTTCTACCAGATCTCTATGTCCGCAACAACACCTCCAAATTTTGAAAACATGGTTCCATTAATTTCAATAATCTTTGCATCTAAGGTAAACAACATATCGCCTTTGTTCCCTTTGGCGATCATCTTTCCATTTTGTTTGTAGTTTCTTACATATAAAATACTAGAATTGAACCTCACTTGTAGTCCCTAGTCAACCATTTGTCCAATACAAACTAGGTTTTTTGCTATATTAGAACATGTAATACATGAGCAAGATGATTTACCTGCCCATCTTCGATGAATATTGCTATGTGTCTTGTATGCTCGATGGGACGTGATGTATCATCACCTATTTCAACAAATCCAAAAATTGAAATATTGTGAAAACTATTAAACAATTTTGCATGGATTTTCATGTGGTTTTATGCCCCTGAATCATTATATAGGACATTACTATTCGATATGGAAACATCAACACATATTGTGTTCGTCATATGAGGATGGACCATAAACAACTTCTATAAATCATCTTCTACACGTGGATGCTTAGTTGTTTTGTTCCTTTTTGTTGTTTTAATTCTTGAACCTATAATCACCTTCCAAATGACTAGGCTTACCACAATTCCAGTATCCCTTACTCTCATTAATTTAATTTCTTTGGAGTTTTTGGTAGCCTCTTTTTTTCTTGTAATGCCTAGATCATCTTTATAGCCTGCACACAAACACAATAAAGAAATGAAAAATCCATAGAATGAGAAATTGGTGGTACAAAGACCATACGTGACAAGATAGAAGTACATGCATGTACAACAAGAGAGAGAAAAGAACACACATGTGCATACATGCATGCATGTAGACACACTCAGGACTAAGAAAGAGGCAATGTGTTTCAAGAAAGTCTTGTATTGCTCAAGATAATAGTACAAAGCTCATAGACATTCTAGAATCCAACAAGCTATCCCCAACTGCGTAGTTCTAACAAATGAGAGCTCTTTCAGCTATATAGACTTTTTAAGATATCTATCCACACTAAAGAGTCCACTATTGTCTTAAAAATAGTTTCTAGAGGCTATTTGGAGGCGAAAATGTGTCCAAAATATACAAAAGGTTGTGTGGGTATTATACTCATGCCCATGAAGCTTAAGTACTACTCTTCATGTACATTCTGGATGTGCTGAGTGCTAAAACTAGGAAATTATGCCAGAAATAGGCATTTTTATATGTATTTTGGGTAAAGCATCGGAATTAACATATAAAGGGGATTAAGGATGGGAAAACGTTTTAGCCCCTTTCGTGCCTCACTTTGATGCTTTTTCTCCCCTGTAACCATCTTCTTATCATTAGATTGAGCTTTCACCGCTTTGACTTTAGCCTTTATGGTCATTTTTTGAGCTGCCTCCAACACTCCCCTCCCTACTTTCTATTGTCCTCAATAGACTTCTTTGTGCTATCCAATTTGAGTGTGTGCATTGATGCATATATATCAAGCACTGGATATTGGTGTCTTAGTAGAGTAGGTGGTACATGCTAAACCTCTTAACAAGTAGATTGCATCTTTTTGTAGATTATTTATGTATTTTTTAAATATCTTTGATTTGTGGCCTTGAAAAGAAAAATAAATGGTGTCCCTATAAGAAAACAAAGTAAGTCAATCAGAATTGAAGGGTTATGCATTTTTTATAGTGAAAAGAAAACAAAGGTACTTGCATGAACTAAAGAATAAAAGAAAAATAATTATTAGAAGCAAATTGTGGAAGTAGTCAAAGGGCTTACTAGTGTGCAATGCTGTATAGATCTACACATGGGCCATGCATATATAGCTTTTATGATGGGATTTAGTATATGTAAATGTAGAAGGGAGAGAGAAAATAGTAGGAAAAATGTATAACTAGAATATCTCCACGACCATAAGTACTATCATCTGGACCCCTAGAAAAGGGGGCAAGCCCCCCTCTGGACTCCCCCATTAAGCTTATATAGGGAAATTGTGTGGCAAAACAAGGTCTTTAGTGTTTCCTTTAATGGAAACCCAATGGCCTGAAAATTTATGCCCTACCTAACCTAATGGATATTTTCACAAAGATCATGTATTACCATCAATGGCCATACATAGAACTCATCTAACTGAAATCTAGGGTTCTAGAAATTTCCATGCTCTCATAATGGATTCTCCTCAAAATTGTGGCCTTAAAACTTAGACCATCATGGATCATCTGTGGTCACTTGAGAGTGGAATATTGAGTATATATAACAACCCCTCTCAATGTTCACCCTATAGTAAACTACCTCCTTGGTCCAATGAAAAGCTTTGGAAAGTGTCGATAAAGTTGCTCTCTCCCTAGGGCCTTCATGAAGATGTCTTCTCCATTTTCTTTACTTGTGCAATAGCATATCTCCATGATATTGTCTACAAGGAACTCACATGCATAGTGATACTGAATTTTGATGTGCTTGGTATGTGCATAGAAAACAAGATTCTTGGCTATGCAAACTTCAACCTTGTACCCCTTATCCCTGTATTCTTATGTGTCATAGGATCCTCATCAACCATGTTTCTTCACATATTGCACCACATGTTGCTTTTTACTCAACTTCAGTAGAAGATAATGCTATAGTCGGTTGCTTCTTATTGATCCAAGAGAAAATCTTAAATCCTTAAGAAAACAAATATCCAAAAACTTATTTTGTGGTATCAATTTTTCATGCCCAATCTGAATCATCATATCCAACCAAAGAAGCTCCTTATTCATAGAGAATACCATAATCAATTTATTCTTTCACACACTTGAGCGACTACATGGGTGCCTTCTAATGAGTTTTGAAAGGCTTATTAGAGATTCTTCTTACTACTCCAACAATATAGGAGATATCTGGTCTACTATTACACAAGCAGATCAAACTTCCAACTAATTTTCCTGTGTTTCAATTTCCATTGGAGGTGTATAAGGACATCATGCTTACATCATGCTTGAAAAGGACTTGTTCAAGATCCAAATTTTTCATTGACGTGAGCTTTAGGGATAGGAAATTCCTTGAGGATCTTTATTCTTGTAAAAGTGCATGATGAATTTTCATCTCATGAGAATTATTTATCCATAAGTCTTTATTGTTATTATAATTTTATTCTTCTCAAAAGGATAATTATAAAAAGCCCAAAATCCACGAGATTGGGGGTTGGTAGCTCTTGGTGATCAATCAATCATCTAAATCAATTCCTTGAACTTGAATTCTATTTTTTCTAGATTGTAGGAAAAATAATGCTCATTCACAAGAACCAAGCTTGTAAGCTGATTTGAATCCAAAGTCATTGTAAAGGAGTCATGGAATCTCAAAGGAGACCATATCAAGACTCACAAACAATTGTACAAAATTCTAGAGTAGT
Organism: Ceratopteris richardii; assembly: GCA_020310875.1. Lineage (NCBI taxonomy): Eukaryota > Viridiplantae > Streptophyta > Polypodiopsida > Polypodiales > Pteridaceae > Ceratopteris > Ceratopteris richardii. The sequence goes on from MU260076.1 coordinate 264,251, forward strand.
ATACTTTCATATTTGAACTTCACTTTGCTCATCTTCTACTTTCCTGCATCATCTTCTTCAAGATTTATCAACTTGCAAAGCGTAGTTCTCTCCTTAGAGATACAATGCTTATGATAGAAGGGCTCATTGAAACAATCGTGTCTATGTTATGTGTACAAAATTTTGTAGCATTGGGGTCACTAGATTATTAGAAACACGTCTATGTTCTAGAAATATATCTCTGCACATTCCAAAAAATTTGGGATCACCATCTTTCAATGCTAAGCTTATAAATGGATCATAGCTTGGTTATAAATTTGGTTCTTGTGCATTATAGCTATTTGTTTCTTGGTTGGTCAATTGCAATGAGGCTAAGAGAACTCAACATTTGAAGTTGCATCAAGCATCCTAAAATAGGAAGTCTCCTAGCATACTCTTTGTGCAAATCAATATATTTCGTATCAATTGATTCTCATTGATGATCCAACACATAGGGAATTTGGTTGTCTTAATCGCAAGCTGGTAAGGTGTATTTACTCTCCAAGAGCAAAACTGCTGGTCTTGTGCTAGTTAGCTAGACCAAACTTCAACACTTTTCAAGCATTGATTTCTACTACTCAAGCTTCTCCTCTTACTCATAGTGGTATCATAGATACATCAAGTAGGTGATGTTTTTCCTTCAATGATTGAGAATCTTGATAGAAACAACTATGATGTTTGGAAAATCAGAATGGAAGCTTACTTGCAAGGTAGAAATCTCTATGGAACTATAACAACTGATGAAGTTATGCCTAGTACAAGATCCAAAGGAGGACCTACACAAAAGGATGGCGTGCAATGGATGCTTAACCCAATTCATATATCTTAAAATGTATTTTTGATTTCTTTTTACCACACATTAGAGGATGCAAAACATCATAAGCAACCTAGGATGCACTTGATAGCTTCTTCTCTGCTAAGCACCAAAGCTAGGAAAAACCATTTATGGAATGAGTTAAACCATATTAAGATGACATCAAAGCAAACTATCATAGAGATTGTCACTAAAATAAAAAAGTTTGTAGATCAATTAGCTTCCATTGGAGAGCTAATTCGAGATGAGGTGGAAAATCCACAATGGAGTCAAGAATGACAAGCAATGGAAATCATTCACTACAACCCATAATCTCATCATGTATGTGCAAAATCCTAGATTCAATATATATTCCTTGGACAAACCTTCAATCAAGAGGCCAACAAAAACTTGAAGGGATGTAACTCTTATCAAGGTAACAAAAAAAATTTCTCTTTATGAAGACAAGAAAGATAAGAATAACAAAGGAAAGAAGAAGGATGATGATGATGGTGACGAGTTTTTCAAAGCCAACAATTTAGGCAAGAGCAAGTGGAAAGGAAAGAAGAAAAGGAGAAAAAAATGAAAATTCAAAAGGACATGAAGTCCAACCTTGTTTCATCTATAGCAAGACCAACCACAACACTCAAAACTATTGGTTCAATGGAAAGACTAAAAAAGGAGTTGGTAAAGGTGGATTTGGCAACACAAGAGATAGAGATGGACAAAATTGCATAAAAAACAATAGGAGCTACAGTAGAAGGGATTTCATGAACTACTTAGAGGATCAATCATATGAATATTCATTACTCATAATGATTCTGAGTCAAACAGAAGGTAAAGAAGATGAGCATTTGTTCTACATAGAATCTGGTTGTTCAGATCATGTGGCAGGCAATTTAGCTCTTTAATCTGACTTGGAGATCCCCAAGCATAAGCATGAAGTATAAAGAGGGGATTATTCCAAAAAAATTGTGGAGATGATTGGCAATGCCTATGGATCGAAGATGGTGATCCAGACAAACTCTAGATCAAGGGTTTACTAGTGCACAATGCTATATAGATCTACACATGGGCCATGCATATATAGCTTTTATGATGGGATTTAGTATAGATAAATGTAGTAGGGAGAGAAAAAATAGAAGGAAAAATGTGCAATCCTAAAATATCTCCATGACGAGAATTCCTATCATGTAGACCCCTAAAAAAGGGGGCAAGCCCCCCTTTGCACTCCCGCATTAAGGTTATACAGGGAAATTGTGTGGCAGAACAAGGTTTTTAGTGTTTCCTTGAATGAAAACCCAATGGCCTAAAAGATTATGCCCTACCTAACCTAATTTCTAGTTTCACAAAGATCATGTATTACCATCAATGGCCACACATGGACCTCACCTCATTCGAATCTAGGGTTCCACAAATGTCCATGCTCTCATAATGGATTCTCCTCAAAATGTTGGCCTTACAACTTTGAGTAGGATGGATCATTTGTGGTCACTTGAGAGTGGAGTATTGAGTATATATAACAACCCCCCCTCAATGTTTGTCGTACAGTGAACTACCTCCTTGCTCCAATGACAAGATTTGGAAAGTATTGATAAAGTTTCTCCCTCCCTAAGGCCTTCATGAAGGTGTCTGCTCCATTTTCAATAGTTGTGTAATAGCTTATCTCCATGACCTTTTCTGCGATCAAGTCATGTGAATAGTGATACTGAATTTCGATGTGCTTGGTATGTGCAGGGAAAATAAGATTCTCTGCTATGCAGACTTCAAACTTATACCCCTTATCCCTACATTCTTATGTGCCATAGGATCCTCATCAACCATGTTTCTTTACATGTTGCACCACATGTTTCTTTGTACTCAACTTCAGTAGAAGATAATGTTAGGCTCAGTTGCTTCTTATAGATGCAAGAGAAAATCTCAAATCCTTAAGAAAAAAATATCCAAAAATGTATTTTTTGGTATCAATTTCTCCGACCCAATCTAAATCATCATATCTAACCAAAGAAGCTCTTTATTCATAGAGAATACCATAATCAATGTTTCCTTTCACACATTTGAGTAACTCCATGATTGCTTTCTAATGCATTTTGCAAGGATTATTAGAGATTTTCCTGACTACTCCAACATTGGAGATATCTCGTCTACTCTTCCACAAGTAGATGAAACTTTCAACTAATTTCCTCTGTTTTTCAATTTCCATTGGAGGTGTGTTAGGACATCATGCTTGAAAAGGACTTGTTCAAAATCAAAATTTGTCCTTAAACTGAGTTTTAGGGATAGGACATTCCTTGAGGATCTTTATTCTTGTAAAAGTACATGATGATTTCTAGTATCTCATGAGAATTATTTATCCATAATTCTTTATTGTTATTAGAACTTTATTATTCTCAAGAGGATAATTATAAAAAGACCAAAATCCACGAGATTTGAGGTTGGTAGTTCTTGCTGATCAATGAATCATCTAAATCAAGTCCTTGAACTTTAATTCTATTCTTTCTAGATTGTAAGAAAAATAATGCTCATTCACAACAACCAAGCTTGTGAGCTGATTTGAATCCAAAGCCATGGAATCTCAAAGGATTCTCTCTAAAGACTCACATACAACTATACAAAATTTCAGAGCAATAGAATTTCATATTTGAACTTCATGTTGCTCATCTTCTACTTTCCTGCATCATCTTCTTCAAGATATATAAACTTGCAGAGCGTAGTTTTGACTCCTCAAAGATAGAATGCTTATGATAAAAAGGCTCATTGAAACAATAGTGTCTATGTTATGTGTACAAATTTTTGTAGCATTGGGGTCACTAGATTATGAGAAACACAACTTTTATGGTCTAGACATCTATCTTTGCACTTCCCTAAAAAATTTGGGATCACCATCTTTCAATGCAAAGCTTATAATTGGAGTATAGCTTGGTTATAAATTTGGTTCCTGTGCATTATAGCTATTTAACCCTATAAGCCATTATTCACGAAAGGGAACTTGGTCAATTGCAATGAGGCTGAGAGAACTCAACATTTGAAGTTGCATCAAGCATCCTAAAATAGGAAGTCTCCTAGCCTAGTCTTTGTGCAAATCAATATGTTTTGTATCAATTGATTCTCATTGATGATCCAAAACAAAAGGAATTTTTTTGTACTAATCTCAAGCCCATAAGGTGTATTGACTCTCCAAGAGCAAAATGGCTGGTGTTGTGCTTGTTAGCTAGACCAAATTTCAACACTTTTCAAGCACAAATTTTTACTACTAAAGCTTCTCCTCTTACTCATACTAGTATCATAGATATATAAATTTGAATGATGTTTTTCTTTCAATGATTGAGAATCTTGATAGAAAAAACTATGATGTTTGTAAATTAAGAATGCAAGCTTACTTGTAAGGTATCTATGGAATTATAGCAAGTGATGAAGTTATGCCTACTACAAGATCCAAAGGAGGACGTACACATGAGGAGAGTAAGAAGCTCACACTATGGTGTATATAGATGCTCAAGCCAAGTCATACATCTTAAGCTCTAATTTTTTACTTCTTTTTACCACACATTAGTGAATGAAAAACATCATAAGCAACCTAGGATTCACTTGAGTCCTTCTTCTCTGCTAAGCGCCAAAGCTAGGAAAAACCATTTACAGAATGTGTTAAAGCATATGAAAATGACACCAAAGCAAAATATAATAGAGTTTGTTACTAAAATCAATGAGGTTGTAGATCAATTAGCTTCAATTATAGAGTTAATTAGAGAAGAGGTGGCAGATCCTCAATGGAGTCAAGAATGACAAGCATCTGAATGTACATATGTATGCATATAATTGTGCATTTTTATGCACATAAAGGTATGTACATAAATATATAAGCATAATAATACACAGTATACATATACATTAATATATACATTTCATACTCATATACATAAACATACACATACACACACACCCACACACACACACACACACATATATATATATATATATATATATATATATATATATATATATATATATATATATATATATATATATATATATATATATATATATATGTGTGTGTGTGTGTGTGTGTATATATGTGTGTATGAATATATATATATATATATATATATATATATATATATATATATATATATATATATATATATATATATATATATATATATATATATATATATATATATATATATATATGTGTGTGTATATATATATATATATATATATATATATATATATATATATATATATATATATATATATGTATATATATATATATATATATATATATATATATATATATATGTATATATGTGTGTATGAATATATATATATATATATATATATATATATATATATATATATATATATATATATACACACACACACATGAAGAGCACATATAGACAAATACTTAGACCATCCCCCAAATGGACTTATATGACTATAGAAAAATGTTCATTGTAACTTTATGTATTTTATGGAAGTAATGCTGTTCTACGAATTTTAAACAAAAACTTAATAATCAAGGAGGTACTATAAAAAACCCAAGCTCCAATTAACTTGAATGACCATTCTCAAAGCGAATACATCTATTTCAATGGTAGCTCACATTAAATTAAAAATAACATGGTTTGATTGAGGTAGATAGTATGCCTTCGACACTTAAACATGTTTTTTTTTCTCTTCTCAAATTTTATTTTGTTATCTCTGATCATATATGGTGGTCCTCACTCCGTTTCCCCAAAGATGAGGCATGTTATAGATATGCACCATTGTTAGGGAATCCATTGTTGTCAACAAAGTCGGGGTATATGAGGTTGGCATGAGTTGTTTGGTTTGTTGATATGATTTTTGGAGGAGTTTATCTTCTTCTTGAAGAGCACCTCGTCATCTCTTTTGTACATGATTCATTTATGGAATATCTCTTTTGTATATTGTTCATGGTTCATTCTACACTTGCATATCTCTTTTATGTTGGACAATGTGTTTTGCTTTCTCAAATGATGTTTTGGTTTGTGGTCATGTAAACCCTAAATCGGCAACCAATATCGGTTTTTTTTGGGTGCACTTTATTGTCTTTTGCTACACAACAACATGGAAATGTTGTTGATGCAAGAGACAAGACATTTTGCACAATTATGCAGATATGGTCATCGATATAGGAATTAGTATAAGCATTGGTATGCCCAATCATATACCAATGCTTATAACAATGCTTATATCGATGCATATACTAATGCTTATACAGAGGTTTATATCGGTGTTGCCATACCAATGTTAACACCGGTGCTTATACGGATGGCGCAGTTAAATTCCACCCTTGTATTTTTGCTAGTATATACCCCTCATATGTTTTAATGAATACAAAATTTAGAAATTAGATTATAAGATTGTTATAAATCCTTGAGTATTGAGTGAGGGGCGAGCAACACCTGTAGCAACAAGATTGACTTTTGAAAATTGTATTGGAAGATTTTGGTGCCTTAGCCATAAACCATGATCGCAATTTTTATAAATTGTCAAAATATGAAGGGAGAGCCAACTGATATTCAGAAGGCTTTATAAATTGTGAAAATATGAAGGCATAGCCAACTCATGAACTAGTCCGAATTAGAAATGGTTTTGAGTTCGTGAGTTCTCCAATGATAAGACTGTGAGTCCGAACCAAATCACAAGGCAATTATGCTTGGATTTACTCAGTTTTTTTGGGATAGAACGTATGGTCTTTTGCTACAAAACATCATGGAAATGTTGTTGATGTAAGAGACAACACACTCTGTCCAAAAATAATTTTGTAGATATGGTTGTCGATATACGTGCTAGTATGAGTGTCGATATGCCCAGGCATATATTGATGGTTATACCAATGCTTTTGCCTAGGGCCATACTGATGTTTATACTGACACATATACTTATGTTTATACGGAGGCTTATAGCGGCATTGTCATACAGAGGATTATACTGGTGCTTTTGCCTAGGGCCATACCAGAGCTTACACTGACGCTTATAGTGGCACTCTTATACCGATGCATATACCAACACTCATATTAGTGCTTTTTCCCAGGTCCATATCGATGCTCATACTGATACATATAGCGATGCTTATACCAAGGCTTATAGTGACACTATCATACCGATGCTTATACTAGCACTTATACTGACATCAAGGCTAAATTCCACCCATGTATTTGCACCGGTACAAACTTTACTATGCTGGTGATTTGTTATAATGATAAATACAAAGTTTAAAAATTAATTTATAAGATTGTTATCTTCTTTTTGAGTATTAAATGAGGGGCGAGCAACACCTGTAGCAACAAGATTAACTTTTGAAGATTGTATTGGCAGATTTTCGTGCCTTTGCCATAAACCATGAAGAATGTTTATAAATTGTCAAAAATATGAAGGGAGGGCCAACTCATATCGAGAAGGCTTTATAGGTTTTTATAATCATATGCTTTTCCGGATTCTCTTTTCTCTCTCTCACACACACACGCACACATGAACGGCCTTGCTATACGACATGTATTGAAGCGGCCTTTTCATGGGAGGCGTCGAACGGGTTGACCGCATTTGCCCACAGTTTTGAAAGTTCGCAACCGCTAACGATAAGATAGTACGCCCGTAAGGACTCACATCCATGCTTAGTCGGCTGTCGTGTCGCTTGTGGCGTCTTATTATATGAAATGTATGTCGTAGCCCCAGTAACTCCTCACCAACGCTCATGGAAATGACTGCATAGTCTCATTACAAGTTAAGAGATTTCATGGTATTGTTCCTTTATGTTGTTTTAATTATTCAACCTATAATCAGGTTCAAAATTACTTGGCTTACCACGATTCGAGCATCACGTACTCTCATTAATTGACTTTCTTTGGAATTTTTGGTAGCCCCTTTTTTTCTTGTAATGCCTATATCAACATAGCCTGGAGCTCTGTCACTTATATAGACATTTTAAGAGATCTATCCACACTAAACAGTCCACTATCATATTAGAAATAGTATCTAGAGGCTATTTGGAGGCCAAATTGTGTCCAAAAAATACAAAAGGTGGTGTGGGTATTATAATCATGCCCATGAAGCTGAATTACAACTCTTCATTTACATTCTGGGTGTGCTTAGTGCAGAAGCTTGGAAATTATGTCAACAATAAGCTTTTTTACATGCATTTTGAGTAAAAACTGGGAATTGACCTATTATAAAGAGTATTTAGGATAGGAAATCTTTCAGCCCCTTTCCTTCCTCCCTTTGATGCTTTCTCTCCCCTTTAACCAACTTCTTGTCATCTGATGGAACTTTGACTGCTTTGAGTTTAGCTTTTCTAGTCATTTTTTGAGCTTTCTCCAACACTCCCCCCTCCCTACTTTCTGTTGTCCTCGATAAACTTCTTTGTGCCATCCACGTTGAGTGTGTGCATTGATGCATATATATCAAGCACTGAATATTGGTTTCTTAGTAGAGTAGGTGGCACATGCTAAACCTTTTAAAAAGTAGATTGCATCTTTTTGGAGATTATTTATGTCTTTTTTAAATATATTTTATGTGTAGCCTCAAAAAGAAAAATAAATGGTGTTACAAGAAGAAAAAAAGTATTCCAACTGAGGATGTGTGTGAGTGGTTTTTGAACATTTAGAAACAAAATGAAACATGGTTGGAAGAAGTAAAAATAATCCCGATTAGAACTGAAAGGTTATGCATCTTTTATAAGTAAAATAAAAACAAAGCTACTTCCATGACTTGAAGAATAAAAGAAAAATATTTATTAAAAGCAAATTGTGGAAGTAGTCATAGGAGAATTGTTAGAAATAGTACCACAATGGAATAGATCGATAGATAGATTTTAGAAAACAATTCAAACAAAGAGAGATGTAGACTGAGAGATAGAGAGCTCAAACTCTAAAATTGCAAGCTTGCAACTACAAATATGGTGTTTTCAACTTGTCCACGCCCAATATGGAGCTTTGAGGGTAATCCAAACTCCACAATTGCAAGCTTACAACTACAAATATGGTGTTTTCAACTTGTCCACGCCCAATATGGAGCTTTGAGGGTAATCCAAAGAGACTCTAGATCAATGGATTACTAGTGTGCAATGTTATATAGAACTAAACATGGGCCATGCATATATAGCTTTTATGACAGGATTCAATAAAGATAAATGTAATAGGGAGAGAAAAACTAGTACGAAAAATGTACAATCCTAAAATATCCCCATGACTAGAAGTCAAATCATCTCGACCCCTAGAAAAGGGGGCAAGACCCCCTCCACACTTCCCCATTAAGGTTATATAGGGAAACTATGTGGTAGCACAAAGTGTTTAGTTTTTCCTTTACTGGAAACCCAATAGATTGAAAGTCTATGCCCTGGCTAACCTAATGGCTAGTTTCACAAAGATCATGTATTACCATCAATGGCCACACATAGGCCTCATTTAACTTGGAATTGAGGGTTCCATAAATGTCCATGCTCTCATAATGGCTCCTCCTCAAAATAGGGGCCTTACAAATTAGAGCATCATGGATCATTTGTGGTCACTTGAGAGTGGAGTATTGAGTATATATAACAAGCCCCTCAATGTTTGCCCTACGGTGAACTACCTCCTTCGTTCAATGCCAAGCTTTGGAAAGTGTTGATGAAATTTCTCTCTCCTTAGGGCCTTGACAAAGATGTCTACTCTAGTTTCCGTAGTTTTTCAATAGCTTATCTCCATTACGTTGTCCACAATTAACTCACATGCATAGTAATACTGAATTTCTATGTGCTTGGTATGTGCGTCGAGAATAAGATTCTTGGCTATGCAAATTTGAACCTTGTACCCCCTATCCCTATATTCCTATGTGCCATAGGACCCACATGAATCATGTTTATTCACATGTTGCACCACATGTTGCTTTGTACTCAATGTCAGTAAAAAATAATGCTATGGTCAGTTGCTTCTTATTGATCCAAGAGAAAATCCCAAATAGTTATGAAAAGAAATATCCAAAAAATTGATTTTCTTGTATCAATTTATCCTACCCAATCTGAGTCATCATATACAACCAAAGAAGATCCTTATTCATAGAGAATACCATAATCAATGTTTCCTTTCACACACTTGAGTAACTCCATGCTTGCCTTCTAATGAGTTTTCCAAGGCTTATTAGAGATTGTGCTTACTACTCCAAGATAGGAGATATGTGGTTTACTTTTCCACAGGTAGATGAAACTTCCAACTAATTTATTGTGTTTTTTGATATCCATTAGAGGTGCGCTAGCACATCAGGCTTGAAAAGGAGTTGTTCAAGATCCAAATTTTCATTAAAGTGAGCTTTAATGATAGGACATTCCTTGAGGATCTTTATTCCTGTAAAACTACATGAGGACTTCTGGCATCTCATGAGCATTCTTTATCCATAAGTCTTTATTGTTATTAGACTTTTATTCTTATCAAAAGGATAATTATAAAAAGCCCCAAATCCACAAGACTTGAAGTTGGTAGTTCTTGGTTATTAATGAATTATCTAAATCAAGTCCTTGAACTTGAACTCTATTTCTGCTAGATTGTAGGAAAAGTAATGCTCATTCAAAACAACCAAGATTGTGAGCTGATTTAATTCAAAACTCATTGTAAAGGAGTCATGGAATCTCAAAGGAGTCTAAATAAAGACTCACAAATAACTATACAAAATTTTGGAGCAATATACTTTCAATTTTGAACTTCACTTTGCTCATCTTCTGCTTTCCTACATCATCTTCTTCAAGATCTATTAGCTTGCACAACATAGTTCCCACTTCTCAGAGATACAATGCTTATGATAGATGGATCATTGAAGCAATAGTTTTTGTGTTATGTGTACAACGTTTTGTAGCATTGTCACTGGATTATGAGGAACACAACTTTTATAGCTCAAGGTCTATCTTTGGACATCCCAAAGGATTTGAGATCACCATCTTTCAAAGCTAAGTTTATAATTGGAGCATAGCTTGGTTATAAATTTGGTTCTTGTGCATTATAGCTATTTAACCATATAAACCATTATTCCCTAAAGGGAAGTTGTTAAATTGCAGTGAGGCTGATAGAACTCAAGATTTGAAGTTGCATCAATCATCATAAAATAGAGAGTTTCCTAGTTTAGTCTTTGTGGAAATCAATATGTTTTGTATCAATTGATTCTCATTGATGATCCAAAGCACATAGGGTATTTTGTTGTACTAATTGTAAGGCTGTAAGGTGTATTGAATCACCAAGAGCAAAAGTCTTGGTCTTGTGCTGGTTATTTAGATCAAACTTCAACACTTTTGAAGCACAAATTTCTACTACTCAAGCTTCTCTTGTTTCTCATAGTGGTATCATAGATACATCAAGCTTGGTGATGTTTTTCCTTCAATGATTGAGAGGCTTAGTAGAAACAACTATGATTCTTGGAAAATCCTAATAGAAGCTTACTTGCAAGATAGAAATCTCTATGGAATTGTAGTAGGTGATGAAATTTTGCCTACTGCAAGACCCAAAAGAGGACCTACACAAGAGGAGAGTGAGAAGCTCACACTATGTTGTGCAAGAGATGCTCAAGCCAAGTCATATATCCTAAACTCTATTTCTAATTTCTTTTAACCAAACATTATAAGATCCAAAACATCACAAGAAACCTAGGATGCATTTGAGACCTTCTTCTGTGCTAAGGACCAAAGCTAGGAAAAACCATTTATGGAATGTGTTAAACCATATGAAGATGACACCAAATCAAACTATCATAGAGTTTGTCACTAAAATCAAGGAGGTTGCAGATCAATTAGCTTCAATTAGAGAGACGATTGAAGAAGAGGTGGCAGATGTCATGAGGAAGGAGATAAGCAAGATAGCTCACACACACTCACAAAATCAAAGGGAAAGGTGTCATGGACGAAGGAAACCATCCTGAACCTAAGATTCCATGTGAACCCTGTATCTCATGATTGGTTCAGAATTAGGAGAAACCAATGCTTCCATTGCGTCCGGAATGTGCCAAAACCCCAAGATCAACTGTCTATTCGCTGAATTCTGACATTGGGAGGTCTTGTTACAAATCGATGACATCATGATGACATCATCAGTTCGCAACCGCCTTGGGAACCGCCCTTGAAAACCTATATAAGGAGGGGTTGGCCACATTCATAATCAGTCTTGCCAATGCCAGTCTTGGGAGCTCAAGGAGTCGTGACCTCCAAGTAAGTACATTCAAGTTCCAGTTCAAGTTCTAGTCTTGTTTCTAGCTCTAGTCTTGTCTAGTCTTGTATTGTGGACATCCTTTCTTGTCCTATTGTAATCTCGTAGTACGAGATCCTTTCTAGTTATTTCTTGTATCCAGTTCATATCCCTGAGGGGATTTCTTGTAATCGAGATATCTTGTTTCCTACCTACGATCCCGGGTTGTGGGATCTCCTGTATCATCTCTAGTCGAGTTTTCCATACCTATTGGTCCCGGGTTGTGGGACATCTTGTATCGATCGTATATTCTTGTAGCATTTTCCCTTCGTGGGTATTCTTGTAATCAGAACTGTGTTTCCGAAATCTTGTCTTGTGTAGTCAGAGAGCACAATCTAGTGCTCCCCAGACATTTTGGCAAGACTATCTTCTATCCAAGACCAGACATCATGGAGAACGCTTATGAACAGATCGTAGCATCACTTCAGAGTCTCCAACAACAAGTCGAAGACCTAAGTCGTCGACAGACACAAGTCGAGATGGGACATCCAGTGCATGTAGGTACACTCCTTCAAGAATTACAAGAACGAATCGGGAGTCTTCAAGCGAATCAAGGGAGTATTCAAGTGAACCAACGGCCCAGTACATCATTTGTGAAGGAACCCAAGATTTGCATGCCAGAAAAGTTCAATGGTGATCGTACAAAGTTTCGAGGATTCTTGCAACAAGTCAAATTGTACATTCGCATGCAGCCTGATAGATACCCTGATGATGCATCCAAGGTCGGTTTTATTGGAACCTTGCTCTATGGTCAAGCTTTATCATGGTTCGCCCCAATCTTGGAGAAGGATATGGCCGTACTTCATAATTATGAGGCATTTCTTGGAGAGCTTGTCGCCACATTTGGAGATGCAGACACGAGTCGAGTGGCAGAAACAAAACTTCGAAAGCTACGTCAAGGTAACCGCCCTGCCTCTACCTATGCATCAGAATTTAGGCAATTGATATGTGACCTCACTTGGCATGAAGATTATTTCATTAGCCAATTTAGATGGGGCTTAAGGGATGACGTGAAGGACCTTCTACTCACGATGCCAGAGGTGAAGACATTGAATGAATACATCAACCAAGCCATTCAATGTGATAACCGTCTTTTTGAAAGGAAACAAGAAAAACAAGTAGAAGGAAGACCTCGCCAATGGAAACCTTTCCAGCCTACTCCTAGAGATGACACTATGCCCGAACCTATGCAGATAGATGTAACTAGGTTCCAGCCTCTAACACCACAAGAGAAACAAAGAAGGAGGGATAACAAATTATGTCTATATTGTGGAAACCCTGGCCACATTGCAGTTAATTGTCCCAACAAGAGAACAAACTCCAAAGTCGCAGCCACCCTTGTAGAGCAGGGAAACGAGGAAGTCCAGTTGTAAAAGAGACCATACAGCCGGACCATGATATACGAAAGGGTCTCATAATTCCATCCACACCCGTAGAAACATGTCTTGCCCCTGTCAAGTTAATCCTGTCTAAGAAGACCCTTTCCCTCATAGCTCTAGTAGATTCAGGAGCGTCCTCATGTTTCATTGATGAAGGACTCGTTAAGAAACATGGAATTCCAGTACTTCGAAAGAACAGACCAGTAGTAGCCGAAGTAGTAGATGGACGGCCTCTAGCATCGGGGAATATAACCATGGAAACCATACCACTAAGAGTACACCTTGGTGACCATGATTCACACATATGTTTCAATGTAATATCGAGTCCAGCAAATATGGTTATCATCGGAATGCCGTGGTTAAAGAAACATAATCCAGAAATTAATTGGGAAAAGAATAAAATCACCCGTCGAGATATCCAGAAGAACCCAACATATGTTGGAGCTAAAGCCTTCATACATGCAGTAAGGAAGGAACCTACATATATGATCTATGCCATACCAGCTCAAGAATCCAAGAAAGATGATCCAGTACAGCTACCCAATCAGTACAACGGCTTTGAAGATGTTTTTGAAAAGAAGAATGCAGATATCCTTCCAGAGCATAGACCTTATGATTGTCCCATAGATCTTCAAGAGGGAACACAACCACCCTTTGGACCAATCTACAGACTATCTCCAGAGGAACTTACAGAACTACGCAAGAACATTGATGAGAATCTAGCAAAGGGGTTTATCAAACACTCGAAGTCTCCAGCAGGAGCTCCTATTCTATTTGTAAAGAAGAAGGATGGGACTCTCCGGATGTGTGTAGATTATCGTGGATTGAACAAAGTCACTATAAAAAACAGATACCCTCTACCACTCATATCAGAGCTCTTGGAACGCCTTGGAAAAGCAAAATTCTTCACGAAAATTGATCTTCGAGGAGCTTACAACCTTGTCAGGATCAGAGAAGGAGACGAATGGAAGACAGCATTTCGAACAAGGTATGGGCATTTTGAATATGTAGTTATGCCCTTCGGTCTTACAAATGCTCCAGCTGTCTTCCAACATATGATGAATGATATTTTTCGAGAATATTTAGATGATTTTGTTGTAATATACCTTGATGATATCTTGATATTTTCAAAAAATCTAGAGGATCATGAAGATCATGTAAAGATAGTCCTAGAGAAACTAAGAGAAAAAGGATTGTATGCGAAATTGGAGAAGTGTTCTTTTCATAAGACAGAAGTGGAATTTTTAGGGTACATAGTATCAGATAAAGGAATTTTTATGGACCCTAAGAAGATTGAGACAATCCTTGATTGGCAACCACCTTCATGTGTTCGAGATGTACAATGTTTTTTGGGGTTTGCCAATTTCTATAGGATATTCATCAGAGATTACTCCAAGATAGTGACACCTCTTACCAAGCTTACAGGGAACTCCAAATTCTCATGGACCGAAGAAGCAGAGAAGGCCTTTCAGACCTTGAAATCAGCATTCACTACTGCTCCAATCCTAGTTCATCCTGATTCTAGTAAGCCCTTCTTCCTTGAGACAGATGCATCGGACTTTGCTCTAGGGGCCATTCTTTCCCAATATGGAGATGATGGACAACTACATCCAGTTGCATATCATTCAAGGAAGTTTTCCCCTCCAGAAATTAATTATGAAATTCATGATAAAGAACTCCTTGCCATAGTAGACGCGTTTGATACCTGGCGTCACCATCTAGAAGGAGCAGCTCATAAAGTCATTGTATATTCAGATCACAAGAACCTAGAGTATTTTATGACCACCCGGATCCTCAATAGAAGGCAATCTCGATGGAGTAACTTTTTATCCAGATTCGACTTTGTCATCACATACCGTCCAGGACGTCATCAATGTCAGTCAGATGCCCTATCCAGAAGATCTTACCTTGCACCAAAGAAGGGTGAAGAGGCCTTTGATCAACAAGAGAGTGTATTACTCAAGCCCGAGCATCTCCAGTTAGCAGCTATCTCTTCAAGCCATCATGAAGATTCAGCCTTGAATCAGTTGATCCGTGAGAATCTACCACAGGATGAATTGTTTTGTAACGTTAAGCAGAAAGCTCAAGAAGGAAAATTCCAAGAAGTAAACGAATTTCAGGAAAAGGATGGTTTACTACTCTATAAGAACCTATTGTATGTCCCTCCAGGAAAGCCCAGGATCCAAGTACTTCAACAACGCCATGACAACCTTGCAGCAGGACATTTTGGAGTAAATAAAACAATAGAACTCATATCAAGGGACTTTTGGTGGCCTCAGATGTGGAAGGAAGTCAAAGAATACATTCGAACCTGTGATACTTGCAATAGATCTAAGGTACCCCGACATAAACCTCATGGCCTCTTGCAACCTCTACCTATTCCAGAAAGGCCATGGGCTTCATTGTCGATGGATTTCATCACAGATCTACCAAAGTCAGATAAGTATGATGCCATTCTTGTTATTGTGGATAGATTTACAAAGATGGCACACTTCATTCCAACTACCAAGGCAATCACAGGTGCAGCCACTGCCAGACTTTTTCTTAGGTACATATTTAGGCTTCATGGATTGCCTGATGACATTGTCAGTGATCGAGGTCCACAGTTCATATCCAGCTTTTGGAACAGTCTTTGCAAGCTCCTTGGTGTTCAAGTTAAACTATCTACAGCAAATCATCCACAGACTGATGGACAAACAGAACGAGTGAATCAAGTCCTGGAGCAATATCTCCGTTGCACTAGCAACTATCACCAAAATGACTGGTTTGAGTTGTTACCCTTTGCAGAGTTTGCCTATAACAATAGTGTTCATGCATCTACTAAGCAAACTCCCTTCTTTGCAAACTATGGACAACATCCAAGGATGGATATACAACTCTCAAATCATGTCAAGAACCCAGCTGCCAGAGACAAGGCCCAGTACCTGATGGACATTCACAAAGAACTGAAGGAAGAGATCCATAAAGCTCAACAACAATATAAGTACTATGCAGATCAACATCGTGTCCAGAATCCATCGTATCAAATTGGGGATAAAGTATGGTTACTCCGAAACAATTTACAAACTTCAAGGCCTTGTGCAAAGTTAGATCATCAAAAGTTTGGACCATTTACCATCTTGGCCAAGATTAATCCAGTCACCTTCAAACTCCAGTTACCGAGTACCATGAGAATACATCCAGTTTTCCATGTATCCATGTTGGAACCATATCAGATTTCACCATTGAGGGGGGAGAGACCTAGTCCTTCACCACCTATTGAGATTGATGATCATGAAGAATTTGAAGTCGAGCATGTCCTAGATTCCAGAATATCCCGGGGAAGATTGGAATACCTTATTCATTGGAAAGGGTATGACATCAGTGATCGTACTTGGGAACCTGCAGAAAACCTTCAGAGAGCACCAATCAAGGTTCGAGAATTCCATAAGAAAAATCCAACGAAGCCGAGACCAGATAACATGACCGCTCCTCGTGGAACTCGTCGCTTGAGGGGGAGGTGATGTCATGGACGAAGGAAACCATCCTGAACCTAAGATTCCATGTGAACCCTGTATCTCATGATTGGTTCAGAATTAGGAGAAACCAATGCTTCCATTGCGTCCGGAATGTGCCAAAACCCCAAGATCAACTGTCTATTCGCTGAATTCTGACATTGGGAGGTCTTGTTACAAATCGATGACATCATGATGACATCATCAGTTCGCAACCGCCTTGGGAACCGCCCTTGAAAACCTATATAAGGAGGGGTTGGCCACATTCATAATCAGTCTTGCCAATGCCAGTCTTGGGAGCTCAAGGAGTCGTGACCTCCAAGTAAGTACATTCAAGTTCCAGTTCAAGTTCTAGTCTTGTTTCTAGCTCTAGTCTTGTCTAGTCTTGTATTGTGGACATCCTTTCTTGTCCTATTGTAATCTCGTAGTACGAGATCCTTTCTAGTTATTTCTTGTATCCAGTTCATATCCCTGAGGGGATTTCTTGTAATCGAGATATCTTGTTTCCTACCTACGATCCCGGGTTGTGGGATCTCCTGTATCATCTCTAGTCGAGTTTTCCATACCTATTGGTCCCGGGTTGTGGGACATCTTGTATCGATCGTATATTCTTGTAGCATTTTCCCTTCGTGGGTATTCTTGTAATCAGAACTGTGTTTCCGAAATCTTGTCTTGTGTAGTCAGAGAGCACAATCTAGTGCTCCCCTGACAAAAGGCATACACAGATTGAGGCAAGGAAGAATGATCTTCTTCTTCTTCTTCTTCTTCTTATTCTTCTTCTTCTTCTTCTTCTTCTTCTTCTTCTTCTTCTTCTTCTTCTTCTTCTTCTTCTTCTTCTACTACTACTACTACTACTATGTAAAATGAATGTACAAGAATGACCTAAAAAACAACAATACAAAAAATGCCATATATAAAGAAAAGTACATGAGGAAAATTCTAATATCCCTGAACGAGTGAACTAGCAAGAAACAAATGTGCCATACTTCTCGATAGATAAATCTAGTAAAGCTCAATGAAGTATCCCTGACATATACCGACGTGACCACTATACATGTCAGAGAAATGAAAAACTACTATGTGTCATCCGGGATCATCACATGTTGATCTCTATATCTCAATGCTCCCCCTGAACCTCAACATCATATCCTCTAATCCAAGCATCTTCCAAAACTTCTTTAGTTTCTCTTCTCCAAGTGCTTTAGTGAAAACATCAGCAATCTGCTCATTGTTCTCACATAGATAAGAGCAACATCACCTCCGAATACCTTCTCTTTGATGAAGTGATAATGTACCTCAATATTCTTTGTTATAGCATGGAAAATAGGATTCCGTGCTAACTGTATGTTGCTAAGATTATCACAATATATGTTGATAGGCTTTTGCACTTCGACACCTAAATCTGCAAGTAGCATTTCTAGCCATGATGCCTCACATGTTGCCATTGCAGCACCTCTATACTCAGCCTCTATACTTGGCAAAGAAACGATGGTTTGCTTCTTACTGATCCGTGTCGTAGTTGCACTCCCAAGCGAGAATAGAAGACCACTAGTAGGTGTTCTCTCTGGAAGGCTACTAGCCCAATCTGCATCAGTGTATCCATGAACCTGCAAATCTACACGAGCTTCATAAGACAATGCATAATCCAATGTAGCACTCACGTAACGTAGAGTGTGCCTCAAAGAATCCAAATGTGACTTTGTGGGAGCCTGCATAACTTGACTTTCAAGTCCAATAGTGTTGCTTAGATCAGGCCTTGTAATTATGAGATATATCAAGCTTCCAACAATTTTCCTCTACATAGTAGCATTTTCCAATGCTTCACCTCCTGTAGTATCCAACTTCCAATACTGATCTAATGGCATAGAAATTGGCTTACAATCAGCCATACCATACTTATGCAGCATATTCAAGTCATATTGCCTTTGTGACATCCATATACCTATTTTTGTATGTATAAACGCAGTGCCCAAAAAGTTGCATAGCACACCAAGACCTTTCATGTGAAATTCTTGCATAAGGAGTTGCTTTACCTCTTTAATGATTGCTTCATTTTCGCCTCCTACAATCAAGTCATCAACATGAATAGCCACAATTCTGATGCCATCATCACCTTTCCTTGCATATAATGAATGATCTGCATCACACATAAAAAACCCACTGGAGGTTAAGTAATCAACAATGCTTGCATGCCATGCATGAGGAGCTTGCTTAAGTCCATACAAAGACTTTTGCAACTTGCAAACATATTTTGGGTGATTTGAATCTTCATATCCTTGTGGTTGCTCCATATATACTTTTTCCTGTAATGCACCATGTAGGAAAGCATTCTTCACATCCATCTGATGTAAAGTCCATTCTTTTGCTCCACCTAATGCAACAAGTGTTCTGAGAATACACATTTTAGCCGGCTGACCATTTCCTCCTAATCAATACCATATGTTTGTGCATATCCTTTTTCTATCAATCGTGCTCTGTACTTGCTTATGGTACCATCAGCATTGTGCTTTACCGTGTAGATCCACTTGTAGCCTATGGGTTTCTTTCCTTGTGGCAATGGAGCTAGCTTCCATGTTTCGTTTCCATAAAGTGCAACCATCTTCTCATCCATAGACTATTCCCAATTTGCATTTCCAATTGCATCTTCAAAGGAAGAAGGTTCAGCATCTTGTATTACTTTGGTCGTGTAGGCCCAATGATGAACCATATAACTTCATACATCAATCGTTGCATTGAATTCCGCATCCTCCTAGATCTTCTTAGTCCTAGCTTAGTTGTCTTTGTATCATCTGCATGTGCCTTTCTTACTCGTGGAGTCCTCACAGAGGGCAATCCAAGTTCCTCATCAAGACTCTTTTCTAAACTACTTGAATCTCCATCAATGTCTTCAAAACCAGGCAACTTTTCTTTACCTTTCTTGGATGTATTTGATGAATTTGTGAGATTGAAATTTCCATGCAATCTTCCACACCATTGATTTGAGTTGGAACTATTGCTTGGTGATGCATTCACTCCACTCAAAACTTGAGATTCTGCACTTGAGTTTTCAGCATTTTTATTGTTATTTGGCTTAACATTAGGTCCTTTTTTGGCATCTGCATAGAAGCTTGATATTTCATCAAATACCACTCTCTGCTTACCTTCACTTGTCCTGTAAGTGGGCTATAACATTTATACCACATTTGCTCAAGGGAACACCGAATGAGGTTACATGTCTTTGCTTTCAGATCAAACTTTATTCTCAACTAATCTGGAACATGTGCATATGCAATACAACCAAATATTTTCATATGTGATAAGTTTGGCTTTCTACTTGTAAACTTCTCTTCAGGTGTAACTTGATGCACAACAATAGTCAGAGTTCTTTTCATGATGTATACAACAGTATGCACAACTTTCTCCCAATAACAATAAGGCATATTCTTCTCAACCATCAAATCTCTTGCTATTTTTGCAATATGTCTATTTTTGCATTCAGCAATGCCATTCTATTGTGGTGTGTACCTACACGAAAACTGATGTCGAATTCCATGATTTTTAAGAAAGTTCGTAAACTCATTTGACATGTATTCACCTCGTCCATCAGACCTTAATGTTTGAATATGCTTTCTTGTCTGCTTTTCCACCATGGCCTTGAAATTCTAGAAGTGGGTGAACACCTCACTCTTCTCTTTTATGAAATATACCCATACTTTCTATGTATGGTCATCAATGAAAGTAACATAAAACTTGCAACTGCCCATAGAGGTGATCTTGTAGGACCCCAAACATATGTATGTACTATTTCTAGTACATTCTGACTAATATGCTTGTCATGAGAAAATGATGCTCTTAACTGTTTACCAAATTGAAATGTTGCACATACCTTTCGTATTTCTACAACTTTGAAATTTGGTAGTCTATTGAAAATCTCCTTTGACTGCATCAATTTCATTCTTTGCATATTTGCATGTCCAATTTCTTTGTGCCAAATCTCTATATCAGCAATAACTCCTACACCTTTTGCGAACATGGCTGCATTCATTTCAAGAGTTTTCACATTTAAGGTGAACATCCTACCCAGTCTGTGCCCTTTGGCAATCAATCTTCCATCCTTTTTGTACTCTTCTACTTATAGCCTATCAAATTGAACTTGACTTGTAATCCCTAGTTAACCATTTGTCCAACACAAACCAGATTCTTTGTTATATTTGGAACATGTAGCACATCAGCAAGATGCTTTACCTTTCCATCCTCCATAGATAGTGCTATCTTTCATGTATGATCGATAGGGTGTGATGTATCATCACTTGTTTCAACATATCTAAGAACTCGCAATTTTTGCAAAGTACTAAACCATTCCACATGACTCGTCATGTGATTTGAAACACTTGAATCAACATACCAGACATTATCATTTGATTTTCAAACATCAATAGATATCATATTCATCATGTGATGTTGAACCATGAACAACTTCTCAAAATCATTTGCACTTGTGGATGGATCGTTGTTTTGATGCCTTTTTTTATTTTGATTCTTCAACCTGCAATCATGTTCAAAGTGTCCACCTTTACCACAATTCCAACATCCTTTACTTTCATTACCTGATTGGGAAATGTTTTTGGCCTCTTTGGCTCCCCTTGCCTCAAAACTATCCTCTACCTCCTGCATGATTTTGTTGTTGACCTTGGTGGTGGTTATTGTGTCCTCTTCCACTTCCGAAGCCTCTACCCCTTCCTCTTAATCTGCCATAGTAGAATAACTGCTCAGAACTAGGATTTCCTTGGAATTTGGACTCATCATTAAGATTCTTTCTTTAATAATCAACATGGACACGAGATTAGAAAAAATCAAAATATTTTCCATGGTCTAAATAGACATTCCGAACTACTTATATGTAGCTCGTAAACCATGAAGGAATACTTCCACCTTATGACCATCATCTACATTCACGAAAATAAATGCAAGTGGCTTACATATGCTTTTGATTTTCAAGGTTTCGTCACTTATCAACATGCCCTTTTTCTCTAGTGTATGCAGCTCATTCTTATTTGCAATTTCCGTGCCTTTGTATTGGTCTCATACAATGTGAAGAGAGTGTTCCAAGCTTCTTTGGGAGTCTTGACATCCTGTATGTGCCCAATCATGCTATGTTCTATGCTAACAGATAGTCAATACATTACCTTTTGTGCTCCTTGATTCCATTATTCATACACTGTTAACTAGCATGCACTCTGATTCGTCTCTCGTAGTTGCAAAGTGTTTTCGCTTTCGCCTTCAATGTACTTCCAGTAGCCCTTTCCAATCCGGAAATTTTTCATTCTGAATCTCCAAGCATGGAAGTTGTTCTTGTCCACCTTATCGCTCATAAGCTGACTCATTCCATCTCCGTTTGCCATTTTTGCAACAACTCACACACTACAAAAACACTACAAGCAGTACTTCTACTTGAACACTATTGCACTTTGACATGATGATTTGATCTTAGAAAAATGAAGTTTTCATGTATCAACAATAGATAGAATCCCTTGAAATTCTAGATTTGGAATATATGAGTGTTGTTGAACAAGACGCAAGTTACAGTTTTGCAAATTGACCTGATTTTTCTATGGGCCACACCTTCTGGGCTCAAAATGGAGGTCGAGATGGCTCTAAAACTCTTATCTCAGGTCGTTTGTGAATCGCAATTTCTGCACGCCTTCTCATGTACTCTTCACTATCGGCCTTCTCTAGGAGCTCTTTGCAGCCACACTAGCTCTGATACCATTTCACAAGGAAGGAGATAAGGAAAAGAGCTCACACACACTCACACAATCAAGGAGAAGCACACATAGAGATTGAGGCAAGGAAGAATGATCTTCTTCTTCTTCTTCTATTATATAAATGGAATGTACAAGATTGACCTAAAAAACAACAATACAACAAGTGCCATATATAAAGAAAAGTACATGAAGAAGATCCTAATGTGCACGAGTGAGTGAGCTGGCAAGAAACAGATGTGCCATCATGCTCGGTAGATAGATATTGTAAAGCTCAATGAAGTATCCCTAACATATACTGGCATGACCACTATACATGTCAGAGAAATTAAAAATTGATACGTGTCATTGTGGATCATCACATGTTGAGCTTGATATCTCAATAGCAGATCATCAATGGAATCAAGAAGGACAAGCAATGGAAACCATTGATTAGAGCCCATGATCTCATCATGGATGTGCAGACTCCTAGATTCAATATATTCCTTCGACAAATCTTCAATCAAGAGGACGCCAATAACTTGAAGAAATGTAACCCTTTTCAAGGTAACACAAAATTTTATCTTTATTAAGGCAAGAAAGATACGAATAACAAAGGAGAGAACAAGGATGATGATGGTGATGAGTTTTTCCAAGCCAACTATGTAGGCAAGAGCGAGTGGAAAGGAAAGAAGAGAGGAGAAAATCATGATAATTCAAAAGGAGATGAACTTCCACCTTGTTACATCTATAGCAAGACCAACCATGACACTCAAAAATGTTGGTTTAATGGAAGGACTCAAAAAGGAGGTGGTAGAGGTGGATTTGGAAACACAAGAGATAGATATGGACAAAATTACAACAACAACAACAATCGAGCTACAAGAGATGGGATTTCAACAGCTACTAAGTGGATCAATCACATGAAGATTCATTACTCTTAAGAATTTTGAGGAAAAAAGAAGGTAAAGAAGATGAGCATTGGTTCTACATAGATTTTGGTTTTTCAAGTCATGTTGCGGGCAATGTAGCTCTTTTATCTGACTTGGAGAACCCAAAGCATAAGCATGAACTACAAAGAGGGTATGATTCCAAGCACAATGTGGACAAGATTGGCAATGCCAAAGCTCCCAATGGTAAGAAAACATGTTTGAGTAAGGTTCTCTATGTATCCACTATCATTGATGACCTAATAAGTGTAGGCCAAATAATTGAAAAAGTCTTGCAAGTTAGGTTCATCAACATGGAGCTTATGTGGAAGATCCATGTTAAGGATTCAAGAAGATAGCTTCAGTTAAACAACATCATATAATTTTTAACTTTGAAGTAGGAGAAACAAGGAATATAATTGTATTCAGCTTTGGGTCACGAGCCATTCTAGGGCGGCCAAACATATCAAAGCAAGACATGATCATATGATGTGATGCGTGTCAAATTAGGAAAGCACAAAAACAACCTTTCAACCACAAACGCTACATCCCCAACAATCTCTTGGATTTAGTATACAATGATGTGTGGGGACCAATTCAAGAACCTTCATTAGAAGGCTCAAGGTATTATGTATCTTTTGTTGATGATCACAATAGATGGAAAATTCTATAGTTTATCAAGAATAAGAGTGAAGTGTTCGAATGCTTCAAGAAGTACCTAGCACATGTGGAAAATCATGCAACTAGATAATTGAAGAAACTCAAATATGATGGAGGCGGAGAATACTTCTTCAAAGAATTTGATGAGTATTTGCAAAATAAAGGCATCAAAAGGAAAGTGACTAGCAAGTAACTAGGTCATTGCAAAGTTTTTGGCCACTTACCATATAATGAGTAGAAATAGGAATGAGAGTTCTTCTAGAAGATGAAGTAGCCTCTTCTATGACTTGCTTTGGCCTTGGATAAGTGCCATTGACAATATTCCAAAAGTTGGTTGATACTAATAGATTCCTCATCATAAAACTCTGCATTGGATAATCAGACATTCCCTCAAGCTTGTCTTCAGACTCAAGACTATATTCAGTCATCTTGTTAAGCTTGTATGTCAACTATGATTTGATACCAAATTGTGGAAGTTGGGTGGGCCTCAATAACAATTAATCATAGGTTTACACGATCTTCCAACACATGAACCTTAGCATACACACCTTAAAACTCAAAAATAGATGAGATATAGATAGAGAGAGAATAGACAAGATTTTCAATGTGTATGGTAAGCTAGGTTGCTCACCTACACTAACCTACATTCCAATGTCAAATTATAATGTGTGAATATGATACAAACTGACATTATCTCAATCTCGGCAGAAATAGGAACGAGATAAATGAAATTTTGTGTAAAGTGCCTTAGAGGTATGAAGAGTGTGTGTATGTGAATATGGAGTATATGAACAATTTACAAATGCTTTTAGCGAAACCTAATTTTGGTTATCCCTAAATCAGAAACTAGTGACTGAACAAGTGAGGAAAGATGCAGACTTATTACTAACATTATTTTGATTGACACCAACTCCTCTAGATGTCTCCAGATGTAGAGCAAACCTCCTTCAAGAGTATAGGAACTCTTCCTCCAAGTGATCTTCTTCAGAGCTTGTGTAGCACTTCCTTGAGCATGAGAAGATACTACAATATGAGTCAAGGATTTCTTTATATAATTTTTATGACTTCATGAAAGTCACTTTGAAAAACTATATCAATAGCGATGGCACGAAAATGAAAAGCATATGAAATTTGGCTCCTAAAAAACACCTCATAAAAATTAGCTATTCTCTACTATTGTGCTGTGATGGATTCAAACTTGGGTAGGTTTTCTTGGAGCATCTTGACCTAGCTAGGCTGTTAGAGCAGCTTGCTTGTAGGAAGTCTACTAAAGAGTACTAAATAAGTTGTAATTTTATTGTTTTTGGTCCATTCGACATTAATGTTGGATTATATAAAATTGCTTCCAAAAATTAGTTGACATACACCCTTAACAAGATGAGTGGCTATAGACTTGAAAATGAAGAAAAGCTTGTTATAGGCTAATGATCCCACGTGGAGCTTTATGAAAATCATAGGAAGTTCGGCTCCTTAAAAACACCTCCTGAAAATCAGCCTATCTCTACGGCTGCTTCACGATAGATTCGAGCCTAGGTGCGTCTTGTTGGAGCTTTTTGATCTAGCCACGCTGGCCATGTGGTTTACTTGTATGAAAACTACTAAAGAGTACTACATAAGCTGTAGTTTTAGAGTTTTCGGCACATTGGACATTTATGTTGGATCATATGACATTGCTTCCAACATAGAGTTATGTGGGCCTTGCCCAATCGCATCCTCGTATTCTACCCTACAATGGTTGATTATTTATAATGGCCTTTGGATTGGGAATAGAGCTAACATGTGTAATATGACTAATGCGAATTGCTACTTCTTTGGTAAGGAGGAGGATCTTGCCCATTAATTTCTCAACTATGAGCATGCACAAAAGTTTTGGAATATTATCAATATGTTCTCTTAAACTACTATTTTGACAAGATTAGGTTACAAAGAGGTCCTTCTTGGTGTCTGCAAGAGAATGGAACTCATTCTTTGGCCTTCTTGGAGGGTTCAAATCTTCAAGCATATGAAGATTAGCAGGAACCAAAGAGTGTTTCAATGTGGGAAAAATGATTGTGGCATCTCTTGCCAGAGGGAACTCATTCGAACTTCTAATATGTACTTAGGCTCCATCACGAATCGAGTTCGTAAAGACTTTCGTATGATATCTTTCTGTGTTCCCTAGTGAGTTGAGGAACGCGTTCCTTGATGGCTAACATGTTTGTACTCTACTATAAAGTTTTTGGGGACTGTTGTGAGGTCTTGATTTTGGTTGTCAGGAAGATGAGGGCATGCCCCTTACATTGTTTGTAACAATTTTTATTAATAGAAATTTTATCTCTACTCCCTCAAAAAAAAAAGGAATAAACTGAGTTGGCCTAAGGGCCATTGGACTTGAAGTTATTAGGCATGGTTGACCATAATGCACCATTTCGAAATGAATTGGTTATTTTGTATATGTATAACACATATATATTCCTTTGTAGTCAAGTTGCATTTGGCATGCATTAACCTTTCCCACCCGAGCACAATATCATGCAATAGTGATATGAGAGCCAACATGCGTCACTCTACTCGAACTATGGTGCTATCCATTTTTGTGTCCAATCATTGTCCGGTTCTGATTTTGATTTTGATCCCAATCTTGATCCCGTTTTTTGTTGTGTTCTATGTCTCATTCAATTTGCATATTCATTTTTTAGTTTTGGTTTTAGTTTCTCTTTCCATTTCCTATTCCTATTCCTGTTTTCGTTTTTGGTTTTTATTGAGTTTCACTTTTATTTCTTGAACCTGAACCAGCAAATTACACATATATAATTTATACCTACATTTATACATATGAATTAGTCCAAGCCATCGACTAACGCATAGAACTTTGCCAAAACTTTGGCATCTTAAGCACCCATGGATCCCTCGGCTCCAATTGGGTACATGTGAACACTCTATAATTAATGAGTGGAAGTAAGGGGTCTCCAATCTACAAAGAAGGTGATTGGAACCCACAACTTCACATTCATAAGTCAAGTTCTTTACCACTACACTATTGACTTGTGTTGTTATTCTACTCCTTTTTACTTATATTTAAGATAACTTTCATCTCTCTTACTTTTTGATTCCCAAGAACCATCCTTCCCTTTTCCATTTGAGTTCAAGAACTCTTAAAACTATTTTCATATCTTTAGCAAGGAGGTTTCTTTTTCTATACACCCATGAACCCTATGTATACCATGAAGGACTTTGAGGCACCTAAAATGAGATTCACGAATGTGAAGAAATACTTCAAAAGATGCATTTTCAGGAGGAAACCCTTGCAAGGGTGTTGAAGGTCATTCTTACCACTCAAGTTGATGCCATGCATTCTTGGTATAAAAAGACTACCAATTCTCATCGTTTGATGACTATAGGGATAGCCAACTTGTTTTTTCATGTTATCCTAGTTTCATGATTTTTATTCAGACCAATCCTACACTAAAAGTAATAAAAGGAAGTTTACTACTAATTATTAAGTAGCAAGGGTCAAAATTTGATGGAATGTTTTATGACATAGTGTAGATCATCCCATGATATGAAGGGATGGTAGTTTTACTCATTACAACGAGGGGTTCTAGAAAATCCTTCTACATGTTCACATGCTTGAAGGTGTTCCTAAAGATACCTTGTAGAGGAACAATGAAGTCCATTTGGAGATGGGAATCCAAGCCAAGATTCACACATTCCATCCTGCAATGCTTTATGAACCTATTTCATTTGCTTATGATGTAAAGAAGGAGTTTCAATCAATAACCAAGTTTATTTGTTTGCAACAACTACATCAACAACAATATGTTTTCAACCAAATTTCCCTTTGAAGTGTAATTTTACTAGTGCTTGTTATCCTAGTGTCCCAGATAGAGTGGTTCATGCATTTCCTTCATTATATATATATATATATATATATATATATATATATATATATATATATATATATATATATATATATATATATATATATATATATATATAAACTCATGAGTGATGCATAATTTCTGTTGAAAATACAAAAAACCATTATGAAATATAACATGTTCATTCGTTGAAGATCCAAAAGTGTGGACATCATTCCATGCATGTAAAAAATATAAATTGTAGTGTAAGTAGGAATCATGTCGTGAAATGAATCAATTCAAATGGTAGAAATATTTTGGATAAAAGTAGAATGTAACTGCAATGACGGAAAATCACTAAGGGCATTTGCTACAATATTATCTTTGATAGGTTGATATTGAATCATAGGCTGAAAATTTTGAATAAATCAAGTCAATTTGATATGTCAATCAGAGATTCATGGTTTATTCAAGAAGTTCTTAATAGCTTGTTGGTCGGTTCTTATTAATACCTTGAATACCATAAGGTAGTGTTTCCAAATCCTTGAAGCATTTATGATTGCAAATAGTTCCTTATAATACATTGTATGATTCTTTGAAAGGTATTTAGTTTCCTCAAATGCAATGGGATGCTTTTTTTGCATTAAAACTCCACCTATACTTGAGCCAATAGCATTAATATTTAAATGAAAAGGTTGTATAAAGTGAGGTGCATGTGAAAGTTTAATTCTTTTTCTCAGCTAAGAGAAGAGGTGCTCCAAATGGACAAGAACTAAGCCTTATAATAACACATGTGAAGTTGTAAAATGTCAAAAATTATATTTTTCTCTAAAATTACATGATGTGGGCTATCAAATCCAAGTGAGTATGCCACCAAAGCCTCAAGGGTTTCATCAAGAAAAATCAATCAATTTGGTGTAAAAGCAAGACACTTAAGTGTCCCAGGACACTCAAGTGTCCTAGTACAGAACTAGTGTTAAATCTTTTTCCAATTCTTTCTCCATCCAAACATGAGGAAATTCTTTGTGGATTGCCTCCATGTTGTGCATTTGATCCACAATA
Source organism: Ceratopteris richardii (assembly GCA_020310875.1). Classification (NCBI taxonomy): domain Eukaryota; kingdom Viridiplantae; phylum Streptophyta; class Polypodiopsida; order Polypodiales; family Pteridaceae; genus Ceratopteris; species Ceratopteris richardii. The sequence continues at coordinate 293,367 of MU260076.1, forward strand.
GGTTTCACATGAAGAGGCCACAATCTTCACTTCGTAGTAGTATGTCTAGGTTCACCAGAATTCCAACAGGTGATACCTAGTCTCTTCTATTGAGCATCCATCATTGAATTTTGAAGCTTAGGAATCTTGGTAAGTTGGGGGATAATGCAATGGGTAATGTTGAATAGTTGGATTGAAGAGATCTTGGAGAATTAAGGGCATACAAAGCACAATATTTTCTTGAAATGATTTGCTCTTTGGCCATATATGGAAAATGATATTGCATATTATGTTTTCCAATGCATTGTATATCAACATGTCAAATGTCATCATGGTAAAGCATTTGGATTGTTATTGCCACTTCCCTTTTGGAAGGAACCATAGGGACATATTTCTATGGTTTTCATCATTGGTCTTCATATGACTTCATTACATAATGACATGACCTAGAAAATAGTGGATTGGTTTAGTAGACATGCATATTTGTAAAAATACCTTGTCTACACCTCAAGCTGCTAAGCTATTTACTAAATGTATTTTCTCATATTATGGTTTTCCAAAAGTCATTTTTTCTAATAATTGTGCTTGTTTTTGCAATCATTTTTGGATTGCATTATTTAAATAGTTTGGTTAAAAAATAGATTTAAGTTTTGCATTTCAACAAGAAATTAATGGAAATTTGAATCTACAAATAATAAATCATTATTATGTTGTTATTTATAGTCCGACTTAGTGGGATGAGAATTATCATTGCTTTAATTTGCTGATAATAAGACAACACAAACAACTAGTGCCCACTACACATCTCTGGAGTTTATTTGACTAGTGTAGTGCAATGTTTTTTCAGCACCACTTCACCTTCTCCAAGTACAAATCCATCTCTTTACAGTGGTATCAAAGCAAGGTTGGTCAACATGGTAGATGGATTTCCTTCATTAATTGACAAATTGGATAGAGGTAACTACTCAACTTGGTCATTAAGGATGGAAGCTTATCTTCAAGGAAGGAATTTATATGGTTATATTGTTGGAGATGAAGTTATGACAAGTTTTAGGAACAAAGTTCAACCAACACAAGAAGAGCAAGAAAGGTTGAGCACATGGTGCTCCAAGGATGCACTTGCAAGGTCTTATCTCCTCAACTCTATCTCATTTTTTTTTGCCTCACATTAGAAGTTGTAACAAATCTCATGAAGTGTGGAATGCACTTGAAGTGTTCTTCTCTTCAACTACAAAGGCCAAGAAGCATCAACTATGGCTAGACTTCACAACTCTCAAGAAATCTCCCAAACAAAATGTGATTGATTTTGTCACAAAGCTCAAGGACATAGCAAATCAGTTGGGAAGCATTGCAGAGGTAATAGATGAAGAGAAAATTGTAAGGCAAGTCATCAATGGCTGCATGTACCATATTTCAATACATTCATAGGAAAACTACTTACTCAAGAGGTCAAGCTTATCAAGAATGGAGAAAGCTCGAAAGGTAATCAATCTTCTACCTTGTATATTGATAAAGGAAAGTCCAAAGAAAACAAAGGAAGAGGAAAGGAAGTGGATGATGAAGCAGGTACGTATCAAGCTAACTGCAAGAGAACAAGGATTACTGTGAATTGAGGTTGCAGATTCTATTCCTACACAACGCACCATCAGAGGAAGATCTTTTTGAGGTGGGTAATATGAGCATATAGAGCTCTATTCACACTGACGGATGTAGCTCCTAATATTAAGATGCTATTCTTGCACATTGCACCATCAGAGGAAGATCTTTTTGACGTGGGTAATGAGAGCATATAGAGCTCAGTTCATGCTGATGGATGTAGCTCTCAATATTCAGATGCTTAGAAAAATTGGTGACATGCCATAGCTGCTAGTCCGATTGGTGAAGACGGCGAACTCTTGAACATAGGTTAAGAGTTAAAGTCTTGCATGGCCGCAAAGCTAATAAAAACTTTGTTATTCTCTTAATTATTCTCCAAGTTTTGGAGATCACTGTTTGACTACTTTTGTCTCCTCCTCCGCAAAACTAATCATAGTGCTATGCATAAAAGGTATTACTTCTATCATTGATTGTTATAGCGTGCGTTAACGAGCTGCGATGGTTAAACCAATATTCCGCTTTGCAGATGTTCTATGTTCCACCCCTGAGGGTGACATGCGTTCCCAGCATTCATTTTGCAAAAAAACAATTGCACGGAGAACCGAACCAATCATATGGAAGCAAAATATGAAAACAGTTACATATCAAACAAGAGTTCCGCATGGAGAAAATGAAAAAGCTTAACAAGAGTTCTATGAGCGCAAAGAAGACAATAGACCCTAGGTCTCCATGGAAGCTCAACCTTGAGCTTTGATACCAATGCAAGATTGCAACCACCATATCCTAGAGAGATGACTCTCCTCCCAACTAGATGCCTCTATATACAGCTCTCTCTGGGGGACTGCCTTCTTAGGTAGGTGGATACTAACCATCCATGTGTCGGTCATGTAACTACATGTGCGCCAAGTGTCACAATTAACTCGAGTTAACTCAAGTGGATGCTTCTTGAAGACTCTAGATCTCTTTGCGCAAAATACTCTTCCCATGTCCCCCATGGGGATCGAACCCAAGACCTCCTCCTTCATATCCTTGAGACTTAACCACTAAGCTAAGTGGATCACTTGTTCACAAGAGCACAAGACCTCCTAGTAAGTCTAAACTGGAGATCTTTGGTCATACACACGGATGACCAAACGGTGTCCCATTTTAGATCCATCTGAACCGTTCGGATCCTTAGATCATAGACTTACTTTATTACATTCTTCCTGAAAGTGAATCAAGAGTTCTCAAAGTCTTGTAAAGGATAAGAATCCTGCTTTCATTACTAAGTCCATACACCAGCCATGCCCTGAAATGGACTAGTAATTTGAATCCATCTAGTTCACATGTTTATGTCTGGATTGCACATCGCGAAACTGTGAATTGGCCAGGGATGCTTCCACCCTTATTATTCATTCTTTACTTTCTAGTTTGACTAGTTTATCAAAGTGCAAAGCGAGTTAGTGTTTTGAATCATTTGGGTAGATATGCCACCACAGAGATGATACATGTTCTTCGAGTTTTAGAACATGGCCATGTTCTTTTAGTTTTAGAACATGAGGCTCGAGGGTTGCCTATAGTAGATGTATAACTCTATTTCTGAGGACGAAAATATTTTCCAAGGGGAGAAGAATGTAATAAAGTAAGTCTATGATGTAAGGATCCAATTGGTTCAAACGGATCTAAAATAGGACACCCTTTGGTCATCCGTGTGTATGACCAAATATCCCAAGTTTAGACTTACAAGGAGGTCTTGTGCTCTTGTGAACAAGTGATCCACTTAGCTTAGTGGGTAACTCTCAAGGATGTGAATGAGGAGGTCTTGGGTTCAATCCCCATGGGTGGACATGGGAAGAGTATTTTGCCCAAAGAGATCTAGAGTCTTTTAGAAGCATCCACTTGAGTTAACTCGAGTTCATTGAGACACTTGGTGCACATGTAGTTACATGGCCAACAGATGGATGGTTAGTATCCACCTTCCCAAGAAGGCAGTCCCCTAGAGAGAGCTATATATCTAGGCATTTGGTTGGGAGGAGAGTCATCTCGATAGCATGTGGTGGTCGCAATCTTGCACTAACTATGTAGGTAGAGGAAGACATGGTAGAGGTAGAGGCAGAGGAGGAAGACAAGGCAGAGGGAGATCCCAAGGCTCTAATTCATGCTCTATTTGTGGATTAACTAATCATACAACTGAAAATTGCTTTAGGAATTCCACGAATCAAAGAGGCATGGGCTACAATAGAGGAAGTTTTGGGTACTCAAGAGGAAGGTTCAACAATTACCATGCCAGCCACAACAATTACAACCATTCATACTATCAAGGAGGCAATAGGGAAAGAAGAGACTTCAATAACTACACAGAAGACACAAATCAAGAGGACTCATTGCTAATCATGAATATGGCCATGCCACAAGGTAAATCTAATGAGCATGTTTTCTACATAGATTAAGGTTGCTTCAAACATGTGGCAGGAAATGTGGCACTTCTATCAAATTTAGAAGATCCAAGGAACAAGCAAGAGGTACAAATAGGAGATGATACAAGAAACCTTGTGGATAAAATAGGAAATGTCAAATCACTTGATGGAAACATCAACCTACTCAGTAAGGTACTCTATGTCCCTACCATTACAAAGAATTTGATAAGTGTTGGGAAAATAGTAGAGAAAGGGTTGCAAGACCGGTTCACAAGAGGAGGAGCATTTGTTGAAGATCCAAGCCAAGGATTTAGAAGAATTGTAAAGGGTTAAAAGAGAGATAGATTGTTGAAATTTGAATTACAAGACACTAGAAACATTGCTCTCTTTAACTATGGTAGTTAGACACTAAACAAATTGGAAGTATGTCACAAAAGGTTAGCACATATTGGTAAAAGGCCATTAAAGAAAATTTGCAAGGACCAAAGTGTACTTGGACACCCTAACTTGTCAAAAAAACACATGATTTATAAGTGTAGTGCATGTCAATTTGGAAAGTCTCACACGTTACCATTCATGAAGAAAAGATATATGCATGGTGATCTCTTGGATTTTGTTCATACAGATGTATGGGGACCTGGCAAGGATGCTTCAGTATCTCGATTAAGGTATTATGTCTCTTCATTGATGATTGTAGAAGATGGACTAAATTATATTTTATGAAACACAGATGAAATCTTTTCATGATTCAAAAGATATTTGGCTCTTGTGGATAATCAAACAAGTAAGACATTAAAAAGGCTAAGGTGAGATGGAGGGGGAGAGTACTTCTTCCATGAGTTTGAATCCTTTCTTCAAGAAAGAGGAATCAAAAGAGAGATCACTACAAGGTAAACTCCTGAGCAAAATGGAGTGACCGAAAGAAGGAATAGGACATTTGTTGAAGCTGTAAGGTCTACGCTAAATGAGAAGCACTTACCTAATTACTTATGGGCTCAGGTTGTATCCACAACCACTTATTTGTTACTTCAAAATCACGTGATGGCATGACACCATATGAGGCTTTGAATGGAAGAATACTAAGCTTGGATCATTGTAAGAGTTTTGGATGTGTTGCTTATGCTCATGTTCCTTCATGGGTTAGAGGCAAGATGGATCCCAAAGCAAAAAGATGTGTATTCATTGGATATGACAACAATCAAAGGGGCTACATGTTATACAACCCAACAACCAAAGGATTCTTGGTGAGTAGAGATGTTGTATTTGATGAGAATAGTTTTTGGTATGAAGATTCATGTAGAAAGGTCAATTTACCTTATGATCTTGAAGAATATTTTCCAAAACGTGTTAATAATAATTCTTCTAACATTGAAGAGCAGGATACCTTAGAAGATGATGAAGCAACTCAGTATGAAAAATTCAAAATGTGGAAGTCTAAAGGTAAAGAAAAAATGTAGGAACTTTGAAAAGAGGCAGAATCATCACATCATGACCTAACAAGGTCCATGAGAGAGAAAAGAAAGCCAGAAAGGTATGGGTTTGATACTTCTCTATTCACTAAACATTCAATCTTTCTAGCACAGGACATAAATCAAGAGGAAACCTCAACATTTGAGGAAGCAAAAAAGAGATCAGAATGGAGGCATGCAGTGGAGGAACAAATTGAAGCTCTTGAGGAGAATAACACTTGGGAGTTGGTTCCCAAGTCTCCATCAATGAAAGTGATAGGCTCAAGGTGGACATACAAATTGAAGAAGAACTAAGATGGCTCCATTAATAGGTATAATGCAAGGCTTGTGGCAAAAGGCTTTGCACAAATTCAGGGTATTGATTATGAGGAAACCTTCTCTCTTGTGGCAAAGATGCCTACTATTAGGGTTTTGCTTAGTATTGCCTCTTCCAAGAATTGGAAGATACTTCAATTGGATGTAAAAAATTCATTTCTTAATGGAAAGCATTGGATCATTGAATCTCGAGATATTACCATTTCTCTCCTCATGGGTCTGAGTACCACTATAGCCCGTGAAAATTGGGATGGTGCTATAATTTTCTAGACTTCTTTCTCTTTATGTGGTCCATCACTTTTTATCAAATCACTCATTCTTTTAAGCTTACTATGTTAATATGAGTTCCCCAAAATGAATTAAGTTAATTGCTGATGTGGCCAAAGCATTGTTCAAAACATTGAGGAGGTGTATGAACCAAAGTAGCATGTTTTTTTGTTCTTGAATCTACTTCAACTTATCTGTTTTGGTCCATCTTTTTGAGAGTGATCTTGCAAGGTTCATAGGGTGTCTAATACATCAAAAGGTCCCACTACATATCCCTGGATTTTATTTGGCTTGTGTAGTGCAAAGTTTTTGTAGCACCACTTCATCTTCTCCAAGTACAAATCCATATCTTCACATAGAGGCTGGGTATAGAGGTGCTGTAAAGGCAACATGTGAGGCAACATGGCTAGAGATGCTACTTGTAGATTTAGGTGTGGAAGTGCAAAAGCCTATCACCATCTATTGTGATAATCCTAGTAGCATAGAGTTAGCACGGAATCCAATTTTCCATGCTAGAAAAAGCATAGGGAGGTACATTATCACTTCATCAGAGAGAAGGTATTAGCAGGTGATATTGATCTTATCTATGTGAGAGCAAATGAGTAGGTTGCTGATATTTTTACTAAAGCACTTGGAGGAAAGAAGTTGAAGAACTTTTGGAAGATGCTTGGATAAGAGGATATGACATTGAGCTTGAGGGGGAGTGTTGAGATATCAAGCTCAACATGTGATAATCAAAGATGACACATATTAGTTTTTCATTTCTCTGACATGTATAGTGGTCACACCGATATATGTAAGGGATACTTCATTGAGCTTCACTAGATTTATCTGCTGAGAGCAATGGCACATTGGTTTCTTGCCAGCTCACTCAGCCGCACACATTAGGATTTTCAACATGTACTTTTCTTTATATATGGCACTTGTTGTATTTTTGTTATTTAGGTGATTCTTGTACATTCATTTTATGTAATAGAAGAAGAAGAGGAAAAAGATCATCCTTCCTTGCCTCAATCTGTGTGTGTGCTTCTCTTTGATTGTGTGAGTGTGTGTGAGCTCTCTTCCTTGTCTCCTTCCTCATGACATCTGCCAACACTTCTCCAATCATCTCTCTAATTGAAGCTAATTGATCTGCAACCTCCATGAGTTTAGTGACAAACTCTATGATAGTTTGCTTTGGTGTCATCTTCATGTGGCTTAACCCATTCCATAAATTGTTTTTCCTAGCTTTGGTCCTTACTAGAGAAGAAGGTCTCAAGTATATCCTAGGTTGTTTGTGATGTTTTCCATCCTCTAATGTGTGGTAAAAACGAAATTAGAAATAGATTTTAAGATATACTAATTGGCTTGAGCATCTTTTGCACACCATAGTGTGAACTTTTCACTCTCCTCTTATGTAGGTCCTCCTTTGGGTCTTGTAGTAGGCATAACTTTATCACCTACTACATCTTGCAAGTAAGCTTCTATTCTGATTTTCTAAGCATCATATTTGTTTCTATTAAGCCTCTCAATTATTGAAGGTAAAAAAATCACCCAGCTTGATGTATCTATGATATCACTATGAGTAACAAGAGAAGCTTGAGTAGTAGAAATTTATGCTTGAAAACTGTTGAATTTTGGTCTAGCTTACCAGCACAAGACTAGCTCTTCTGCTCTTGGAGAGTCAATACACATTATGGGCCTACAATAAGTACAAAAAAATACCATATGTGCTTTGGATCATCAATGACAATCAATTGATACAAAACGCATTGATTTTCACAAAGACTGGACTAGGAAACTTCCTATTTTAGGATGATTGATGCAACTTCAAATGTTGAGCTCTATCAGCCTCATTGCAATTGATCAACTTCCCTTTAGGTAATAATGGATTATAGGGTTAAATAGCTATAATGCACAAGAACAAAATCTATAACCAAGCTATGCTCCAATTAAAATCTTATCATTGAAAGATGGTGATCCCAAAGTTTTAGGGATGTCTAGAGATATTGTTATACTTTATGGGATATTTGGAATGAAAGTGTAATGCCTTGAGGATTTTAATGTGTTTTGTGTTTTGATTTAGCAGGTGAAGATCCATGAGGGTGTGAACGCGCATGGACTTGGAGATATTTAGAAGAATATTTTTAGAAGATGGTTATTTTTAGTTATTTTTGTAAAAAATAATGGATCGCTTTAGAAAGCGACGTTTTTGTAAAAATAGAAACTTACGAACTTGTAAATAAAGCAAAAACATGCTTTTCGGAGCGCGGCCCAATTTGGTGTCGTCTATTATCTCTTTCTGTCGTTGAGTATTTTTTTCTCTGCATTCGTACGTCTGTTATTCTCTGCGTTCGTGCGTTTGTGGTACCTAGGGCAACAGTGGTATCAGATCCAAGACGTTCGCGGAGGTGGTTGCAGTGTTTGATTGCGATTTGCAGCATTCGGGTCTGTTCGCAATTTGGCGTTCATCTCAATCGTCTGATCCAGTTGCGACGTTTGATTGCGATTTGTGGCATCCAGTCCGTTCGCGAATCGACGTCCATCTCAACCGTCTGGTCCAGTTGCGGCGTTTGATTGCGGTTTGTGGCATCCAATCCGTTCGCGAATCGGCATCCATCTCAACCGTCTGGTCCAGGTTTTTCGTTCATTAAATTTTTTTGAATTTTTTTGGTTTTAGTTACGCCGGTCAAGTTTTTCGAATTTCACATTGTCACACTCTGTACCCTCTGTACCCCCTGTGCTCACTGTGCTCTCTGTGCTCTCTGTACCCTCTGTACCCCCTGTGCTCTCTGTGCTCTCTGTGCTCTCTGTACCCTCTTGTAGCTCAGTGATGAGTAGCACCTCCTTTAATGTCAATCCGGGAAGACGTGAGGATGGTATGAAGACCTCGAGCAAGTGGAAGCACAAGTGCGTGAGTGAGAAGCACACCAACATGCACACACATACACACACACGCGCACACACGGCAAGACAAAGAGTGAGGAGCAATGGAGTTCTTTAGATTACTTTCACAAAGCTCTTACAAGTTCGTTTCAATTACAATCTAACCCAAAAATGAGCTCTCTAGCTCCTTTTATAGTTTTTGACTAGCTTTGGCCCTGTCCAGACCTAGTGTCCGGCCTAGTTAAAAATTAGGTTCCAAGGCCAATTTGAGGGCTTAAACGGAGTCTAAAAAATACGAAAATTGATATGTAGGTACTTCTAAGGCTCCTCAAGCTCAAGGACTCCTTGGCTTGCACAAAATGGAGCTACAAAAATATGAAATGGTATTTACAGGGGTTGTTAGTGATGAGAATCACTTTTAATTGGTGTAAGGGTGTTGAAAAAATTAAAGGTTGCCTTAGTGCTAGATCTGCGTGAATGCTCGTACTTGCTTCTCCATGAAGAAAATTATTGGCCTACTTGCCAGATCGTCGTTGACTCCCTTGTCTGCTGCTAACACTCCCCCCTCTCTCGCGTCTGTCGTCCCTGACAGACCCTTGTTGGGAGGGTCGTTGGATGTAGTATTCGACAACGTCTTGCGCTAAGTGATGTTCGGCAATCCTCAATCCTTTGGCCAAGTCTGTGAGTAGAGCATCCCAATCTACCGGCCCGGGAACCTCTGGATGTGGCATTCGTAACTTTTCTGAGTGGAGAGCTTGTTCCACTGCAAACAATTGTAATAAATGTGAGGGCCTGGGAATGAAGATCTCTGAGTGATATTCCCAAAACCCTGTGACGAACATCTCTTCAAATGTCTGTTTGAAGCAGGCCGGTAGGTACTTTATGCGGGCATGCCATGCATAAACAACATTAATAGAGGGCATTGTGCTCATATCATAAACTAAATCCTGATTGCCTTCATTAAATCCGAGCGCAGAGAGGTGAGGTTCCTTAACATTCTTGAAGGTTCCGAAGGTGACTATCATGAGTTCAAAAATTTTAAGACACATCTGTGTCATGACATCTGGTACGTTTTTGAACCTGACACCCCAATGCCGAATTGTCGATATCATGTACCCTACAGTAGGTTGACCTTTAGGTGGCGCCAAGTAGACATAGTTGAGCCACTTTTCGCAGCCTTTGGTTGTCAGCACCATCTTTGTGTATTCCGGCCACGACCTTCTTCTGAAAACAGGACAGTAGCAGGGATTGTACTTTATATATAGGGGCATGTTATTCCAGGTGCGATTCATTTCCGGATATGTTTCAAGAAGTCGAATCCTCCAAGTTGGTTGGCGAATATTCCCCTGCTTGGCACTTTCTGGGATATCGTCGGGTGCAAACTGTGTAGCAGAGGTTGGTTCCCGTGAGGTGTGGTGCTTGATTTCAGCATTATAGTCCGCCATCAAGACGCAAAAAGGAACATACAGGTCGTCGGAGGTGCCGATCCACCTGTGATGAGAGAGGTTCCTAAAATAGTCCGATTTTATGACCACCTCTTCTAAGCGTGACATTCATGCTATCTGGACTGCCACCCTATCATCATGTGTTGTGGCCACTTTTTCCAATTTCTGCATCCATTCCGGAGCCTCTATTTCTAGGGTGTCCATGCTCTCTGCTGTCTGCTTGCCTCCAGGTGCTGGCATCGGAACGTACGGGTCCTCAAAAGTTTCCTCTACTTCGATTGGCACTAGGTCTTCAGGTTCTGGTTCCGCCAAGGGGGAGGGTTGTCGTTCATATACAAGCACTTTCTTTTGCAATTCTTCGAGTTGTGCTTTGAGCGCTGCTACTTCGTCAGCTGTGTCAGTTGTGGTTGGGACTTCTTTGGGTGCTGCTGGTTGAGCTGCCAATTGCCTTCGTAGTTCATCTCTTTCCTTTTCTAAGGTTGCATGGGCTTCGAGGAGATCCGCATGGGTTTCCAATATGATCTGCATATTGTCCAAGGGAATAGCCTTAAATCTCTCCGGGTCAATTTCCTGTGGGGAACCTTCCATGGCTAACTCCAAGTTCTCTTCGTTTTGTGTCTGAAGCCGTCTATTTTCTTCTAGGGCTGCAGACATATGCTTCCGTAATAGAGCCATGTTGCGGCGGAGCTTGAGGTTCTCTGTGATTTGTGAGTGTAGCAAATCATCCATATGTTGTCTTTCTTCTGCATCGGGCTGCGGTGGATTTGCTACAAGTTGATCATGTTGTTCTTGCAATGCACTAAACTGCTGTTGTAACTGATGCTTTTCTTTCTCTAAATCAATGAAGCTTCCTTGTAACTCCTCATGTCTCCTGAACAAGCTAGTATGCTGAGCATCGAGGTGCTGATAGTGTTGTTGCAATTGGGACATGCACTGATACATATTATTGAATACATTATTAATGGGGATGGATGCAGGGAGGGTGTGATGTGCAGAGGGGAAGGGAAAGGGGAAGGGAAGTGTGAATGCAGTGCTGGAAAATGGTGAAGTGGGTGGTGGGGGAATGGGAGATTGTGGTGGTATGGGGGGAGGGAGAGGTGCGGTGGAAGGTGATATGTCCATAAAATCTGTGGTGTAAGCAGTAGTGGGAGTGATTGTGAATAGTGGAATTGTGGGTGCATTGATTGTGGTGAATGTGTACAGTGGTGTGTGCAATTGTGAATGTGAACTACCCGAAAGTGTGAGTGGGGGAATGGGGATGTCAGAAGCTATCGTTAGGGTAACAGTGTTAGTGGAGGTATATACATGGGGGGTGTTGATAGGGTGTGTGGGTTGATTGGCGGTTTGTGCTTCAGTCATGGTGGTGGACTCGGAGGCGGTAACGGTGGTTGTTACATTGGTAATGGGAGGTGAATGTGGTGGAGAGGGGGGTGAAGGTGGTAAGGGAGGTGATGGAGGTGCACTTGATATATGGGCTTCCTCGGTGTCGTGAGCGGTGTGTGCAGTGCCCGTGGTTGTGGGGGTGCCTTGTGGTCCTGATCCTAATACATTCATTTGTTTCCCTGCTCGTGGGGGACGTCTTCCGTATCTTCTTTCCATTCTGCGTGATTGTGCCAGGGCCGTCTGCACTGCCTCAGGTACTCCTAGGGCATCAGAGATCATATCTAGTGTGGCACGATACTGTTCATCAACTCCTTCCTCCTCAAGGATTTGGTGCATGATAGCCTTTCCTGTTGCAAGGGATAACTTATGTTGTTGTTGGACCCTGTTGATGGTATCGTAGAGCTTTTTCAGCTCCTTTGTATATGCTGGGGCACCCTCTAACTCCTGTATAACTTCTTGCTCATAGTCATGCGCCCCTTCATCAGAAAATCCTTCCTGTTCATCTTCTTGGTCTTCTTCTTCTACATCTTCCACTTCTACCACTTCTGGTTGTCTTGTCTGGGGTGGTTGTGCGGCCGTTTGTTGTCCACTACCCTGCTCTGCCTCAACTTCCGCATTAACGGCTTCAATAATTCTAGCCACTTCCTCATCCGTTAGATCTTCCAAAGTAAATCCATGAGGAAATTCCAGATCAGTTGGCACTGGTGGAAACACAAGGTTAGGACCCTCTGTGCTGTGCCTGGGTAACCTGATAGTGAAAGGTTGCACTCTTCGAGGAAGCCTTGGAGTTGTTTCTGGTGTTAGGGTTGCACCGCGGGGTTGTGCACAGGGCATCTGTACGGTGCCTCTCATCTTCTTAGAGGGAGGGCCGACAGCTGACAATCTACGTTGAAACTCTTGTGCTCTCGACCAAATGAGGGCCCGTTGCACCGGTACATCATAGGCGAGACATCTGTAGACGATTCTGGTGAGCGCGCAACATCCATAGAGTACATATTTCTGTTTCTTGTACCATCGTTGATGAGCCATATGGATCTGATCGATAACCCAGTGGGGCATATTGATGGTCAAATCAAAGGCATCCGCTAAGTAGAGGCTAAACCAGATCTTCTTGGGAGGCATTGTGAACCTGTCTTGCGCGGGGAATGCAAAGTGTTGCATGACCATACGTAAATGAATGGCTATCGTGGGAGTCATCGCCACCATGTCCTTTAGTTTTGTCAGATTCCTGTTCTTCATATTATCGGGGACCATAGTCTCCTTCTCCGTAGGAATGTGCATTCCATGCATATCAAGAGCTTCTCTTACCAAGTTGATAGTCAAGCGGAAACGCTTCAGCTCATTGCCCCTTGTGAGGGAGGGAAGCACAAAGGAGCTGTATCCTTTTTTGTCTTTGCTTGGAGTGAGAGTGCTAATCAGGTATGAGCACCTTAGAAAATCGGGCTTTGGTAGTTGGAACTTGAAATAATCATAGAGCCCAGCCTTCTTCCATATTGGCTTCAGTCCCTCGTTATTCTGTAGCTTTTCAAACTCTCTGGTAAAGAAGTAGTATCTGCCCCACCGTCCATTGAATTCTACCTCGGACTCCCACATGTATGTGCCTTCCCCCAGAGGTCCCGCAACATCACTGAACCAGTGTGAGGTTTTGCCCACCGGCATTGTGTGACCTTGTGGAGGATTCTGAATCGGGATGGCATGTAATGCCCTTAATGCCGCTGGTCGTTCCTTTAATTCCTCCTCTACCGGAAGGCTTTCAATGTCCACAATTTGGGGGCTGGGGCCTGCCTGGGAGCTAGGTCCTGCCGTATCTGCCATGTTACTTCTTGCTGCCTGTCTCTGTGAGAATATACAACATGTGTTAACATTGTACAGGACAGGGGAGAACTATTGTTGTTCCCATTACATTATTAACACGAGGGTTGGGAGCGAATAATGGGTTAGTAAGTGCTCGGTGTGAGTGTGTGTGTGGTTAGGAGTTCAGTGCACCTTAGAGCTAAGTGGAATGATATAGTGTGATAGTGATGGGGTTAGTAGGTTATCATGGATTTACAATTGGGGTCCGGGGGTTTGTTACACGTCTTAGGCTGCCAAATGCAGCGGATAGGTTTTGCTCTTGGTTCCGTAGGGACTTTCGAGAGCTTTATGGGCGTGTCGGCTTGAAAATGAGGCTTTTTAGGGACCCATTTACAAGTGATTATGTTCGTGCTCATGGGCCTTAGTGTGTTCTTGAGTGTTGAAAACGAGTAGATGCCGGCTGTGCAGGTGAATAGATCATGCTGTCTAGGGTGTGGTCTTGGTGTAGCTATTTGAGCCCGCCAACAAGCCTTAGGCACCCAAATTTGTCTTGATTGTGGGCTAGCCTTCATCGACTTCTTGGGCACCCAAATAGACTTCATGTTAACAGGTGAGCTTCTTAAAGACTTCTTATTAGTATTGTGTTGTTGGTTACTAATAAGAGGCTTCGACTGTGTGGTTGGCTTGAGTGCAACCGGGTGCTCGCCTTTTCGCACCCACACTTGTTTCACTAGCTGAGACATTTTGCTGCGCACGTACTTTTGATCTCCGACATAGGTAGTACTCTGCTTCTTCTGCCTTTGATCCACCTTTGGTTGCTGCCTCCCTCTGGCCTTTGGAAGAGAAGGGAGTTCCGTTGTGGTTCTGACTCCTTTTTTGAGATCTTCATTCTTCTGCATCACATAGCCTTGGACAAGAACAGCATGGTCAGCTTCATGTGCACCCCTGGAGGGACCAGGAGTCTGTGCCTTACTTAGTTCCTTGAGTACTCCATTATTTAACTCCATGGTAATTCTAGTCTGATTCACCCATACCTGAAGAAGTCCACTTCTTAGATTTAAGTTGACTGCTTGGTCATAAATCCAGTCTTGACCCAGGACAAGGGGTTCCGTGAGGTCCTCGTCTTGGCATACTAGCGCTTTAACTGTCATTGCCTCATCATGAATATAGAGGGGAAGTTCCACCTCGCCCATGCAAGGGGTTTCCACGCCTCCCAATCCTATGAGATATGCTTCCACAGGATTGACAGTTAACTGCAACTCTTGACAGTAAGACGATTTAACAGCACTAGTGGCTGCACCTGAGTCAATCAAGGCTCTTACAGTCCTTGCACTCTTTCCTTGTCCTATATCTAAGGTTATGAAAGGACGTCGATCAGTTATCCTATGTGAGCTAACACCTGAAACTTCACACATAGCTACGTCATATCCTTGATCTGCAAATGCATCTTGCCTAGGGAGCTCTCTACCTTGTCTTCTTAATTTCATTCTCCTTATGCGCTCTAAGGCTTCCGCTTGAGCTTCTTCTCGAATTCGTTTTTCCTCCTCTTTGCGTTTCTTAGCAGTGTTGAGTCGGCTTAGCATTTCCTCCGTGAGGGGTTCCTGATACAACTTGACTCTGCATCCGCTGATATAACTTGGGAGAACATCGCCTTCTAATGTGGCTAGTTGCACTGCTCCACTTGCTGAGATCCTATTGATGATCATAGGTCCGTAGCCTCTCTTTTCTAGCTTCCTTGCATGTTGTTTCAATGTGTAGACTAAAACTAGATCTCCTGCTTTCAAGCCCTTATCCTTCACATGGGCATCAAAGTATGCCTTCTATCGTTTCTTTGCTGCATATATCCCTGCAGCTGCTCTCAGTCTTGTTTCTCCTAATCGTTCAAGGTCAAAAAGTCTAGAGGAGAGTTCATGACCCGTCTATTCGTGCTCTTGTGCTACCTTCAATGTAGGTATCAAGAAGTCCAAGGGTAGCACCGCGTTTTGGCCAAATACCATCTGAAAGGGGGTGGCTTGGAGTACTGTTTTGTAGGCGACTCGGTATGCCCAAACAGCATGGTGTAGCTATTTGTCCCAATCAGAGCGTTTAGTGTTCACTAATTTTGTCAGTACATTGCATAAGATCTTGTTGGTGCTCTCAGCCTGGCCATTAGCTTGGGGGTGATAGGGGGCAGACTTCTTATGTATTACCAAGAATTCTTGGAGTAGATTTTCAATCACTTCGTTCAAGAAGTGAGTGCCTCTATCACTTACAAGCTCTATAGGTAGCCCATATCTTGTGAATACATTCTCAAACAAGAATTTAGCAGTTGTTTGAGCATCGTTCTTCGTTGTGGCTTTTACCTCCACCCACTTAGTTAGATAGTCTGTTGCAACAATGATATATTCTGCATGGGAACCCTTAGCTGGGGGATTAATAGGACCTACGAAGTCTATTCCCCACTTAGAGAATGGACGTCCACCCATCATAGGTTTCAGTGGCATCTCATCTTTACGTATAGGATACTGGGTTCTCTGACAGACATCACATCGTTTCACATAGGTATGTGCATCCATGTGAAGGGTTGGCCACCAGAAGCCTGCAAATAGTATTGCCTTGATCACCCGATCTGGTCCAAAGTGTCCTCCTGCTACACCTTGGTGAGCAGTTTCCAAGATCTTGAGATATTCACTTTCATGGACACATAGCCTTAGGTACCCATCTTTACCACGCTTATATAGATTATCACCAATGAGTGAGTAATCCTGGGCTTCTTGTTCTAAACTCCTTTTCCTAGCCAAGGTCATATCTGGAGGGAATGTTTTCGTCCTCAGGAAGGATACTAGTGGTTCACTCCAGTCTGGCACTATGGACACTTGATAAAGAGTGGCATGTTCCACCGGTGGTTTAGTGCGACAGATTGGGCATTCCTTGCACAACTTTTGGACATCTGCTTCCATAGTTGGCCAATGCACTCCGAGTCTCCTTAGTGTCTGTAGGGTCCGTTGTTTTGAGTAGTGTTGCTCTAATGCACCTACATGTGCTAAATGCAACCATTTCGCATACTCGTCCTCTTCTACACAACAAGCCAAGATCCCTTGATCTGTGTGCTTGTACATACTTCCTGCCATGATGTGATACTTTTGGGCTTTTACTACCTCTCTATCCTGTGTGGCTATTACTGGGTGGTTAGGTCCGTACGTCAACACTAGCACTAATGGCTTAGCCCACTGCGGTACCACTTCCAAGTTAAACAAGTAAGCATCAGGAAGGTCATCTAATACTCCTTGTGGGGCTTCTCCAGATGTGAGCCTAGAAAGATGATCAGATCTCAAATGAGTCCTCCCTTTCCTTACCACAACCTCGAAATCATATTCCATTAGTAAGAGGAACCATCTTACTAATCTTCCTGTATTGCATGGCTTGTTCACGAGATATAACAATGCTTGGTGATCAGTAAAAAATTTAAACTTATTTTCAAGCAAATAGTGTCTAAATTTCTTGACTGCATATACCATGCCTAAGCCTTCTCTCTCTGTAGTGGTGTAATTTCGTTCAGCAGCATTCAATTGTCTACTAGCGTAGGCAATTGGAAGATCCATATTACCTTCACCAGTAGGTTGTGCGAGTACACATCCAATAGCATAATTGGATGCATCCACATGAACGTGGAAAGGCTTGTTCCAATCTGGTGTGGTCAAGATTGGTGTTGAACATAATCTTCATTTAAGCTCCTGGAAGGAGTTCTCACATTCATCAGTCCACTCAAAGTTAGTCAGAAGTCCGTACATGGGCTTTGCAATGACAGCATACATGTGAATGAACCGGCGGTAGTAACCACAATGTCCCATGAAAGCTTGTACTTCCTTGACATTCCTTGGCCTAGGTAGCTCTGCTATAGCTCTCACTTTCTCTTCGTCCGTAGATATGCCGTTCTTTGACACTATGTGTCCTAGAATCTTGCCTTGCCTAACCATAAAACGCACTTCTCTGGGTTCAGGCAGACTTGATATTCTCTACATTTGTCAAAGATTTGTCTGAGTTCGCGAATATGGGTTTGCCTAATGTTGGAATGAGCACAAAGGTCATCAACATAGACTTCTAAGTTTTTCCTCAGGAATTCCTTAAATACATGGCACATCAGCCTCTGGAAGGTAGCTGGTGCATTGGTAAGCCCAAATGGCATTACACGAAAGGCAAAAATGCCCCATTCTGTGGCAAAAGTTGTTTTATGCTGATCTTCTGGAGCTATGGCTACTTGATTGTAGCCCGAAAATCCATCGAGGAAGCTGTACACTTCCTTACCTGCTACTCTTTCTAAGACATGTTCTGTGATGGGAAGCGGATAGTTGTCTCGAATTGTGGCTGCATTGACCTTCTTCAAGTTAATGCATACACGCAATTTTCCGTTCTTCTTGGGCACCACCACAATGGGGGATACCCATTCACTGTGCTCAATTTCATAGATAAATCCAGCTTCAACCAGTCTATCTATCTCCTCTTTGATCTTAGCCGCATAATTATCGTTATACGTATATGGCTTCTGCTTAGAGGGTTTAGCATCTGAGGTCATGGGGATAGTGTGTGAACATATGTCAGGGTCAACACCTTTCAAATCCTTGTAACTCCAAGCGAATACATCTCTGTATTCTCTTAGCAAGGCTATTAACGCATGCTCTTCTTCCTCTGTTAGGTCATGGCCTATGTAAGTGCATCTTTCTTCTCCTTCTTCGATGGCTACAACCACTTTCTTCGTGGTTTCTTTGTTATCATAGGCCTCTCCTGATTGT
This sequence comes from Ceratopteris richardii, assembly GCA_020310875.1. Lineage (NCBI taxonomy): Eukaryota > Viridiplantae > Streptophyta > Polypodiopsida > Polypodiales > Pteridaceae > Ceratopteris > Ceratopteris richardii. Next base: position 311,645 of record MU260076.1, read on the forward strand.
GCCTCTCGTTTAGGCATTCTTATCATGACTCTCCTGTCGTCGATCTCATTCTCTCCTGATTGGGACCTCAAACAAAGATTCTTCCTCTTCTGGTGTGATTTCTCTCTTCTTTCGTTTCTTTCCTTCGTCCTTTGGGGTCACATGTGTTGCTAATCTTACATCATTTGTAAGCTCTCCATGCCTCTGGGGTTGAAATTCTACTTCATGGAAGTATTCTTCATCTGATGCAAATGGTGGGTCCATAATGATTGACTCTAGATCGGAGTCACTTGCTTCCTCAAATGCATCAGGGCTAGGTTCGCATTCTTCTAGAACTGCCTCTCCCATGATTGGCTCTATGGAGAAGACTGAAATGTCATAGCCATCCTCATCACAGTGAGGCGTCCATTGTTCCTCATTGATGGCTACATCCATTGTTGCTAGGATTTATGCCCAGCCGTGGGGTTCGAATTCTTCGTCAGGAAATATTACAGGTGCATAGGCTGGGTCTCGAATGGGTCTATGTGTTTCGCTTGCACCTATATCTCTGGCCTTCTCTCTCTTCTCTTCTTCTACTGCTACTTTGCACATCCATAAGTGGGTGTCTTCATGCATCCAAGAGGATCTTGATCCTATGGAATGCACCGATTCCGTATCCTCTTTGGCTCTATGGATGGGGTTCCATTGGATAGGAGGGACATCTCTATGACAGTAATCCTTGAGATTGACTTTGGTCGTAACACCTAAGTGCTGCAGGTACAAAGAATTGGTTCCCCAATCCTGTACCACTTGCAACTGTCGCATAAAGGGTCGTCCCAAGATCATTTCATAGGCATGGTTCTTGCTAAAATCACATATAGCAAAGGTATGCTCGAACTCGACACCACAGGTGGTGAGAGTTATTCCTTCTAGCAACCCTAAGGGTCTCTCTATGTGACCATCGGCCATCTGCAATTTCATCCTCGTGGGCCTGAGTGCTGGCTTGCCCCAGCGCTTCCATAGGGAAGTGGTGGCAATTGCGACTCCTGCACCTGAGTCCAAAATTGCCTTGGTGGTGTACTCTTGGTAGGTAATGGGAAGATAGGTGTTTCCTTCTTCACCTTCACACATGTCTCCTATCTTATCCAAGGGTATTTCTGGCACTGTTCTCTGGGATCCTACCTGGGAGCGAGGTTTTGCTATCTCTGGAACTTGTTTGGCTACATGTTTCCATAATTCAGGTCTAACCTTGAGTAGCTCTTCCAACTTGAGATTGCACTGCACTTTAGTGTTTTTCACTACCTCTGTGTTCCTAGGTATGATCGAGTCTTCGTTTCTTACCATGACCGTAGGTGCTCTCATACAAGTAGATTTAGCTTCCCATGGGCCTGTGAAGTGGGGTAATTCTTGTAATGAATTAGACTCAAAGTCTAATCTTTCCTGAGAGTGGGTGCTCTCCTGCTCCTCATAAATGGATGGGATGTCTTGTGGGAATTGGTCGTGTGCATCATCCACAAGTTCAATGGGAGGAGGGACTTTACTTTCCTTAGCCCATTTGTCTTCTTGAATCTCTTGTAGGAACTCTGGTGTGAATCGATTCATAGAAGATGATGTGTCTGGCTCCGTAGAGTTAGGCACATAAACTTCAGGCACATAGGCTTTAGGCACATAGGCTTTAGGCACATAGGCTTCCCTGGCAGGAAGACTTGCAGCTTCACTTGCCTTGTCCTTGTGTTGAGAAGCGGGTTCCTTTTCTGATTGTGCAATCAGCTGCTCTATTCTTTCCAATAGTCCATCAAAGTGCAACTGTGTCTTTGCTGAACTAGAGATGTTAAAGAGGCGACTGGCTTCAAACATGGTCTGAGCCAATTCCACCATCTTAGCACAAATTTTGGTTCGTTCTAACTCTAGTTCTGCTCTTGGGTAACATTTTTCATGATCAGTTACGTTTGGCCCTTCTTGGATTCTAGCTTGATATGCTTTAAGCATCATATTAAGGTCCTCGGGAGTGGGATCTGCTAAAACTGATCCTACTCTAGGGGTTGGTGGTATTAGTTGAGACGGGTCGGATGGAGTTGGGACTGGTGGGGGTGGGGTAGTGTGAGAGGGAGTTTGAGATGTGAGTTCAGTTATCTTGGCCTTTGTTTCTTTGAGGCTTTCCTCAAGTTCACTCATCTTTTTTGCCCATTGCCTTTTCATTCTTTCGCGACTATCTCGCCAAGCTCTAGTCCTTTTCTTGGTTATGCTCTCAGCTTCACTTGCCTCTGGGCTCTTTTCCTGACCTACCCCTTGGTTTTGCTGCAATGCCTGAGCTCTAGTGACTATCTGTACGGGAGCAGTGAAGGTCACACTCCCTGAGGAGTCTACTACTAACCCGATAACAATGATAGGAGTGATTTTTGGCATATTATTAGGGTTGTTAGGGCAGTCTCGTAAGAGATGCACCTTTCCACACTCTTGGCAATAGCCTTGGATCGTTACTGACTGGGGTTGTGTAGGTGGAGGTAAGGGACAATCACGAATGAAATGATCTCCCTGACATCGGTAGCATGGTCCTCTAGGGAACGGGGGTCTTACTTGCCTAGGTTGGGGTCTAGGGTTGGGGTTTGCGTACATGACATTTGTGTAATCTGATTCCCAACTAGGTTCATTTGGCTCTTCACTAAAGTAAGACTCACCATGTTCAGGAGACTGCATGAAGTAAGCCTGGGGACTCTCAACATGCGTAGAATCGAAGCTATGGTCACTGGGATCACTTTCTGAAAGCAAAGGTGTTATGGGGACTATAGCTCTGTTTAGGTTTTCTTCTGCAGCTGCATACTTTACAGGGATTAAGTTGGATGGAGTTGGAGGTTGTTGGGCTAACACAGGCTGAGGCCTTTGCTGGGCTTGGTATTGTGGTTGGTAGGTTTGGTGAGGCCTAGCATACTGTTGTGGTTGGTATTGGTTCTGGTATCTGCCTTGTTGAGGGTATGTCTGAGGGTAGGTTTGCCTAACAGCTTGCTTATTGTATGGGCAGTCTTGTGCTGTGTGATTTGTGTATCTTTGTTCTATAGTGCAGTACTGGCTACTAGGATTCACTTGGGGTTGAGCCATAATGGGACATACATTCGCCAGGTGGTCGCCACCACAAGTGTAGCATCTCTTCACAGGGGCAAATCTCGAAATTTGTTTGCTAGAGACACCTAATTTCTGAGCCACTTTCTCTGCAAGTTCCTCAATTGATGTGGGTTGCGTTGAAGAGAGGCTAGAGGCACCATCAAAATCTTTGTATATCTTGGCAAGCTCTAACTCCTCCCCTAGGTTATCCTCAATGTCAATGCACATGCGTACACACTCTTCTATGATCCTAGGGTCTTTCAAGTACACATATGAGCTTAATTTGGTACTTAGCAATCCATCCAAGAATAAAGCCACTTGCTTAGCTGGCGTGGGTAGCTCAGGGACAGGGCATCTTTCAAGATATTGCCTAAATCTTCGTCCTGCAAGTCTTACGGTCTCTTGAGGGGTTTGCTTGAAGCTGTGAATCAATGAGGAGGTATTATGTATGATGCCACTCTTAGAGAATTCAATAATGAAAGCCTCTAGGAGTTGGTCTATGCTCCTGAACTGCCTCTCGTTTAGCGGCTGAAACCATGTCAGGGCAGTGTTCCTAAGGGTCAGACCAAAGGCATTGTACTGAGTGAATAGATCCTCTACTTGTTCAGCTCTCAGGACTTGCCTAAACTCAGCCACACGATCGTATGGATCTCCAGTGCCATTGAAGTAGTTCTTCATGGACTTAACTAGCTGAGTCGGTCTCAAAGTCCTTGTGTGCTCTCTAGGTCGCGGTAGAGGGAACTCATCCGCATTTCTTTGATTCCTGTGAGCTCTAAGTATCTCAGGTTCTACTCTATTTGTTTCCGTCCTCGTTCTTTCTCTGCCCATTGGGTTGGCAAAGCTTACTTCTGGTCCATCTCTACTTCTGTTTCTGTGCATTCCATGAGCTTGGGATGTTCCAGCTCCAGGGTGACCATAGGACACATTCGATCTTGGTTGGGGGAAAATAATTTCACCTTTCCAAGTGTAAGCATGCCTATCATTGTCTGTCACCACAAAGATCCTCTCCGAAGCGTGATCTAAGTAGGTCACCCTACCTGGGCTATCAGGATCCTTAAACTCATAGATCATGATTGTTCCTACATCAAATGGTCGATCAGATTTGTATCTCCAAAAGGCTTCTTCAGTTTCTCGGTTCAGAAGAAGATCTATGCTCTTATTGTCTTGGGGAATCCACTCGGGTGTGATAATCCTTGTAAGGACAGACTTCCCTCGAGGGGTCCTTGGTTCTACCCCCATGTTTCCTTGCTCTAGGTCCTCTAAGTCCGATTCTGGGACCACGTTCCCAAATTCATCAGTCCTATCTGGGTGACTGGTGACTACGTATATGGTTCCTTCTTTGTCCAAGTATGCTCCGTTTTCAAACTTGACAGCTGGGTGCTCTAGTCCAATGGATTGATCAGGATTCTTAATCTGTACCACAGATCTTCCTAGGCCGTCCTCATAGATGCTGACACCTAATCGGTTGGTCCTAAGGTATTCCAACTGTGTTTTGTAAGGGCCTTCTACCCGGTGCAAGTATGGCACTCCTGAACTTCCCGTAGGTCTCTCCATACCTTGAGACATCTCTGATTCACTCGTCTCAGAGCTAGGGTAGTATGAGTGGTGGCTCAACTGCTGGGCCCAAGACCTAGTAGCGTGATTAACACTAGCCTCTGAAGACCTAAGGCTTTGTCTCTCCCTCACTAGATGTCGTCCTGATCTAAGGTTCATATGCCTAGTTAAGTAGCCCGATTTTTGCCCAGAGTACAACCTCGTTGCCGATCAATTGGTATCAGTCACTTGATTCTTTTTAGTTATTTATCGTGTTTAAGGTCTTGTCTGCTATTACGTCGTCAGGAATACTTGAATGTTCTTCGTACTTTTAGGTTGATCGTTCCACGTTAGATTCTTTTCTTTATGGTCATCGCATCACAAAGAGATTATATTTAATCTTGGACTTGAGTGCATAGGTAGCCTTCAACTTGATTGATGCCTATCGTTGCCCTAACTTACCTCTAGCACTATTCGTACTTAGCCTGAGTTAAAAAATGACAGAGGGAGTTGAGAATATTCCAACCTTTTGTTTCCTGCTTGGTTGCCCTTGACTGCTCAGGAAGTGTGTTCCAAAGCTTGCACTTACACTTGCTTAGAACGCCTTTCGATGCTCTCAATAGATCTGTAAGAGTTCCAAAGTTAGCTTTGAGATTTAAATTCCAAAGCCAGAACCAATGATTTTCATTCCTGAAGCACAAACACTAATTGGCATAGTGATTTTTAAGAAAACAATTCTAAAGACCCCTGACTTTGATCCCCCTGGGTATGGTCAACTTCAAAATACCCTATCTGAAAATCAACACATTATCTTTATAAAAAGCTTTCCACAAGCCCAAGAGCTCAAAAAATGGATTCCGTATGAAAAAGTTATAACTGTTCAAGGTTTAGGGGGTTAAAAACAGGATTCAATCTGGCTGACAGATCCTAGGGTTTTCTCCCAAATCTCAAGTGTAGGAACCTCTAGAAATGCTAATGGATTGACTATTTTGCCCCAAAATTATCCCCAATTTTGAACAAAAGCAAACCCTAATTTTTGGCCGAAAAGCCTGTCAATCGCGATCGACAGGTCTGTCAATCGCGATTGACAGAGGTGTCCGTCGGGCCTGTCAGTCGCGATGGACAGTGTCAATCGCGATCGACAGTGTCAATCGCGATCGACAGAGTCGATCGTGGCTGTCAATCGCGATCAACGATATCAATCGCGATTGACACGTTTTTCGGATTTTTCGCCGAAATTTCAGTCAATCGGGGGCCTATCAGTCGCGATGGACACGTGGCTACGCGCAAAAGTCAATCAATCGTTGAATTTCAGTCAATCGCGATCGACGGTGTCAATCGCGACTGACAGAGGTGTCGGTCGTGGCTGTCGATCGCGATTGACGGTGTCAATCGCGATTGACAGGATCCTACGTGGCAGTCTGTCGATCGTGAAGTCTGTCGGTCGCGATTGACAGGGTCTGTCGGTCGCGATTGACAGGGTCTGTCGGTCGCGATTGACAGGGTCTGTCGGTCGCGATTGACAGAAAAACACGGAATTTTTCTACTGTTTCAGGTGATTTGGGATGTGCTCATCATGCTTGTGCCAGTGGTGAACTTTGTTTTACCAAATGATCGAATTTTCTGTCGATCGCGATCGACAGAGGCTGGCGACTGCGAGACAGATTCGACGAGTTTCGTACCTGCGCAGAGAGCTGGGGATGATGATTCAGCAAGAACCTGCAAGAAACACAACAAACATGCAAAAACAGTGCAAGCAATATCGCTCTCTCGCTCTCTCTCACAAGTAGAATGAAGGGAATGAGGTGGAGATGGTGATATGATCAAAACTGAAGATTTTCGCGATGATGGAGATGGAGGTGAGAGATGGTGATGATGATGATGGTGATGAAGATGGTGAAGAAAAAACAAGAAAATAGATGAAAGTGAAGAAAATACTTACAACTCCAACGCGTCCACTTTACGTCTTAGCTCCCCTATGCTCCTTTTCGGTTACTCCTTTTCGGTTTACTCCAAGGCGTCGACTAAGGCATAGAACTATGGCATAAATTTGGCATCTTTGGCTTCTCTGGCACTCATGGTTCTCTTGGTTCCGTTGGCAGCCGTTGGCTACGCGCGAACCAATTCTAACATATGAGTGGCAATAAGGGCTTAGTTATTTCCCTAGTTAGCCTAGTTAACCCACATAGTTTCTTATTTAGTATGTAGGGGATTTGAACCCACAACCTCATACTACCAAGAGATAAGTTTTATCCACTAGGCTATTTCCTCTTTTTGATACTCTATTCCTTTTAATAAATATTTAACATAACTTTTATCTCTCTCTCCTTTTATTTATTTGTTTATTTATTTATTTATTTTTATTTTATTTTTCTTTTATTTATTTATCACAATACTTCTATTTATTTATTAATAATACTATATTATTATTATTATTATTATTATTATTATTAGTAGTAGTAGTTATTTAAATGTTATTGTTAAACGTCTTTTTCTATGTTTAGACCTAGGTTTTGCATCTTTCCATACGACCATGGACACTACTCAAAATATCGATGATTTTAGTTCCTCACCCCTCCCTGGGGTATCAATTGAGCAACAAGTCGAACTTTTACGACATGAACTTCAACATGCCCAAAATGAAATAAAAGAACGTGATGTTGCACTCCAACAACTACAAAGCGATGACAATAACCTAGTCCGGGTAGTGAAGGCCATTATTACCGCCCAAGAGCAAGGAACACAATCCAAGATTGGTGCCAAAAATTTCCAATTTTCACGATTTGACGGATGAAAAGATGGCCAATTTGTTCTCTCATGGTTATCCCAGTTTGATGATTTCTACTCTGATGAATCTTATTCTGAACAAGAAAAAGTGAAATTTGTAACCAACTACTTAGTGGGAAAGGCTCAGTTATGGTGGAATGTTTTGTGCCATAGCACAGATCGCCCCACCACATGGCAAGCCTTTCAAGACAAGCTCAAGGAGTCCTTCCTTCCTCCTCAGTTTCACTTACATGCCCGTCGCTCTTGGACGACTTTTGGATGGAAAGATGGAGATACTGTTTCTACCTATACTGAACGTTTTTGGCAACGTTTATTACTTATGCGTTCACTTGAAATGATTCCTGAAGATACTTTACAGCGGAAATATGAATATGGTTTGGAGATGGGAATCCAAGCTAAGCTCAACACCTTACGTCCGACGACGCTCTATGAAGCTATTTCTTTTGCACATGATGCTGAGAAAGAATTTCAATCTATCACTAAGTCCATTCGCTTACAACAAACACGTCAACGACCACAACTAATCAAACCCACTTTTCCACTCAAGCGTTCCTTTTCTACTTTTTCTTCTCCTCCTTTTCAACGTCCACCTACTTTTCAACGACCACCTATTTTTCAAAGACCTCCTCAATCCACTTTTTCCCCAATCCCCAAGACAAACCCCTTACACCCTACCAAACCTCCAACCTTTCAAACTACGATGATGGATGCCCAACAAAAGAGGTCTCGTATCATTTGTTGGAATTGTGGTAAGATTGGTCATACCAAAGCTAGATGTAGGTTCCCAACTAACCACATGCAACCTGGCGGAGCTAAAGTACATAACATGGAGGTGGTTCCTGAAGATATTCAATTTGAAGACATTCAACCTGATTGAACTGAAGATGCATTGGAGCAGGATCTAAGTACCTTGGGTAACACAATTTCTATTCATTCTTTACTTTGCATGCAAGGTACTATTAATGGTAAATTTGTTAATATTTTACATGATGATGGTAGTTCACATGACTTTATTTCTCACATATTAGTCAAAGCTCTCCAATTAACCCCACTTCCTTCTATGTACAAAGTTAAGGATGCATTCCAAGGAAACAGATATAATGTTACAAGTGAAGTGCATAATGTTCAAATTTGTATAGGCTCATACATGGATAAATGCACATTCTTAATTGCTCCTTTGCAGTCCTATGATGTTATACTTGGTATGCCATTTTGTCACCATTATAATCCATGCATTGATTATCATACACACACCATGCGTTTAAGTTTAACCATCAAGATATCTGTTTGTCTGCAATACATGATTCCAACCATTCCCATTAATTAGTCATACACAAGTTAAACGTGCATTCCGAAAAGGCTACAATTCATGTATTGTTTTTGTCAATAACATAGTCGATTATCTACATCCACTTCCTAATACCCATAAATCATTTATGGATTCTTATAAGGATTGTTTTATGGCTGATTTTCCTTCTAAACTACCACCTTTGCGAGGATCCCTTGATCATAGTATAGACTTAATTCCTGGTAGTTCTCCTCCCCATAAAGCACCTTATAGGCATGGACCTTTGCATCAACAAGAAATAACCAATCAAGTTAAGGATTTACTTCACAAAGGACTTATCAGGCCTAGTTCTTCTCCCTTTGGAGCACCTGTTCTTTTAGTAGAGAAGAAGAACAAGACTTATAGGATGTGCATTGATTATAGAGCACTCAATAAGATCACAATAAAAAATAGATATCCTATTCCTGGGATAGATGATTTATTAGATAAACTTCATGGAGCACGTGTCTTTAGTAAAATTGATCTTAAATCTGGGTATCATCAAATAAGAATGTCACCAAATGATATTTTTAAGACTGCCTTTTGAACTCAGACCGGTCACTTTGAATTCATGGTAATGCCTTTTGGACTTACCAATGCACCTGCTACATTTGCACGCATGATGAATAATATTTTTCTTGAATACCAAGCTTTTGTTCTTGTTTTCTTCGATGACATACTTGTCTATAGTAAGAATGATGATGACCATGAAAAGCATTTAGTAATAGTTTTTAATTTGTTACGCACCAACCAACTTTATGCAAATCCTGAAAAGAGTTACTTTTTCCAAAGAGAATTAGAGTATTTAGGCCATATTGTTTCAAGTCAAGGAGTTCATGTAGATCCAAAGAAGATTAAAGTAATTAAAGAATGGCCTATACCACAATCGGTGAATGATGTTCACTCTTTTCTTGGATTAGCTAGTTTTTATAGAAAGTTTGTAAAAGGTTTTTCTTATTTAGCCCTCCCACTCACTTTATTATTAAAGAAAAAGTTAAAATTTGCATGGGGATTGCCACAACAACAATCTTTTGAAAAACTTAAACAATCACTTTCTCATGCAGCTGTTTTGCAATCACCTGATTTTACACAACCTTTCCATGTAGTTACAGATGCTAGTGGCTCAGGTATAGGTGCTGTATTGATGCAAAATGATCATCCCATTGCATTTGAAAGTAGGAAGCTTAAACCTTCTGAAAAGAACTACAGTACATATGATAAAGAACTTTTGGCAGTTGTACATGCTTTAGAAATTTGGAAACATTATCTCATGGGTACAGAAGTCATAATCAAAACCGACCAACAAGCTATTAAACATTTACTCAATCAACCATTGATTTCAGATCGACATATCAAATGGGCTTCATACATACAAAATTTTCAGCCTATGATTCAATATCAACCTGGCAAAGCTAATGTTGTAGCTAATGCCCTGAGTCGTTTTCCATCCCCACAAACAAATATTGTTTTTATTAATACCATTTCTGTGGTTCATATTCATTAATTTCATGACATGACTCCTACATATGCATCTGATTTATATTTCTCACAAACATGGAATGCTTTCAATAATTCTACTACATTTAGTGAAGACCATTACACATTTCATAATGGATTCTTGTATTTTGATCATAAGCTATGTATTACACAAGATTTTAAAGAATTTGTTATGAAAGAGATGCATGAACCACCATATATGGGTCATAGGGGCATACAAAGTACTGTTTCTACATGTAAAGAATTCTTCTTTTGGCCAAATATGGAAAAGGATATTACACAATATGTTTCCCAATGCATTGTTTGTCAACGTGTCAAAAGACATCATGGTAAAGCATTTGGATTATTAATGCCACTTCCCATACCTAATGGGCCATGGGAACAAATTTCTATGGATTTTATTACTGGTCTTCCTACAACTTCATCACATCATGATATGATTTGGACAATTGTTGATAGGTTTAGTAAACAAGCATATTTCATTCCTTGTACGAAAACTCTTTCTGCACCTCAAGCTGCCAAATTATTTATTAAATGTATTTTTCCACATCATGGTTTTCCAAAAGTAATTTTATCCGATCGTGATGTTCGTTTTTGTAATCACTTTTGGGTTGCATTATTTAAAAATTTAGGCTCTAAAATAGATTTTAGTTCTGCATTTCATCCTGAAAGTAATGGGCAAAGTGAAGCTACGAATAGTACTATTTTGGATCTATTATGTTGTTATTCTTTAGATAATCCAACTAATTGGGATGAGAAACTTTCTTTACTCCAATTTGCATATTATAACACAACACATACCACTACTGGACGTGCACCAAATGAAATTGTATATGGTAAAAAGCTTCCTACTCCCATGTCTATCATTCAAACTGACATACCTTTGGCTGATTCTTTTGCACAAGATCATATTTCTATACTTCATGAGGTTCATGAGCATATTAAAAAGAGTCAGGAACGTTATACCCGTAATATTAATAAGAAACGAGCAGCTAAACAATTTAATGAAAATGATTATGTTTGGTTACGCATAATTAAACGACGTTTGAAAAATATTCTACAACATCCTAAGGTAAAACTTGCACCACGTTATTATGGACCTTTTCGTATTATTCAAAAAATTAATGACAATGCTTTTAGATTAGATATACCTTCTCATTGGAATATTCATAATTCTTTTCATATCAGTTTATTGAAACCATTTGAAGGAATTTTACCACTCATTCCTATTTTGGATGATCCTCCATTGTTAGAAGAGGATGCTGAAGTTTTAATTCCAGGAAAAAATACTTGATCATGATGTTAATACTACACGCACAGGTAATCAATACCATAGATATTTGATTAAATATAAAAATCATTCATTCGAAGAATCACAATGGATTCAAAAAACATCACTAATTCTACATTATCATCATTTGATTTCTGCTTATCATTCACAATCACATTAAATTCCAGTTTTCCAATTCCATGCATGTTTTTTTTTTTTTTTTAAATTTTATTTACATGGCACATGCCTATGATTGTTCAGTGATGCGACATGTGATTGGCCATCCATGTCTATTTTATTTTTTATCAACTGAGGTCAGTTGCTCGTCAACTAGGCGGCATGTTATACTTTATGGAATATTTGGAATGAAGGTGTAATGCCTTGAGGATTTTAATGTGTTTTGTGTTTTGATTTAGCAGGTGAAGATCCATGAGGGTGTGAATGCGCATGGACTTGGAGATATTTAGAAGAATATTTTTAGAAGATGGTTATTTTTAGTTATTTTTGTAAAAAATAATGGATCGCTTTAGAAAGCGACGTTTTTGTAAAAATAGAAAATTACGAACTTGTAAATAAAGCAAAAACACGCTTTTCGGAGCGCCGCCCTCATGTATCTTCTATTCAGGACGTAATAGGAATTTACTATAAATACGCATGCTCTGGTAGAGTGTCCATCAAAGCATGTGGGGGGAGATTGTACCCAATTTGGTGTCGTCTATTATCTCTGTATGTCTTTGAGTATTTTTTTCTCTGCGTTCGTACGTCTGTTATTCTCTATGTTCATGCGTCTGTGGTACCTGGGGCAACAGATATACCTCGAGACATAAGAGTTGTGTTTCTTAGAATCTAGTGGCCCCAATGCTACAAAACTTTGTACACCTAACAGAGACACTATTTTTTCAATAATCCCTTATATTATAAGCATTGTATCTCTAAGGAGTAAGAACTACACTCTACAAGTTGATAGACGTTGAAGAAGATGATGTACAAAAGTAGAAGATGAGCAAAGTGAAGCTCAAATATGAAAGTATAATGCTCTAAAATTTTGTATTGTTGTTTGTGAGTATTTATATAAACTCCTTCGAGATTCCATGACTCCTTTACAATGATTTTGGATTCAAATCAGCTCACAAGCTTGTTGTTGTGAATGAGCATTACTTTTGCTAAAATCTAGCAAAAATAGAATTCAAGCTCAAGGAATTGATTTAGATGATTGATTGATCACCAAGACCTGTCAACCTCGAATCTCGTGGATTTTGGGCTTTTTATAATTATCCTTTTGAGAAGAATAAAATTATAATAACAATAAAGGCTTATGGATATATAATTGTAAAGAGATGCCAGACATCATCATGCACGTTTACAAGAATAAAGATCGTCAAGGATTGTCCTATCCTTAAAGCTCACTTTAATGACAAATCTGGATCTTGAAAAACTAATTTTCAAGCATGATGTAAGCATAATGTCCTAACACACCTCTAATGGATATTAAAAAACACAAGAAATTAGTTGGAGGTCTCATCTACTTGTGGAATAGTAAACAAGATATCTCCTATCTTGGAGTAGTAAGCACAATCTCTAATAAGCATTGCAAAACTCATTAGAAGGCAAGCATGGAGTTACTCAGGTGTGTGAAAGGAAACATTGATTTTGCTATTCCCTATGAATAAGGATCTTCTTTGGTTGTATATGAGGATTTAGATTGGCTAGGATAAATTGATACTAGAAAATGAGTTTTTTGGATATTTCTTTTCTTAAGGATTTGGGATTTTCTCTTGGATCAATAAGAAGCAACCGACCATATCATTATTTTCTACTGACATTGAGTACAAAGCAACATGTGGTGCAACATGTGAAGAAACATGGTTGATGAGGATCCTATGAAACATAGGAATACAAGGATAGGGGGTACAAGGTTGAAGTTTGCATAGCCAAGAATCTTGTTTTCCATGCACATACCAAGCACATAGAAATTCAGTATCACTATGCATGTGAGATAATCGCGGACAATGTAATGGAGATAATTCATTGAATCACTAAGGAAACTAGAGTAGACATCTCCGTCAAGGCCCTAAGGAGAGAGTGATTTCATCGAAAGTTTCCAAAGCTTGGCATTGGACCAAGGATGTAGTTCACTGTAGAGAAAATATTGAGGAGGTTGTTATATATACTCAATACTCCACTCTCAAGTGACCACAAATGATCCATGATGCTCTAAGTTTTAAGGACCCCATTTTGAGGAGAAGCCATTATGAGAGAATGGAAATTTCTGGAACCCTAAATTCCAAGTTAAATGAGGTCTATGTGTGGCCATTGATGGTGATACATGATCTTTGTGAAACTAGCCATTAGGTGAGGTAGCGCCTAGACTTTCAAGCCATTGCGTTTCCATTAAAGGAAAAACTAAAGACTTTGTGCTGCCACATAGTTTTTCTATATAACCTTAATGGGAGAGTGTGGGGGGCTTGCCCCCTTTTCTAGGGGTCAAGATGATTTGACTTCTAATCATGGAGATATTTTAGGATTGTAAATTTTTTCTACTATTTTTTCTCTCCCTACTACATTTATCTTTACTGAATCGCATCATAAAAGCTATATATGCATGGCCCATGTTTATGTATGTCTATATAGCATTGTGCACTAGTAAGCCCTTGATCTCGAGTCTGTTTGGATCACCCTCTAAGCTCCATATTGGGAGTGCACAAGTGGACAACACCATGTTTGTAGCTGTAAGCTTGCAATTTTAAAGTTTGAGCTCTTTATCTCTCAGTCTACATCTCTCTTTGTTTGAATTTTTTTCTCAAATGTATGTATCGATCTATTGCATTGTGCTAGTATTTGTGACAATTCTCCCATGATTACTTCCACAATTTTCTTCTAATAAATGTTTTTCTTTTATTCTTTAAGTTATGGAAGCAACTCTAAAAAATGCATAACTCTTCAATTATAATGGAGATTATTTTTACTTCTTCCAATCTTTTTTTTTTGAATGTTCAAAAACCACTTACACGCATCCTCATTTGGAATACTTTGTTTTCTTCTAGCTACACCTACTCTACTAAGAAACCAATATTCAGTGCTTGATATTTATGCATAAATGCACACACTCAACTTGGATGGCACAAAGAAGTTTATTGAGGACAATAAAAAGTAGGGAAGGGGGAGTGTTGGAGGAAGCTCAAAAAATGACTAGAAAGCTAAAACCAAAGTAGTCAAAGCTCAATCAGATGACAAGAAGATGGTTAAAGGGGAGAAAAAAAATCGAAGGGACGAAGCAAAAGGAGCTCAAACATTTTCCCATCCCAAGGCTCCTTTATAATAGGTTAATTCCCACGTTTACTCATATTACATATAAAAATGCTTATTTTTGTCATAATTTCCTAGTTTTAGAACTAAGCACACTCATAAATTACATGAAGAGTAGTACTTAAGCTTCATGGGCATGAGTATAATACCCACCTGACCTTTTGTATATTTTGGACACCATTTTGGTCTCCAAATAGCCTCTAGATACTATTTCTAATACGATAATGGGCTCTTTAGTGTGGATAGATCTCTTAAAATGTCTATATAGGTGACAAAGCTCCCATTTTTTAGAACTACTCAATCGGAGGTAGCCCTTTGATTCTAGAATTTCTATGAGCTTTGTAGTCTTATCTTAAGCAATACAAGACTTCCTTGAAACACATTGCCTCTTTCCTACTCATGCGTGGGCCTGCATGCATGCATGTATGCACCTATGTGGGTGCTTTTCTCTCCCTTGTTGTACGTACATGTACTTCTATCTTGTCGTGTATGGTCTTTGTACCTCTGATTTTGTTTTTGTGTGCACGCTATGTTGATATAGGCATTACAAGAAAAAAGAGGCTACCAAAAATTCCAAAGAAAGTCAATTAATGAGAGTAAGGGATGTTGGAGTTGTGGTAAGCTTGGTTATTTTGAACCTGATTATAGGTTGAATAATTAAAACAACATAAAGGAGCAAAAGAACTATGCATCCATGTGTAGATGATTTATAGAAGTTGTTTATGGTACATCCTCATATGATGGACACAATGTGTGTTCACATCCCATCGAGCATACAAGGCACATAGCAATATTCATGGAAGATTGGAAGGTAGAACATCTTGCTAATGTATTTCATATTCTAATATAGCAAAGAACCTAGTTTGTGCTGGACAAAAGGTTGACTAGGGATTACAAGTGAGGTTCAATTCTGATGGTTTATATGTAAGAAACTACAAACAAAATGGAAGGATGATCCCCAAAGGGAACAAAGTGGATAAGATGTTTACATTAAATGTGAAGATTATCAAATGAATAGAACCATGTTTTCAAAAGTTGGAGGTGTTTCTGCGGACAAAGAGATATGGTAGAAATGAAGTGGACATGCAAGTTTGTAAATGCTAAACTTGATGGAATCAAAGGTGCATGTTAACAGAATACCAAAATTTAAGGTTGCAAAGATGCGTAAGGTATGTGAAGCATGTGGATTTGGTAAATAGTGAAGAGCATCATTTTTTCATGACAAGCATGTTAGTGAGAATGTATTGGAGATAGTAGATATATATGTTTGGAATCCTACAAAGAAAACATTCATGGAAAGTTGTAGGTTTTATGTGACATTCATTGATGACCATACACAAAAAGTACGGCTATAATTCATGAAGGAGAAGAGTGAGGTATTTAATAACTTTCATAATTTTAAGGCTATGCTTGTAAAGAAGATAAGAATTACATTCATACATTAAGGTCTCATGGAGGAGATGAGATGAGTACATATCAAATGAATAGATGTTTTCTAAAGAATCATGGAGTTCAAAGGAAATTTGCATGCAGGGATACACCACAATAGAATGGCATTGGTGAGTACCAAAATAGACATATTGCATAAATAGCAAGAGCCTTGATGGTGGAGAAAATGTGGCTTGTTGTTATTGAGCATAAGCTATGCTCATTGTTGTATACATAATGAATAGAACTCCAACTACTATTGTACATAAAGAAACACTCGAAGAGAAGTTTACAAGTAAAAATCTAAACCTATCACACATCAAACTATCCGTTTGCATTGCATATGTACATGGTCCAAATGAGTCGAAGATGAAGCTTGATTCAAAAGTAGAAAAATGTATCTTCATTGGGTACTCCCTTGATCAAAATGGACATGAATGTTAAAACCCACTCACACGAGAGGTGAAGGTAACTAGGGACATGTGTCTAATGAAATGTCAAGCTTCTATGTGTCTGATGAAAGAAGGACTTAAAGTTGGATCAAATGAAAAAAGAAAATTTGAAAGCAAAAGTGCAAAATCTCAAGTTCTTATCGATCAAATGTGAAAGCCTTTTGCTACCAATACATGATGCATCATGTATATGCCCATAATTGATATTTAGAACCATCCAACTTATCATCTCCACAATCAACATATGAAATACATTAATGTTGTCAATCATGTCTAATCACTAAATAACCTAATGCAAAAAACTGAATCTATCTTCAAAAAGTTGAGAAGAAATTCTTCTTAAGCTCGCTAACTTGATTAACCTTACATATATTTTGCTTTTTCTACCCTTTTAACTAGTTCTTCTCAAATTCTTTATTATATCTAATTATCTATCCTTGTTTTCAGTTATTCAAGTATTCGTAAATATGCGTTGGAATGTATCCTACAAAAAACATTTTATTCCTTGAATGAGCCTTTCATTTCTTTGAGACATGTTCTTCCAATTTTTCTTTCTCCTTTTTTCTATATCGTCTTACTAACTACTCCAAATGGATGACTTTTTTTTTCACGAATTTATTAATCTGTTTTCAATTTATACCTTTGAGTTACCTTGCAATGATAGAAACCATGAAGGCAGTTATCTACTCCATTATCATAGAGTGATGATAATAGGTGCCCACTGAATATGGATATAGCATGGACGATAATAACCAACCGATTCCCGAATAGGAATCTCAAGGCTACATGGCCCAAATGCCAACTACATGGTTTTGCTTGAAGGCACATGGTCTCATGAGGGGGTATACAACTACATGATGGCTTAATGGTCAAAAAGCCAGCTAAGTTGAGGCCGGATGACCATACACGACATACCCCAAAGCTACTACAACTTGACATGCATAGATAATAACTTCAAGTTCAATGGCCCTAAAGGCCAACTAAGTTTATTATTGATCATTAAAGACCTGGATTGAAGCTTTTGTAGGGCAGTGGAAACTTATTGCTGGCATGCGGAAGAAGATGAGGGCGGCCTCTCGAGTGAGCTGTTTTCATCTCGTTGTGGCAGCCTACCTCTTCACCTCGACAAGTTCGCCTTGACCACCATGAAATCTCTTCACTTGTAATGAGACTATGCAGTCATTTCCATGAGCGTTGGTGAGAAGTCAGTGGGGTTACCGCGTATATTTCATATAATAAGACGGCTCAAGCGTCACGACAGCCGATTAAGCATGGATGGGATCATGGGAGTCCTTACAGGCATACTGTGGGCAAATGCGGTCAAACCGTTCGACGCCTCCCATGAAAAGGCCGCTCCGAGGTATATCATATAGCAAGGCCGTTCATGTGTGCTCTTTCTCTGTCTATCTCTCCGAGAGAAAGAGAGAAGGAACTGAAAATGAATCCAGAAAAGCACATGCACATGTTGGACAAGACGTTTGCGTTGATACAGAGAAAGTGATCCATCAAAATGTACAACAATTCAAGCATAACTGCCCTATATATATATATATATATATATATATATATATATATATATATATATATATATATATATATATATATATATATATATATATATATATATATATTCACCCCTCCATCTTCATATACCTCTATTCATCTTTTTGTAGGCGAGTCTCCTCTATTCATATGTATTTATATGTACATGTATATGTAAATATATATACATATATATATATGTATGGATTTATGTGTGTATGTGTATGTATACGTATATATGTATCTTTTTGTATTTGCGTATGTATATGTATATGTGTTAGATTCAAGCCTTAAATTACTTTAGATGAAAGCTCAAAAGTTTGTATGACGAGTGGCCCTACCATTCAATGGCTTCAAAGAATGAATTGCATGCATCAACAAGATGCAACCACTTTCCTATTATGTAGCACGAAAACGTCATAAGTTGGTGAATGATAGATTCCTCCTAAATTATAGGAGCACTTTCTCACCATTCATATGTGCATAAATTCAAGTTTCGAGTGGATTCGCATGATCATAATATCTTTTAAGTTATTCCACAATGTAAAGGCTTATGGAAGCAACTTCCCTAGTAAGTTAGCTTGTTTCTAGCTTGTATGTATGTGAATGAAAAGCAGGATAATTGGAGTGAATATTTACCCTTGGTTGAGTTTGCATACAATAGTGCATGGCATGCATCTATAAAGATGACTCCGCTTGAAGCTATGTACGGTTATAATTGTTTGACTCCACATTCGTTTTTGGGTTTTCCGAATAAAGTAGAAGTTTCCAAAGAAATGCTTGCTAAAATGGATGAAGAACTTGGGAAAATTAAGAAACACATAAAAGAAGCTCAGAAAAGACAAAAGAAATTATATGATCTAAAGAGAAGACCACTTGAATTTCAAGTTGATGATATGCTATTTCTTAAAGTGAATCCTCACCGATCTAACTTGTTGCTAGGGAAGGATCGAAGACTTTCTCCTCGGTATGCTGGTCCTTTTAAAGTTTTTAAAAAGATTGGATCTCTTGCTTATTTGCTATAATTACCTAAACATTTAAATGTGCATCCTGTATTTCATTTTAGCTTACTTAAAAGATGTGTATCTAATGTTTCTCATGTTTTGCACGATTATAAGTTGAAAGATGATGGCTCTTTTGAGCTTCAACCTGAAATAATATTAGACAGAAAGAAAAGATTTCTTAGAAGTAGATCTATAGTAGAAATTTTAGTGAAATGGAACTCATACCCGGTAGAAGATTCGAGTTGGGTGAACTTGGTTGATTTTTTAAAACATTATCCTTCTTTCCAACTCTGAGGATCACAAAGTTGTTAAAGGGGGAAAGAATTGTAATAGGCCTCTTTTCTAGTGAAATAATTCATTTTGAAACTTTTGAATTTCATTGTGGGGATAATGCTTAGAATGAATAATTAGGTAATTTTATGCATGTAGGAAAAATTTTGGGTTGACAAGTTTTATATTCTCTCTTGAGACCTTATTCTCATCATGTTTTCTAGTGGAATTTTGAAGGTGAAGATGAAAGAATTAAGGAAAACTCTGTAGTGTCGTACCAAAACAGGGCACTATATTGTCCTTTTTTCTAATAAATAAAAAAAATCACACGTATTAATAAAATAAAATTTTGAAAAAACCTTAAAGCCCCATAAAGAAATATACCTAGATGCTCTATAAAAAATATATATTTTAAAAAATAACATTTTTTGATCACTCAAAATATAGAAATGATTGAATATGGTTGAGAAAACCTGTTTGTCTGTAAGCTTATATATGAGAAGAAAGAAATATCTCCATAAAAAGAATTTTCCTCCTATTGGAATTATTTTTCTAATGTTAATTTATTGTCATATAATTATTTAAGAAAAGTCTTGGGAACTAGAAAAATTATTTTTTATAATAAAAAAATAGTACAATATAGGGTGCTCATTATATATTTATACACTTTAGGAGCCTTCTATATGATATTGATTCAACTTAAACACTAAAACGGTTTGTGTTTTATTTCAAAAACCATCATATAGTAGCATAAACATATGCTACATGTCTTTAAACCAATAATTTTGTATGTATCTCACATACCACTAAAAGTCTCAATACTTCATTGAATGGCCATATTCCTCTCTACAGAGAATAAAAATTCATCCTAAAAAATTAGGTTTTCTCAATGATATAAGGTGTATATTATGAATCAAAATAATCTTATAAACATTATAAACTACTTTATATTGAAAAAACTAGCATGTTAACTTTAGTCATATAGCATATGCAATATTTCCTCATAAAATGAAATTTTCTTAGCGTAGAAAAAAATGTGGTATTGTTTAACTCGAAGAAACGACATAAAAATTTGACTCCTAAGGTTGTAAAAAAAATATTTCTTGTTGTAATAATATCAAATAGTATTTTGATAATAAAAAATGATGCATGTTCATACCATCACTTTGCAAAATAATTCATAGATGATAAGACTGTTATATCACAAATGAGGTTCATTTTGTGCCATAAACCTAGTAAAACTCATTGCAAATCTCTAATTATGGATAGAAACATGTTGATATATATAAAATAAAAGATTTTATTGCATTTAGATCAATGAAAGTTATGAGATCATGATTTTCATAAAAAATAACCACTAACTTACATTACTGTAAATTATGTGCCTATATTGAAATTAGCATCATAAAATTAGTGAATAAATATTAATTTTTATATCCTAATAAAAACTATATTTTTCTAAAAATATTCAAACCTTATGCCAACATGTTGCATAATTACATTTATAAATAGTTCCTTCTAGTAATCTAAAAAATTCATCAAACATTGTCTCCTTTCAGGACATAAAAGTGTCCAAGTACAACACTAGTGTTAAGTACCTCATTCAGGGTCCTACATTTAGTTCATTGTAAGAAAATGCCTTAATTTTAATCTATCTCTCTCTCTAGAATTTTGAAACTTGTAGTGCTCAAAAGTGGCATTTGGAGGTGGATTTCAACCTCAGACATATCTAACACTATCATGCAGATCACGAAATTGAATAAAAGTGTCTCTCACAAGCTTAAGCTAATTTCTCACCATTTTTGAGTTACAGGGCTATGAAAAGTGCCATTTTCAAACACTTAAAAAAAACGAGGGCTCACATGTCACCATGTCTAATTATGGATATTTTTGGATATGTTTTTATGGTGTTTTTCTCCTATCTTTGACACATACACTAAACAAAGAAAGCACACTACAATCGCATGGCTTTTTGTGAAAGTTTTGGAGAAACTCGACTTTTTCTAACTTTGGTGGATCGCACACTTCTTTGGGAGAGCAGGGATCAAACTCTCATATAGGGAGACCTGCACATCAACACATGGATGCACAGAAATCTGAGAATTACCTTGTGATTGAGAGTGAGAGTTGAGAGTGAGAGTGAGAGTGTGATTGAGAGTGTGAGTGTGAATGCGATTGTGATAGCTCGGGGGTGGTCGGGAGGTAGAGGCTTTGTGAAGAAGCTATTTTCTAAAGCTATTGTAACCATTGATTCACATGTAAAATATCAAAAATCTTCCTTCTCTGTGTCATATTTGTTTCTACTCGTCCGCATCAGATTTTCTCTTACCGTGTGCAATCTCTGCGTTCTTCTCTCCTCTTTTATTTTTGAGTGATCGAAAGATTGTGATTGGGGATAGATTGTGATTGAGGAAACGCTACAAGTGGTATCTGAGCACAGTCAATCCTCGAGAACGATGGAAGGCCTAACACAAAAGATTCGTGAACTAGAGGAGCTTATTCAGAAGCTTCTTAGAGAATTGTGCAAAGAATGAGGCACAAAGCAACGAGAAGGAGCAACAAATTTGTTTGTGGAGTTGAACGATGAAGTAGATGAAGGTGCGGGAACATCTAGTGTACCTCGCGAAAAACAAAAATGCAATTATGAAGATATGGAACCAGGTAGGTTTGCTCTTAACCAAGTCTACAAGAAGGCAAAGTTGAATGATTTTGATGGTGAGAAGAAGAGTGGCGAAGATCTTGAGGCATGGATTGAAGAACTGGAGGATTTCTTTGAGCTTCGGCAATTTAGTGAAGAGTCCAAGGCAAAAGTTGGGATCCTATACCTACGTGGGATTGCGAAGCTATGGTGGAAGTCGTATATGTAGACTCAAATGCATAATGGTCCCATTCTATGGAAGGAATTTACAGAACAAGCGAAAAAATGCTATTGTTCTCCACACTACTATATGGAGAAGAAGACGGAGTTCTACAATTTGCCACAACACGAAAGTGATAATCATAGCTTATCTGTTGATTACTACAAAGAGAAGTTATTACGTCTTCATAAATATGCATTAGAGGTTAGTGGTAACGCTTGAAAGAGTAAATTTATTGAAGGGCTTCATGAGGAACTTCACTATCAAGTCAAGCGATCTGGATGCATTGATTTTCTTGATGTCATTGCAATGGTCGAGAACTTTGAGAAGATGGAGAAGTTCAATTTGCAGAAGGCAAATAGAAGCAGATTCATTGCAACAGGACATAGGCCACAAAGACCTGTTGCGATGAACATGAACAATTCAAAGAAGACTCAATCTTCTAATAACCAAGACAAGAATCCTGCTCAAGTGGAAAATCAAAGGAGATGTCAACCAATTGAGTGGCAACAAGACCCTAAGTTTATTGAGAGGGCAAAAAGACTTGGTTTGTGTTTTCAAATTGTGGGGAGGAAGGGCATCGGACATATGACTGTCCGAATAAAGCAGACTTTTGACCTGCACATTCAAAAGCAATAAACATCATTGAAGAGGGTACAATTATTGAGGAAGCAGATGATGGAGGTAAGTTCCCTGACTCTACTTTACGTTGCATGGTGGTTAGTTATTTCCTAAAGGCTTCTGTAATCATGATTCTAGGTATGATTTCTACGCATAAAATCATATTTTTTATCGATTCAGGTAGTACCTATGGTTTTCTATCTTTCAAATTGGTACAAAATCTAGGGATAGCCCTAAATATGCTGATAACCAAACCTGTAGAGATGGCCAATGGACAATTACACTACACGAAAGGATATATTAAAAACCTTGAATTTACTATTTCTGATAGGTGCTTTTCTAGAAGTTTCCATGTAATTGAGATGAAACACAGTGATGCAATCATAGGCATGGATTGATTAGTTAAAAATTCAGTGATGATTAATTTTGAACAAAGAACGATCACTTTAAAGATAGATAATGAATCTATTCAAATTCTAGGTGATGCCTATAACCCAAATCCTATCCTTATTTCTGCTATGCAAATAATTAAAGGTATACATGATGGTTGTAGAAAACTTATAGTGTATGTAAACAACGTGCATGAAGGAGATAATGAGGAAAGTGTTCCAAATTTTGTACAAAATCTTTTGAATGAATATGCAGATGTATTTCCAGAAGAGTTGCCTGGTATACCTCCACCTAGTGAGATTGACCATGTCATTGACCTATATCCTCTCGAGATGTACCACATGCTTAGAATCATATTTAGAGTATACGAATATATCATGAAGAAATACTAAGATGAATTCAACTAGGTAATCATGAAAAATATTATTCATCAAGCACATAAATGTTGGAGGAGCATTGGGTAATCCAAAAGGTAGAATCATAAACTCATAGTGACCATATCCTGTTCGAAAAGCTATCTTAGGAATATCCTCTGTTTTGATCCTAATTTGGTGATATCCAGATCTTAAGTCAATCTTAGTGAATATAGGCACTCCACTTAATTGACCTAATAAGTCATCTATGTGAGGGAGTGGATACTTATTCTTAATTCTTCTTTTATTCAACCCCCTATAGTCAATGCATAATCTATAAGAGCTGTCTTTCTTCTTCTGAAATAAAACAGGTGCACCCAGGGTGAGACACTCGGTCTTATCAAGCCTTTCTTCAGAAGATCATCTAATAGAATCTTAAGCTCCTTTAATTCATGGATGTTAAATTTATAGGGTGCTCTAGAATATGCTTCACTCCCTAGAAGAATTTGCAAACTCTTTGAGAACACAAATTGTATGAAAAAACGAGTAAGTGCTTCTTTGCTAAGGATAGACTTGTGTATCTAGGAAGAGTAATATCAAAATAAGGAATCATTATAGATGAAGATAAAGTAAAAACAACAGTTGATTGGCCAATTCCTAAGATTGTAAGGGATGTTAGATGTTTTCTTGGGTTGGCACAATATGAAAGAGCACATATTAAGGATTTCTCTAAGATAGCTACTCCCCTCAAAAAATTGACTAAAAAGAATATAGGATTTGCTTGGAGTGATGCCTGTAAAAAATCATTTGAAACATTGAAACAAAAAGGCATTGAGAATTGTGTTTTGAAAATACCAGAAATGGGAAAGCCTTTTGTGGTTGCATGTGATGCAAGTGGTAGTCAAATAGGATGTGTTCTTTCACATGATGGTAGGGTGGTCGCATATGAGTCTAGAAAACTAAGAAAACATGAACTTAACTATCCTACTCATGATTTAGAAATGCTTGTTGTTGTGCATGCACTTAAGCATTGGAGACACCTATTGTTAGGGGTTAAGTTTGAATTGAAAACACATCATTAGAGTCTAAAATACATCTTCACACAACCATTGCTTAACAACAGGCAGAAGCGTTGGATTGAATTATTAAGTGAGTATGATTTTGACATTAAGTATGTAGCTGGTAAGGAAAATAAGGTTGTCGATGCATTGAGTCCGAGACCTTTGTGTAATCTTTTTTCTATAATAAATTTTGATTTTCTAAATCAAATTCAAGAAGAGATAAAACAGGATCCTTTTTATGCACCTATTTTGAATTCTTTGAATGCGAACAGGGGATCGATGTATGAGGAAAAATTTCATTTGCAGAACGGAACATTGTATTGTAACAATCGGATATGCATATCTTCTGATTCTCCATTAAAAGTTAAAATATTGCATGATTATCATGATGCACCTTTTTATGCACATCCAGGTTATTCAAGGACCTATGTTAAAACAAATTATTCTTACTTTTGGCCATGTATGAAGTGCGATATTAGAAAATATGTAAGTGAATGTTTGAAGTGCCAACATGTGCAATCTGAGTTTAAGAGGATGCCTAGAATGCTTCAACCTTTGGATGTTCCAAATCAGAAGTCGGATTCTATTTCTATGGACTTTATCACTAAGCTACCTATGACCAGAAGTTAGCATGATACCATATTTGTTGTAGTCGATCGGCTTACCAAGATGGCACATTTCTTTCCTATGAAAAAGACTGATACTGCATCGAATGTTGCAAAAATCTTTGTAAAAGAAATTTTTTGATTGCATGGAATGCCTAAAAGCATAATTTTTGATAGAGATTCTAGATTTAAGTCAAACTTTTGGAGAGCAACATTTGAATCGATTGGAACTCAACTTCGTATGAGTACAACTTTCCATCCACAAATTGATAGGGAAACTGAGAGGGTTAACAGGGTAGTTGAAGATATGTTGCATATGTATGTGAATGAAAAGTAGGATAATTGGATTGAATATTTATCCTTATTTGAGTTTGCATACAATAGTGCATGGCATGCATATATAAAGATGACTCCGTTTGAAGCTATGTACAGTTATAATTGTTTGACTCCACCTTTGTTTTTGGGTTTTCCAAATAAAGTAGAAGTGTCCAAAGAAATGCTTGATAAAATGGATGAAGAACTTGGGAAATTAAGAAACACATAAAAGGATCTTAGAAAAGACAAAATAAATTTTATGATCTAAATAGAAGACCACTTGAATTTCAAGTTGATGATATGGTATTTATTAAAGTTAATCCTCACCGATCTAACTTGTTGCTAGGGAAGGATCATAGACTTTCTCCTCGATATGCAGTTTCTTTTAAAGTTTTCAAAAAGATTGGATCTCTTGCTT
Organism: Ceratopteris richardii; assembly: GCA_020310875.1. NCBI lineage: Eukaryota > Viridiplantae > Streptophyta > Polypodiopsida > Polypodiales > Pteridaceae > Ceratopteris > Ceratopteris richardii. The sequence goes on from MU260076.1 coordinate 337,739, forward strand.
ATTTGTTGGAATTACCTAAACATTTAAATGTGCATCCTGTATTTCATGTTAGCTTACATAAAAGATATATATCTAATGTTTCTCATGTTTTGTAGGACAATTATAAGCTAAAAGATGATGGCTCTTTTGAGCTTCAACCTGAAATAATATTAGATAGAAAGGAAAGATTTCTTAGAAATAGATCTATAGTAGAACTTTTAGTGAAATGGCACTCATACCTGGTAGAGGATTTGAGTTGGGTGAACTTGGACGATTTTCTAGCACATTATCCTTCTTTCCAACTCTAGGGACAAAGTTCTTAAAGGGGGGGAAGAATTGTAATAGGCCTCTTTTCTAGTGAAATAACTCATTTTGAACTTTCTAAATTTCATAGTGGAGATAATGCTTAGAATGAATAGTTAGGTCATTCTATGCATGTAGGAAAACTTTTGGGTTGATAAGTTTCATATTATCTCTCTAGACCTTATTCACATCATGTTCACTAGTAAAAGTTTGAAGGTGAAGATGAAAGAATTAAGGAAAACTTTGTATGACAGAAAGGTAGAGCAAGTATAAGAGAATAAATGTGCATGTGTGAAATTTTTGTGAGTCATGTTTTAAGTACCTCGTTCAGGGTCCTACATTTAGTTCACTGTAAGAAAATGCCTTGATTTTACTCTCTCTCTAGAATTTTGAAACTTGAAGGGCTCAAAAGTTGCATTTGGAGGTGGATTTCGAGCTGGGACATCTCTAACACTATCGTGCAGATTGCAAAATTGAATAAAAGTGTCTCTCACAAGCTTAAGTTAATTTCTCACCATTTTTGAGTTGCAGGGCTTTGAAAAGTGCCGTTTTCCAACACTTCAAAAAAAATGAGGGCTCAGGTGTCATCATGTCTAATTATGGATATTTTTGGATATGTTTTCTTGGTGTTTTTCTCCTATTTTTGACAGGTATGCTAAAGAAAGAAAGCACACTACGATCGCATGGCTTTTTATGAAAGTTTTGGAGAAACTCAACTTTTTCTAGATTTGGTGGATCGCACACTTCTTTGGGAGGGCAGCGATTAAACTCTCATATAGGGAGACCTGCTCATCAACACAGGGATGCATAGAAATCTCATAATTAGCTTGTGATTTAGAGTGAGAGTGATAGTGAGAGTGAGAGTGTGATTGAGAGTGCGAGTGTGAATGTGATTGTGATAGATTGGGGGTGGTCGAGAGGTAGAGGCTTCGTCAAGAAGCTATTGTCCAAAGCTATTGTAACCATTGATTCACATCTATCATATCAGAATTCTTCCTTCTCTATGTCATATTTTTTTATACTCTTCCGCATCATATTTTCTCTTACCTTTTGCAATCTCTGCATTCTTCTCTCCTCTGTTATTTTTTAGTGATCGAAAGATTGTGATTGGGGATAGATTGTGATTGAGGAAACGCTACAATGTAGTTCTACTCTCAGACTTGGAGGAGCTAAGGAATAGACATGTAGTCCAAATAGGGGATTGCACAAGGCATCTGTTGCTGCAAATCCAAGCCTTCACATTTGGCTAGACATTGAAGAAGATATGTGAGACCGTTTGTTGGATCACATGAACCCTTGCTTGTAATAGTTAGATCTTTAACCACTTGTAAAAGTGCTTTATCTTGGGAGAATCTTGTGAATCCCTACATCTCATGGACTTAGGAGAGATAAAGCTACAAATTCACTTTGGTGGAATGTCTCCTAACTTTGAGGAGAACTTTTAGGTAAAGCCAAGTTTGAATTCAAATTCAAAATTTGAGGTAAAACATCTATAAAAGGTACTTGTAATCGTGCGGCCATTGTGCCCCCATTATTGACCTTATTGTTGATCAATTGTAGAAGTTGCATGGCTTACACTATAGCCCACTCTTCTCCCTATCATTGGGCATTATATCTATGCTAATGATCATGTACAACATTGTTATATAATACATTACATCATTGATCATGTCTATCTCCTTCAAATCCCTCAAGGATTCAAATCCCTCAAGTTTGAAGCCTTGGGGGAACTCTAGATCGGTGGGGATTAGTGGAAAGATAAGATTAGGCCCCTTTGCAATTTGCCTTGGTAATTGGATGGTGAAGGGCGTACTCGTCTTTAGGGTGATAGAGTCACCTCTAGTGTTAGTGTGGCACCCCTAGAATGTGCACATGGCACCTTCATAGTTCCTCTCATTTTCTTTGATGGGGGCCCTGTGGATGATGCCCTTCACTAAAATTCCTGTGCCCTAGTCCAAATGAGTGCCCTTAGGATTGGCACATCGTATGCAAGGCACCAACACAAAATTCTAGTGAGTGCACAACATCCATATAGTACTGACTTCTGTTTCTCATACTAGTGATGATGTGCAAGATGGATCTGGCCGATAATCCAATGTGGCATGTTGATCATACAGTTCAACGTGTTTGCCACATATAAGCTAAAATAAATATTCTTGGGCAGCATTGTAAATCTATCTTGGGCTCGGAACATGAAATGTTGCATGCACATTCGGAGATGGATGGAAATAGTCGGGGGCATTGCCACCATGTCCTTCAACTTAGTGAGGTTCTTGTTCTTCATATTCTCAGGGATCATTGTCTCCTTCTCGGTAGGGATGTGCATGCCTCTCATGTCTAGAGCTTCTCTCACCAAATTGTAGGTTAATTTAAAATGTTTAAGTTCATTCCCTCATGTAAGAGATGGAGGAACGAAGGTGCTTGTCCCTTTCTTGTCTCTGCTAGGAGTGAGCATGCTAACTAAGTATGCACACCTCAAGAAGTCACACTTAGGTAGCTCAGCATGGAAATAGTCATCAAATCCTGCCTTCCTCCATACTAATCGTAATCCCTCATTGTTCTCAACATTTTTAAACTCTCTCGTAAAGAAATGGTAATGGACCCACCGTCCATTCAACTCTATCCTAGACTCCCAAAAATAGGTGCCATCCCCAATGGGTCCTGCGACTTCACTAAACCAATGAGAGTGCTTACTAACTTTCGATGTGTGCCCCTAGGGAGGACCTTGAATGGGTATGATATGCACTACTCTCAACTCTTGTGGCCGCTAATAAGTTCATGCCTAGCCAACAGCTACCAATGGAACCAAAGGGAACCAAACTGAACCAAGAGGACCATGAGTGCCAGAGAAGCCAAAGATCCCAAATTTATGCCATAGTTCTATGCCTTAGTGGATAGAGTGAGCACAATGAGTACAGTGGGTACAATGAGTACCGTGTGATAGTTAGCACAATGCACACGACACACTGCATAGAACACAATAACAGATTCGAAAAAACTACCACCGAGTGAACCAAAAAGAAAATCATGAATTGACAAACACTCAAACCTAGACTGGATGAGCGAAATGGATGCTGAATCACATGCGGATGCCACGACTTACAATCGAACATCAATACGTACACCTCCACAGATGAACATAGGCTCTAATACCACTATTGGCTGGATCTTGCAGATGCACATACGCAAAGATACTACACAAACAAAATCTCACAAAAGCAGATATAGAATAGAGAGAGATAAGAAATTGAACACAAGATTGGTTACAATCTCCCCCTACATACTCTGATGGATGAGTCTATCAGAGTATGTGTATTTATAGGTATTTCTCATTAGTTCTTGAATAGAAGATACATGAGGATGGTGCCTTGAAAATCATGCATTTACAAAAATCTACTTTATTTATAAAATCCTCCCTTTCTAAGCAATCTATTATTTTTACAAAAATGTTGCTTTCTAAGCAATCTATTATTCTAAAAAAAATATTTAAATTACTATATTTTAACTTTCTTCAAAAATATCTGAATAAGTCCATGCACGTTCATGATCTCATGATTTTGCACCTGCTAAAAGAAAAGAAAATCACATTAAAACCCTCAAGGCATTAAAAAATAACATTCCATTATTCCATAAAGTATAACATTTAGTGTTCTCCACTTTGAAATTAAGAAGTAGATCTTGAATGTATCTCCTCTAAATCAAATACATTCCTTCATTTGTTTATATGACTTGCATACTTGGGAATAATGTGAGCTCACTTAACTCACTGATTTTGAAGTCCTCTTGCATGTGTCTCTTGATCCTTTGAATGCCATTTAGATCATCACCTATCACAATTATGTCATCTACATATACACAGACAGGTAATCTCATTGTGATCCCTTTTGATGAAAAGAGAAGGATCTATGTTGGTAGGTTTGAACCCTTGATCTAAAAGGTATGTATCCAACTTGTAATTCCAAGGTCTAGAGCTTCTTTCAATCCATACATTGCATTCTTAAGTCTGCAAACATAAGATGCATGATTAGGGTTTTCAAAACATGGAGGTTGTGACATGTATACCTCTTCACTTATCTAAACATTCAAAAATGTATTTTTTACATCAAGTTGAAGGAATCTCCAATTTCTTGCAGCAACTACACTTATCAATGTTGTGATTGTAGTCATCTTTGCAAGTGGTGAGAATGTTTCCTCATAGTCTATACGATGAATTTGTGAACATCTTTTGGCAACTAATCTTGCCTTGTATCTACAAATTGATTCATCTGAATTTTGTTTGCATTTACATAACCACCCACAACAATTACCTTGTGATTGGGAGACATTGGAACCAAATCCCAAGTGTCCATCTCCTTCAATGCATCTATTTCTTCTTTATGGCCTTTTTTGAATTAGGGATGTTGTGTTTGAAGAACACAGATCTTGGTATGATGAAAACCAACGAAAGGTAACTCTACCATATCATCTTAATTCTGATTCTCCTCAACTAGGAAGCAAGCATGATACACAGGTCCAAGATGCAAGTAGTGATACAGATGATGACCAAGATGAAAGGGAAAAGGATTACAAAGTATGGAATCCAAGAGGCAAAGAAAAGATGCATGACTGTGGAGAATGCTCCAAGAAAGCCCCTAGAAGATCAACAAAGGAGAACAAACAAGCAAAAGACTCAATTTTAGAAGAACCCTCAACCTATGTGGAGGAAAAGGGAAACCCTAGTCATTTCCCTCTTTATACCTTTATCCAACAAGAACTCATCAAATTCCATGGAGACGTATTCTCCTCCTCCATTAGATATGAGCTTCTTGAGTGACCTGCATGTATGGGTCTCCACATGTGCTAGATACCTTTTGAATCAATCAAAAACTTCATTTTTACTTTTGATAAAGTATAAAATAGTCCATCTACTATGGTCATCAATAAACGAGAAATAATACCAATGAAGGTTATTTACTTGCTTCCCTCTCATCAGTGTGTACTAAGTCCAAAAGGTTGTTGAGAATGTAGCCTTCGTGGTTGAATGGTTGTCTTTGGTGCCTTCCCAATCTAACACACATCACATCTGTTGATCATGCATTGCTTTGATATGTTTGGTAGCCCTAGAACACTTTGATCCCTACATATATCCTTCAAGGTTCTTTCATTCGCATGAGCAAGTCTATTATGCCACACTTCAAGCTCACTTAGGGTTTGAGACCCAAATTTGAATAGAGCTATGTTCTTTGTTTCTCCTACTTCAAACAGACGACGAGCTCAACATCACACAGTACTACACGGAGAAAGTAACATGCATAAATGTAATAAACTAAATCTTTGCACAAGCAGACAAGAAATGCATGAATGATAATGAAATATGAATGCAATGCAGGCAATATAACAATGCACACAATAGCAGATTAATCACCACATTGGTTTCCTTTGTCCGGAATGCCTGCGGGGCAACTAAAAAATAAACTGATTTCACAGGGTGGCAAATATTTGGAATGATTGGCAATCATGAGCACTGCCTATTGGCCGAGACCTGATGTAGTGTCCAATCCCTCTGCATTCCCTGACTTCCAAGCTTCATAGCCATAATCAATAAAGGAGGAAGCACGTATGGCATCTGCAACAAGTCACCTTCCCGCGCCCTTAGAGCAATTCATCCATGTGGGAAGGTAGTGCGATTGACGGCACCATCAGCAGATCTCAACAGCTATCGTTACTGATTGGAAGCCACCACTGCCATCGCTCATCAGCCATCTCACTGTATTCTCCAGGGCTACCGTGATAGGATCGACAAAAGATGACATGTCCCGGTGGTTGTGAAGCGACCCAAAATAATACTTGAAGCGCAGCAAATGGAGGGGTGTAAGGAATCAATGAGGTATGAGCGCCGAAATGATCACTTCATCTTCATTCGAGGAGCACCAATGACATGCTAAGTGTGCAGTACTGTTGAATTGTCGACATGCTCTGGCAACGTGCATAGGATGACGGATGTCATGGCTCGGCGAAGTGTGCAAGTGTGACAGATGCTTCATCGGGTTCCATGAATGTCCATAGCACATAGTAGTCTGATAATGGTTGTCCACGTAAGGATTGAGGGTCCGCATCCGTTCGGGCATGCCAGTGTTTACAGGGAGGCTGCGCCCCACTACAACAAAGAAGAGAGAGAGAGAAAGAGACTGGTGTCGCCATCGCCATTAGCTACAAACACGAATAGGGAAAATACAAGAACGTCACGCAGTTCTATGCACATACACTTCAAGAACAAGAAAATAAACAATAAAAACTAACTAACTAAACAAAAACAAGAGATCCACGTCAAATGCCATGAATGGCGACGAAAAAAGAGAGAGGATTTTTCCATTAGAAGCAAGCCATATATATATATATATATTATGAGTGGCCTTTAAGGACTCTTTCCACTGAATCTCTAACTCACCCTCCAAATCATCCTTAATCAATTACATAAATGAAGATGTGACCACATGGTGTTGTTTGGTGGACACTTACTGCGTTCACCATTTTTCGGTGCAAGTCTATCTAATTTTGAAATCAAATTTGAGGAAGGGCTGATAGACTTGGAGTTAAGCAAGCGGTTCAACGACATTTTAGGACCGATTTGGCACAAAAGGTTAGGGCACATAGGAGAAAGATCCTTGAAACAAATGTGCAGGGATCAATGTGTGCTTGGGATACCTAATGTATCCAAGCAACATATGATTTATAAGTGTGGTGCTTGTCAATTTGGGAAGTCTCACAGGTTACCCTTCTCAAAGAAAGGATACATGCATGAAGACTACCTAGAGCTTGTACACACAGATGTATCGGGACCAAGCAAAGACCCCTCAGTCTCAGGATCAAGGTACTATGTGTCTTTCATTGATGATTATAGCAGATGGATTGTATTATACTTCATGAAGCACAAGGATGAGGTATTTAATTGTTTTAAAAAGTATCTTGCATTAGTTGAAAACCAGAGAGGAAGGAATTTGAAGAGGCTAAGGTCAGATGGAGGAGGTGAGTACTTCTCCAATGAATTTGAGACTTCTTGCAGGACAGAGGCATCAAAAGAGAGATAACCACAAGGTATTCTCCTGAACAGAATGGGGTAGCTGAGAGAAGAAATAGATTAATTGTTGAGACAGCTAGATCTATGCTTAATGAGAAAAAGTTACCTAACTATCTATGGGCAGAGAGTGTTTCTACTGCCACTTACCTCATAAACAGGTTACCATCTAAGTCTCTTGATCGCATTAAACCCTATGAAGCATGGCATGGTAAGAGATCCTCACTTGAGAATTGCAAAATATTTGGATATGTAGCATATGTACACATTCCTTCTCAGATAAGAGGTAAGCTAGACCCAAAGGCTGAAAAATGCATCTTTATTGGGTATGATTTAAATAAAAAAGGTTACAGGTTTTATAATCCTATCAATAAGGGGTTTATGGTAAGCAGAGATGTTGTCTTTGATGAAAATGATTCTTGGTATGAGAATGAATGCAAGAAGGTCAAATTACCCTATGATTTGGAAGAAGAATTTCCAAGTCTTACAAAGGAGGAACCTACTCAGAATGAAGCCTCAAGTTCAGATGAGGAAGACACTATCAATCTTGAAGAATTCAAAGCATGGAAGTCCAAAGGCAAAATGAAGATGAAGAAGTTTGAAGACACCTGAATCCTCAACTCAACCATTTAGAAGATCACAAAGAGAAAGCAAGAAACCTATCAGATATGGGTATGATACATCTCTTGTTACTAAACATTCTATTTTTCTTGCCAAAGATTTGTCAAATGAAGAACCAGGATCATATGAAGAAGCAATAACCAAATCAGAATGGAAAGAAGCTATGGATGAGGAGATTGATGCTCTCAAAGAGAGTGACACATGGGAGTTAGTACCTAAGAAGGACTCAATGAAGGTAATAGGATCCAGATGGATCTATAAGCTTAAAAGAAATCATGATGGCACAATCAATAGGTACAAAGCAAGATTGGTAGCCAAGGGTTTTGCACAAACCCATGGCATTGACTATGAGGAGACATTCTCACCTGTGGCCAAGATGCCAACCATCAGAGTGTTGGTAAGTGTGGCTGCATCAAAAAATCGGAATATGTACCAATTGGATGTCAAGAATGCTTTCTTGAATGGATGGATTTCAGAGGAGGTATATATGTCACAACCTCCTGGCTATGAGGACCCCAAGAAGGTAACATATGTTTGCAAATTAAAAAAGGCTTTATATGGATTGAAGCAGGCACCTAGGGCATGGAATTACTGGTTAACTACATACCTCCAAGATCAAGGCAGTCAAAGCTTCACCAAATTCAGTGATTCAAAGCTGATTGGATTCAACTTGAAGTAATCTACGTGCTATCAAAGTTTGAAGACATTCTATTCAGCCATTTTGCAGAAATCTGCGTTGAGGTGAACTCTGGTCAATTTTTGCTATAGTCCTAAAAAGTCGGGGGTATAGCTTAACTTGCTAAATTGCTTTCTCTTAGCATAGTTTATCATTTTACATCATTTCACTTGGAATAGGTAGCTTACTAAGCTAATTAGATACCCCTAAAAGGAATTTTTCCAATTCCTACTGTGCTGGTCATACTGAGCAAAATACTCAGCAGATGTCAAGCCATAAATAGAAGGCTTTCTTGAGTTTGTGACTTCCAAAGTTATCTGTTTTGATTCAAACATTGCACACATCATTTTCAAAGGACATAGGACATTTTATGGTGTCGTTGGAAAGCTAAGGAGGTCTAGTTATCAACTCTGAAGCAAAAGAGGGCTGGTACAAAGCAGGTTTAGCAGTACCTACTCAGTCTCTTAGAGTATCCATCCATCTTTCCCAACAAACAACACCATGAGTGGTTCACAGCAACAGCAACAAACACCGCCAAAGCCGCAACTGCAATTTCAGCAACAACAAGTTATCCCACCGCGTCCGATGCCAGCCGGAGTCAGGTATACAAAATTTGGAGGATTTCTATGGGATGATCTAGATGCGCATGTGCGGACCTTTGAGATTAATTATGCAGTTCTGAACTACCCAGGAGACCCTGCCCACAAAGCAATTGTGTTCCAGTCCACCCTGGTTAATGAAGCTGCACGCTGGCTAACCGAATATGATTTGAACCACTTTCGACAGTATGATGATGTAAAGGATGCCTTTCTACAACAATTTCGATTAAACAAGAACCCGCCAAAATTTTTGACTACTTATAGAACAATAGGCAGAAACCACAACAAACTGTATAGGATTATGCCATGTTATTTCGGACTCGTTTACGACAGTTGCCACGAGCACACGCTAATTTACTAGATGATGTTATTACACAATGGTTCATCAATGGGCTGAAGCCTCAATTGAAGCAGATTATGATCATAAGGTGTGTGGGTGGAATGACTTTGAATGTCGTAATCGCTATGGCGTTACAATTAGAAAACAAAGTGGGTGGATTCATCGAAGACCTAGAGTCCCTGAAAGCATCCAAGAAATCTAACGATGATCCTTTGAAACAGATATACTGTACCAAATGCAAAATTCCAGGGCACAGCAGCTCAACATGTGTGTTGAATCAACTGTATTGTGCCATTTGCCACACAACAGAGCACGCTACAGAGACTTGCCGTACAATGCCAAGGTACAGAGCAGAGCAGCGGTTAATGCATCATTCAAGAGCAGGGACAACCTGCTAGCCATTATGTACCACCACAAATGAGGAACACCCCATACCAGGGATACAAGAATTATCGAGGAGGATGGACAAATAACTTCGGTCAAGCTCGATGGAATGCAGGACCGTCAGGAGAAGGTACATCTAATCCAACTCCTAAATGTCATTTCTGTGGGGAAATAGGGCATATTCAGCGGTTCTGCAAAGATGTAGTGGAGTATGACAAAAAGAAAAAAGAACGGCAACATCCGATGGAAAATATGGTGTATATTTCACGAGTAGACATGCAAGCAGCAGTGGTTCAAACACGTTTCAAAAAGCAATTATAGCCAGCTGAAGAGATTTTTGAACCCGGTATTCGTGAACAACAGAAGGTGTTTACAAGAGCAAGCAAGTGGGCAACAACAGAGAAAATAGTATTCCCCGTTAGTCCAGGCTCCTCGAGCGCTCCTGCATCAGCCAAAATCCAATCGGAATTGGACCCAATGGTGGATCATACAGTACCATTGATTATGGTATGGTACAAAAACCACAAATTACACAGGTCTTAATTGATGGCGGATCGGGTGTTAACATTGCAACAGCAGCCATTTGCAAACGACTGGGGTGGATGCAAATTGAACCTGCGCAATTCTTTGTACATATGGCTGATCAATCTCGAGTCCATCCGGTGGGCTTGGTGCATGATATTCCGATCACTCTACAAGGATCTGTTTTCAAAATGACTTTTGTTGTGCTCGATTTACCCGAATCAAACCTGGATTACAATCTACTCTTTGGACGTCCTTGGTTAAAACAAGCTAAGGTAGTGTAAGACTGGTCTGCACATGAATTAGTCTTTAAAAATAATCACTGGAAATAGGTTGTCCCGTTGGACGACATGAAACCTAGTGACTGCCATGTGCAACCATGTTTAGCGGAGCTTGTACCATTGGATGGTCTCTCCGATGACGAAGAGGAGACTTTCCTGAAGGCTAACAAAGATGTGATTGCACTTGGCACTGTAGATCTACAAACAATGGCTGATAACTGGAGTCCGGTAGCCTGTTTGATGGTACCTATGACAGGTGAGCACGAGTTGAGTACCAAACAGACTTTGGATGAATCAATGCTACAATAATTACTCCAGCCTAGAGACGATGAGGACAGGCCCCGACAGTTCTATGTACCGGAAGATCAGCTGATCACATTCAATTTAGGTGATCAAACCAACCCATGACCAGTAAAAATAAAGGCAGGACTGTTCGAGACTTTCCAAGAGCACCTGTTGCAGCTGCTACGTGAGTTCGCTGATGTGTTTGCATGGGACTACAAGGATATGAAGCGATTGGACCCACGGATTTATCAACACCGCGTGGTGCTAAAACCGGATGTAAGACCCGTCAAACAACCCAGTTACAAGATGAATCCTAACTATGCGGCACATGTTAAAGCTGAACTTGATCGTTTGTTGAAGGTGGGATTTATTGTGCCCATTGAGCATGTAGAGTGGATCTCTCCTATTGTTATAGTTTCGAAGAAAAACAAGCAGTTGCTGATATGCGTGGACTACCGAAAACTCAATGCTGCAATTGTACCTTACCCATTTCCATCGCCATTCTTGGATACCATGTTAGATGACGTGGCCGATCGGGAGATGTATTCCTTTTTGGATGGATACAGTGGTTACAATCAAGTCAGGATGGTAGAGCAGGATATATCCAAGACAACATTTATTACCAACTGGGGTGTCTATGCATGTACCGTAATGTGGTTTGGACTCCGCAATGCTCCTAGTACGTTCCAACATTGCATGCAGGAATTTTTTTCCCCTTATCTCACCACATTTATGAGCGTGTATCTGGATGATTTCTCGTTATCCGGTGACACATCGGTGCACCTGTACCATTTACGGTGTTGCTTTTCAAAGTGTCGGGAATATCGATTGTGCTTGAACCCAAACAAATCGGTATTCTCCATATCTTGTGGTAAGTTGCTCGGACATGTTATTTCCAAACAAGGTATTCAGGTGGATCCAGACAAAGTGAAGGCTGTACTGGAGGCTCCTTCTCCTAAGACATCTAAAGAAGTGATGTGGTTTTTAGGCCAAATCCAGTGGCATGGGTGACATCTACGTTGGCTTGCTCATCTGGCAATACCACTTAATCGTTTGATCACCAGTAGCCCGCGTCAGTTCGAATGGACCGAAGAGTGTCAACTTTCTTTTGACTCACTGAAAACACTGTTAACTCAAGCTCCCATTTTACAAGCACCTAATTGGGAATCGCCATTCCATGTCTTTTTGGATGCCTCCGACAGTTCCATTGGAAGCGTGCTAATGAAGCAGACAGATAAATGGTTTCATCCGATATATTATGCGAGCCGCAGATTGACCCCGATAGAGCGTAACTATTAAATTACTGAACGAGAGTGTCTTGGCTTAGTCTATTCTGTGAAAACATTTCGCCATTATCTGTTGGGCAGAGGCTTCACCTTCCATGAAGATCATGCTGCATTGGTGTATCTGGTGCGACAACAGCATTTGGGAGGACGGTTAGCACAGTGGGTTTTGCTGCTTCAAGAATTTGATTACTCCGTCGCACATCAACCAGGGTCAGCACATGCTCTTGCTGACTTTCTTTCTCGGCTGGATTCCGGTGAGCCTCCAGAGGAAATTGATGATACAACACCAACCATCTACATAGTCGAGACCATACCAGATGATCAACAGGGATTACCAATACCCCCTTCTTACTATGATACCTTGCTTCTGTTCTTGACTAGTGGATGTCCGCCAAGTATGCTTTCTTCAACAGCTCGACGAAGACTAGCCATGTATAGTCAACGATTTCGGTTGATTGTCAGATAGTTATATTACATGGATCACTCCAGAGTATTACTCAGATGTGTCCCTCCACATGAAATTGCTTCAGTTGTTACTATGGCCCATACTACCCCAACCGGAGGACATTTTGCCTCTGATCTAGAGTGCCCAGAGCGATGGGACCAATTTCTACCTGCTGTACTATGGGCTTATCGTACCACATACAAGGTGATGACCGGAACAACTCCTTTTAAGTTAGCATATGGATTGGAAGCAATCGCGCTGATGGATCTGGTGGTTCCCAGTCTGCGTGTGGCCCTTGATCGGAAGCTATTACCAGGAGAATCTTTTCCTTTTCGCCTGGAGGCCTTACGATCCTTGGATGAACAGCGTCTGGAGAGTTTCCTGGTGATGCAAGAAGTGCAGTTGAGACAAGCTAAAACCCATGATCGCTTTCTCAAAACCCCTGTGTTTACAGTCAACCAATTGGTCCTCTTCTATAACGCTAAGTCTAACAGATCTACCGAAAAATTTAAGTTACGATGGTTCGGCCCATATCGGATTGCTGAACAAGTGGGACCCGCAACTCTTCGATTGGCAACCTAACATGTGCCCTTCTTCCAAAAGCGATTAATGGCTCCAAGCTCCACCCCTATCACCCGTCGTCTACCAATTCATGAGGTGTCTTTGGTATTTTTACTCTTTTTTGCTTGTTACTTGATTTTCTTTTCTACTCTCTGTATTTCGGTTGACCAACTGACCGTAATCTTTCTGTTTTCTTATCTAACCATGATTAATAGACGCCTCTCTGATGCTACATCTGTTAATACATGCATGTTGCCATTATGTCGGTATATTTCCAATACTACGTTATGATTAGGATTTTTTGTCGCCTGATTTTTTCAGTGTTCCTACTTAATCTTGTTCTTTTCACTGTTAATTGCTATTGTGTTTGTGTGTTTGCGACCAGTGTGTACTCTGTGTCTTCGTTTATCTCTAGGTGCACCATGGAAGCTCTGGCTAACATAGCAACCTTCCGTGCGGGTCTCACTCCAGATGTGAGTGAGTACTTGCGTGCTCGGGGACTCTTGACCTTCGCTGAATTGCCTTGACATTCAGTGGAGTGTCATCCCTTCCATGCGCAGATCATTTCTGCCATCGCCGCCACGCCTGATACGGAGCAGTGTTGGTCATTACCATGTTTAAACCCCCGTGTCATAGTTACTCTAAACATGGTTGCTGAGGGATTTTGTCTCCCTCAAAAAGGGTTGGAAAATGGACTGCTCCTTCCTCTTGCCACCATGAAGGAATTGTTCCCCTGGCACTCATCTAATGAGTTTTCCATTCTTTGCCGACCTAAACCAGAGCGTACTGCTCTGCAATTCCTTGTCGTATCGTTAAACCTGCAAAAACACACATATAGTATTTCCCGACCTTTTTACTCAATGATCGATACTACCTCCGAGAACCCGTCAATTTTACCTCCTTTTTCTTTAGGCGCATTCACCATGAATGCACAGATGCAGTCACTGTCCAAGCAGATGCAGTCATGGTCCAAGCAGATGCAGTCACGGTCCAAGCAGATGCAGTCAAGCAAATGACTGGAAATGCAGCGATAGTTACCGAAGCCGCCTCGTCACTACCCTCGATTGAGACCAGAATAGTTTTGGTGCTGATGGCCCTTATCCCTCTTCCTCCTCCACATACCATTCCTGATACTGTTGCCGTTCTTCCCGTTGCACCTTCAACTGCCCTTCGTGAGGCATCAACCCCTCTTCTCTCCTCTCCCGATTATTCTCCACCTTCCTCACCTCATCTGATCTCTGCCTCATCATCATAGCCCCCTCCTTCTCTTCCCCCCCAGCAGTCATGTTCTCGGAACTGGCATCTATGGGCCAGCTTCTAATCCAGTTTTCCAAGCAATTGCCCTTCCAGATGAAGATAGCAACTTAGAACATTCAGCAGAAGTTGCAGAGCAAGGTTGACTTGCTCGAAGCAGATATTGCCCCGATCCAAGAAGAAGCACTTGTGTCAAAGCTGAGAATCATGCATTGCAGATTCAGCTCCAGCAACTCCAAGAACGGTTCGCAGAACAAGACAATATTATTGCTTAATGAGACACCACACTTGCTGAATTGAATGCGACGAATGTCCTCCTTGCTGCTCGTGACGAAGAAATTGTTCAATTAAAACAAATGGTGACTGACAAAGAAGATGCTCGTGTTGCGCTAGGCAATTTACTGGAGGAAACTCGTGCAGATCTTGCTCTGGTAGAGCAAAAAGGACAAGAAATGGCCGACCTTGCCATGCAAACCACTGTAGAGTTAAAGCAGGTGTCAGTAGAACTTTTTCAGAAAAGTCGTGATCTGGAAGCAGAGTATGGCCGGACTATACAGCTAAAGAAAGAGATGGAAGCGATTAAACAAGGGCGAGAATCTCATTATAAGACGATGTAGTTTCAAGCTCAGGAGCTGGAAAGACGAGAAAAGCAGTTGGGTGCTCAAGCGGACAGGATCTCGAGAATTGATGCAGAGATAAATGAAATGAAGCTGAGAAGAGATGCTGCCCTCGCCAATGAATTCTACCTTCAGGAAGCATTCTTACAGACACAAACATAATCACTAATGAGTCAAGTTATCGCTGCCAGTTCGGTTCGAACTGATGCCCAACTTATCGAGCCTACCATTTTGAAAGATATGTTAGATTCTTTAAAATAGAAGATTACCCGAACCTTTAAATTAGCTAGAACTCTGTATATCTAGGGCATCATTGATGAGCCTTAACTATAATTTTCATTTTTGGGTTCGAGTCCACCGTGCATGCCAGTGTAAGCCGCCGGAAAGGAACTCATATTTCTTGTAATTATACCATGAAAAGACGCATGCAAGATGAAAAGGTGTAGCGTAACATTGTATCCTTTGACCAGATTAATGAAAGAATCACGTTAAGCAAAAGGTAGATCCGCCGGACTGTGGTCTGGGCGAGAAGCCGGAAGCGAGCGCCGTTGTGGAACTCTGTGTAACTTATTCTGTCTTGTTGATTAAGTTTAAGCATTAAGTGAAGTTAATGAAGTATTAAGTAATTTGATTAATCCGTTAAGTGAAGGAGTCTGTGGTAAACTTTCTGACGTGAAAGTGTGTTACCGACGTATTCGAGTAGTATTGGAAGAGAATATGATAGTGCTTAATGCGGTGAAGTCATATAATCTTAACTGCAGTTTGGGAAAATATACATAGTGCCTCTGATTACATACCCCTAACGATCCCAAGAACCCCGAGTGAATTAACCTTAAACTGTAAAAAGGTTATAACATTTAACAACACAATTAGTGTAATTGATTCATTAGGGTCACAGTTAAGAATGATAAAAGTGCAAGGAATCTTAATTACTCAAGTTCAAGCATAAATTAGGATATTGAGGTGCCAAAACTCTAAAGGAAAAATAACTAAATTCCAAGGGTGTAATAACTTAAACACACAATGAAAAACAATACTTGACGTACATCAGTTAACAAGACAAAAGATTAAGGAAAATAAAAACGAATCAAGTACCTAAGAAAGAAAGAATATGTGCTCAACTAGTGCCCAAATGCCTATGCGCCTTCCTTCTTGGCCGGTTTTAGACTCACCCATGGTCAAGCACTTCCCAAGTCCCTATGATTGAGGCTTCTTACCTCCGCCTTGCCCAAGTTCCTCAACTAGGCCCTGATACCAATGTTGGAAATTGAATTCACAACCTCCTCGTTAGGAGTGTGATGGGCTAACCACTTGCCCCAAAAGCCATGGTTGAGGATTATTTCCTAATCTTCTCTCTTAAGGCGTGGTTCTTCAACCATCGCCTACTAGAATTATGTGACAACATCTCTATTTTTTGTGTTTCAAATTTCATATTGTCTCTTTGTACGCGTATCTACGAGATCCTACCACAGTAGACAAATTAGAAACTATAAAGAACCCCTTTTGTCAAAAACCATAGAGTGTTGGTTTTTGAGGATAACAAACTTAGAAGTAAATAACCCATCCATGAGAGGGATGAAAAGGTCTTAAATTTCTTTGTAGCTCTTTCTATTGCTCTTATATATTGTTTCTAGTAGTTCACTTTAAAACTTGCTTCAAAATTGAAAAAAGAAAGAACTACAAACACTACCTGCCCTTCGATCATTTGATTGTCTTTGTAATGTAAGGATAGCAACTTGGTGGATCATTCACGCATAAGTCACGAAGGCATTAACAAACCATTATGCTTGTAAGTTCTCAGCTCGTCTTAAAATCTTAGGCGGCTCCCTTCTTTTCTTTAATTTCCTTTCTTGTTAAAATATTTTCGCGTTGTTTAAAAAACAAATAAAAGAAAAACATGCACGTACTCTGCGCCCCCGGGGACCGCGGCGGCGGGCCACCGCCTACAGCCTACAGGGCGTCTGCCGAGAAACATGTGGTTGGCCATATCCAGGGACCAGCACTCAGTTTGCCAATGCAGAACTCTTCGGACATAAGTTCTCAAGCACATACACATTCGACTTTGGCGTTGTTGCCTGTGCAGTTGGAACTAAATGCGTGCCTCCCCCGCAAAGACACATGTGTTTTGTGTCCCAACAGATCTTCTGACGCGTAGCCTGTAGGTGACCTTACGTAAGGTTCAACTTCCCTTAGACATTGTTGCTGGTGGACTCCGTCATAAAATGCAGCGTTCCTCAGTTTCCGACGTGTTCAAGAAGTCCTCCATCGCCACGACGTATCTGTCTTGTGTTTCAACATAGGTCCGACACGTAATTGGCCTTTATTTACCACTGAAAGTGCCTCATAGTCATCTCTTAGACTCACACACACGTTGACATTATCCCCGGTGGACTTCGTCATAATGCGACACATATCAGGTTTCCTCATGTTCAAGAACTCCTCCCCCCCAAGATACTTGACTGTGTATGTGTTAGAGAGAGAGAGAGAGAGTGCTTTGTAAAGTGCCTACAATTCCATTTGGCAACTTCAATGGGTCACAAGTGTCAATATACATCGTGCAGAAGTACTTCTGGAAATGAGCACGGAATCTTCAATCACACGGTAGAGTATTCAAATCTGTGTTCATTGTGGTTTTCACTTCATGCAAGAGATCATGAGCCTTAAATGAGAAATAGAGACAGAGAAACAACTATTTGAGTATACAAGAATCGATGGTTCAAATCTGTGTTCATTGTGGTTTTCACTTCATGCAAGGTTCTAATCTTCTTGTCTGAAAAGTGAGGAAATTGCAATGCTTATAGTATCCTAATGAGTGTATGGAACATCTTAAACTTTAATGAGACCGAACCAGTTGTCTACTTCATCACAACTAGCATCTAATGCAAGCAATAGAAAACACATCTTGCACACGTCTACCTCGTACCAAAGAAATGTAAACAATGAAGATAGCGCCTATGATGCCACCCATGCATGAACATAGATCTTGAGCACGGCCTGATATATTTGCAAGTGTTTTAAAACCTCACGCTAGCTATGAATAATGGAAAAAGCCTAACTTTAATGCATGACCACTTCACCGTTTGAAGACATGGAAACATCTAAACTGACTCTATTAAGGAAGGAAAAAAAAAAAACCGAAATGAGGCAAAGATGGTCACGTTATCCATGATACAGGCTACTCCTCAAAGTGACAAGTAAATCATGCAAAGAGAATGAGGGAAAAGGAGATTTCAGTATCACATAAAGGAGATACAGAAAGTAAAATATGTCCCATAGTGAGTTAAAGAATCATTGGAGAACTCGTCCAATGATCAATCACATAAATCCTCAACATGAAAACTTAAGGAACTAGTTGCAAGTTACAATTCATACCTTGCAAAATGACACGGAAACAATGACAAAAAAACTAAAAGGAATGCATAGTGTTCATTGTAGATGACAAGAGGGCGAGAAAATTAAAAGAAAGCTTATTTATCCTAAGATGAACCAAGTGATTATGTGATGTATGAAAGACCTAGGAGATGCCCAAAGTCTCATTATGTCTTGTCTGGAGCTCCACAAGGTGGGCCAGGTCAAGAAAACTCACACAAATCTCTTCTCGTACAGAAAACAAGAAATATTTAGGTAAAAGTGAACCGTTAGGGATGTAAATCCTTAGGTTTATCAAGTCTACCCAACCATAGAAAGTCCAAAATCCTTATTATACTCCTAAAATTAGAGCTTAAGTCAAGTTTACATCTATTTATCTCCATTAGCAAAGGGTATGCTCTACATGCTGGTGCTAAGCTAGGTTGTGGAGTATGGTTTGGAGCCATGGAAGCCACACCTTTTATTATACTTTATGGAATAATGGAATGTTAAATGGATTCTAATGCCTTGCGGGTTTTAATGTGATTCTGTTTTAACTTAGCAAGTGAAGAATCATGAGGGCATGAGCCCACGTGGATTTATTCGAATATTCTTGAAGATATTTAAAAGATAGTCTTTTATATATTTTTTTTGTAAAAACATTAGATGGCTTAGAAAGCGATACTTGTGTAAAAATAGTAGATCACATAGAAAGCGACAATTTGTAAATAAAGCACATTTTGTAAACACATACTCTTTTGGAAGTGCCACCCTCATGTATCTTCTATTCTAGATATGGTGAAGAATATGTATAAACACACATACTCTAATAGACTCATCCATCAAAGTATGTGGAAGGAGATTGTACCCAATCTTGTGTTCCATCTCTTGTCTTTCTCTATTTTGTGTGTGCTTTTGTGAGATTCCATTTTTGTGCTATGTCTATGTACGTGGATCTGCAAGATCTGATCAATAGTGGTATCAAAGCCTGCACACGTTTGTAGAGGTGTACTTCTCAATATCCATTCTTGACTTGCAGCATCTCTTCATGATCCGACATTCGTTTCGGTTGGTTAGTTCTCATCCGGTCCAAGTTTGCGTTTGTCAATTCTTGTTTTTTTTTGTTCGTTGATGGTTTTTTTTCGAATTGCTTACTATGCTCCTATGCACTGTGCACTGTGCTCATTCTCACACTGTACTCATTATGCTCAATGTACTCACTGTGGTCACTGTGTGCTATGCAAACTATGCTCATTGTCACACTATCACATTGTGTGCTGTGCATTATTCTCTGGCACTCTTCTTTGGTTCCCTTTGGTTCTATTTGTAAAGGTTGGCGATGGGTGAACTACCTCTAACTTATGAATGGTAATAAGATCTTCCTTATTTCCGTACTTAGCTTACTTATTTCTCTAGTTAGCTTACTTATTTCCCTAGTTAGCATGTAGGGGATTTAAACCCACCACCTCTCATTTACAAGAGATATGTGTCTGGGGAGCACTAGATTGTGCTCTCTGACTATAGTAGACAAGATTTCAAAAATATGCTTCTAATTACAAGAATACCCATGTGGGAAAAATAGTACAAGAATATGTATCTGATACAAGAAGTCCCAGAACTCGGGACTGATAGGTATAGATAACTCATCTAGAAATGATACAAGAGATCTTAGAACCGGGGATCGTAAGTATGGAGCAAGATCTCTAGATTACAAGAACTCCCTTCAGGGAGATGAACTAGATACAAGAAAGAACTCGACAAGATCTTGTACTACAAGATTACAAGAGGACAAGGCTAGATGTCGAGGATAGAAGACTAGATATGACTAGAGCAACAGACAAGACTAGAACTCAAACTAGAACTTGAAAGTACTTACTTAGTGATCAGGACTCCTTGACCTCCCAAAACTAGCATTGAAAAGACTGAGGATGAATGTGGCCAAGGCCTCCTTATATAGGATTTCAAGGGTGGTTCTCAAGGGCAGTTCCAAATTGATGATGTCATCAATGCTATCAGCAAACCGAACAGGACCTTTGGATGTCAGAGTTTAGCAAATAGAGAGTTGATCTTGGGGTTTTGGCATGTTCGAGATGCAATGGAAGCATTATTTTATCCTAATTCTAAACCAATCATGAGATATAGGATTCACATAGAATCTGAGATTTACAATGGTTTCCTTTGTCCATCACATCACCTCCTCCTCAAGCGACGAGTTCCATGAGGAGCAGTCATGTTCTCTGGTCTCGGCTTCATTTGGAATTCTTGAACCTTGATTGGTGCTCTCTGAAGGTTTTCTGTAGGTTCCCAAGTACGATCATTGATGTCATACTCTTTCCAATGAATAAGGTACTCCAATCTTCCTTGGGATATTCTCAAATCTAGGACATGCTCGACTTCAAATTCTTCATGATCATCAATCTCGACAGGTGGTGAAGGACTAGGTCAATGCCAATCTTGGAAGCTCAAGGAGTCTTGATCATCAAGTAAGTACTTTCAAGTTCCATTTTACGTTCTCGTCTTGTCTCTTGCTCTAGGCGTGTCTAGTCTTGTATCATGGACATCTAACATTATCCTTTTGTAATCTTCTAGTACGAGATCTTGTCGAGTTCTTTCTTATATCTAGTTCATCTCCCTGAAGGGAGTTCTTGTAATCCAGAGATCTTGCTCCATACTTATGACCCCGAGTTGTGGGATCTCCTGTATCATTTCTAGCTAAGTTATCTATACCTATCAGTCCCGGTTTGTGGGACTTCTTGTATCAGATACATATTCTTGTACAATTTTCCCACGTGGGTATTCTTCTAATCAGAAACATATTTCTGAAATCTTGTCTACTGTAGTTAGAGATCACAATCTAGTGCTCCCCTGACATTTTGGCAAGACTAAGGATGAATGTGGTCAAGGCCTAGGATTTCAAGGGCAGTTGCAAATTGATGATATCATCAATGATGTCAGCAAACCAAATAGGACCTTCGAATGTCAGAATTTAGCAAATAGAGAGTCGATCTTGGGGTTTTGGCACGTTCCAGATGTAATGGAAGCATTAGTTTCTCCTAATTCTGAACTAATCATGAGATATAGGATTCACATGGAATCTGAGGTTCACGATGGTTTCCTTTGTCCATGACAATATGCTTTATGCACTAGCATATTTTCACATATTGATACCCCATTTCTTTTAACTTATAATTAACATAACTTCTAACAGTCTCTTTTTATTTTTTATTTATTTTTATATATTTCTAAGATAAAACCTTTCTTTTTCTATTTCAATTCTAATATTGTTAAAATTCCTTTCACATGTTTAGTAATAGGTTTTGGTTCTATATAACGCCATGGCCCCTACACATACTACAGAGGATTTTTGTAAGTTATTTATTTAATTTTATTTATTAAAAGATTTTTTTCTCATCATGGTAAGTTATTAATTATGTATTTTTCCACATCATTGTTTTTTTAGCAAATTATTCTATTAGATCAAGATGTTCATTTTTGTAATTACTTTTGGGTTGCATTATTTCAAAATTTAGGTTCCAAAATAGACTTTAGCTCTACATTTCATCCTGAAAGTAATGGGCAAAGTGAAGCTATCAATAGTACTATTTCAGATTTATTACCTTGCTATTCTTTAGATCATCCAAGTGATTGGGATGAGAAAATTCATTTAGTATAGTTTTCATATAACAACACAAAGCATACCACTAGTGGACATGTTTTGTATGGAATTGTTTATGGTAAAAATCTTCCCACTCCCATGTCTATTACTCGAATTGATATTCCTATGGCTAATTCTTACACAAGAACATATTTCTACACTTCATGAGGTTCATAAGCTTATTAAGAAGAGTCAACAACATTATAAGGGTAATGTTAATAAGAAAGAGAAGCTAAAGAACTTAATGAAAATGATTTCATATGGTTACAAATAATTAAAAGACGATTGAAAAAAATTTCACGACATCCTAATGTTAAACTTGCATCATGTTATTATGGACCTCTGTATATTATTAAAAAAAATGAGAAGCTTTCTAGATTAGATATACCATCTCATTGGAATATACATAATTTTTTTCATATTAGTTTATTCAACTCCTTTAAAGGAATTTTATCACTCACTTCTATTTTAGATGATCCTTTTTTTAGTAGAAAAAGATGCTGAAATTTTGATTCCAAAGAAAATACTTGATTATGATGTTACTACTGCACACACTGGTAAGCATTATCATAGAAAATTAGTTAAATATAAAAATCACTTACTTGAAGAATCTCAATGGATTCATAAGACATCACTAAGTCCACATTATCACCACTTGCTTTTTGCATAACATTCATAGTCATATTAAATTCTAGTTTTCCATTTCCATGCATGTGTTTTTACATGGAGTATGCTTATGATTATTCAGTGATGGGACACGTGACTTACCACCTATGTCTAATTTCTTCTTATCTACTAAGGTCGGTTGCTTGTCAATTGGGAGGCATGTTATAGTCTATAAAATAATGGAATTTTAAATGGATTTTAATGTCTTGAGGTTCTTAATGTGATTGTGTTGTGATTTAGTAGGTGAAGAATCATGAGGACACGAATGCACATGGGTTTATTAAGATATTCTTCAAGATATTTAAAAGATAGTATTTTATATATTTTTGTAAAAATAGTACATCACTTAGAAAGTGATGTTTTTGTAAAAATAGTAGATCACTTAGAAAGCGACCATTTGTAAATAAAGAAATTTTTTCTAAATGCATGGTTTTCATTCAAGAAGTAATGAAAAATACTTATAAATACACATACTCTGATAGACAAGTCCATGAGAGTGTTATAATTTATGGAATAATGGAATGTTCTATGGATTTTAATGCCTTGAGGGTTTTAATGTGATTTGTGTTTTGATCTAGCACGTGAAGACTCATCAGGGTGTGAACATGCATGGACTTATGCAGATATTTTGATATTTAGAAGAATATTTAGAAGATGGTTTTTTAGTTATTTTTTGCAAAAATAATAGATCGCTTGAGAAAGCGATGTTTTTTGGAAAAAAAGTAGATAGCTTGAAAAGCATCGATTTGTTAATAAAGCAGATTTTCATAAATGCACGCTTTTTGAAGCAGCATCCTCATTTATCTTCTATTCAAGATGTAATGAAAAATATCTATGAATGTGGCACAAACTCCAACACGCTCATAACGAGATAAAAGACCGTAATGCTGCACTCCAACAAATACAGAGTGATGAAAACAACCAGTTAGGGTGGTGAAGGCCATTATCACCGCTCAAGAACAAGGCACTCACTCTAAGATTGGTGATAAAAGTTTCCCATTTTCTCGATTTGATGGTGAAAGGATGGTCGATTTGTTCTTACATGGCCATCCCAATTTGATGCATTTTATTCTGATGAATCATATTCTCAAATTGAGAAAGTAAAATTTGTTACTAATTATTTGGTGGGTAAGGCCCAATTATGGAGGAATGTTTTGCCACATAGCACAGACCGCCCCACCACATGGATTGCATTTCAAGAAAAGATTCAATGAGTCTTTCCTTCCTCCTGAGTTCCACTTACATGCTCCTAGACCATGGATAACTTTTGGATGGAAAGATGAAGATATTGTGTCTACCTATACTAAAGGTTTTTGGTAATGACTATTACTTATTTGCTCACTTGAAATGATTCCTAAAGATGCCTTGCAATGAAAGTATGAAAATGGTTTGGAGATGGGAATCCAAACCAAGCCCAACACACTATGTTCAATGGCTCTCTATGAAGCTATTTCTTTTGCACATGATGGTGAGAAGGAGTTTCAATCCATCACCAAGTCCATTCGCTTACAATAAATGCGTCACCGACAACAACCAATAAAGCCTAATTTTCCTTTCAAGCATCCTTTCACTACTTTCTCTTCCCCTACTTTTCAACACCCTTCTATTTTTCAACACCCTTCTCAATCTATTTTCACACCCGTTCACGAGCCAACCCCGTTACACCCTACCAAACCTCCCACCCTTCAAACTATAACGATGGGTGCTCAACAAAAGAGGCCTTATATCACGTGTTGGCATTGTTCGGAGGTTATGACATGAAGCCTCTCGGAGCTCAAGTAAACAACATGGAAGCAATCCATGATTAATACATTCAACCTGATTGCACCGAGGAAGCATTTGAAAACGTGCTTAGTACCTTGAGTAATGAAATTTCTTTTGATTCTTTACTTTGCATGAAAGGTATTATTAATGGTAAAGTTGTTAATATTTTACATGATGATGGTAGTTCACATGATTTTATTTCTTATACACTAGTGAAAGATCTTCAATTACATCTACTTCTATGTACAAAGTTAAGGCTGCATTTCAAGGAAAGATATACCTTACAAGTGAAGTGCATAGCATTCAGATTTGTATAGGCTCATACATTGGTATGCCTTTTTGTCATTATTATAATCCATGCATTGATTATCATACACACACAATGAGGGTTAAGTTTAACAATCAAGAAAATGTTTTTGTCTACAGTGCATGACTTCCAACCATTTTTATTAATTATTCATACTCAATTCAAAGGTGCATTTAGGAAAGGCTACAACTCATGTATTATTTTTATCAATAACATAGTTGATTACACAGATACACTTCCTAATGCACATAGATCATTTATGGATTCCTATTAGGATTGCTTTATGGCTGATTTTCCTTCTAAATTACCACCTTCAAGGGGATCTCTTGACCATAGAATAGACTTAATTCTTGGTACTCCTCTTGATGAAGCACCTTATAGGCATGGACCTTTACATAAAAAAAAATAGCTAATCAAGTTACGGATCTACTCCACAAAGGACTTATAAGGCCTAATTCTTCTCCCTTTGGAACACCTGTTCTTTTAATAGAGAAGAAGAACAAGACTTATGGGATGTGCATTGACTATAGAGCACTCAATAAGATCACAATAAAAAAAAGATATCCTATTCCTGGTATAGATGATTTGCTAGATAAACTTTGTGGATCACGTCTCTCTAGCAAAATTGATCTTAGATCAGGTTATCATCAGATACAAATGACACAAAATGACATTTATAAGACTGCTTTTAGAAGTTACACTAGTCACTTTGAATTCATGGTAATGCCTTTTGGACTCACCAATGCACCTGCTACAATTGCACGTATGATGAATAATATTTTTCTTGATTATCAAGATTTTGTTATTGTTTTCTTCGATGACGTCCTTGTGTATAATGAGAATAAAAATGATCATGAAAATCATTTAGCGACTACTTTTAATTTGTTATGCAAAAACAAACTTTATGCCAATCCTGAAAAGAGTTATTTTTTCCAAAAAAGAACTTGAGTATTTAGGACATATTGTTTCTAGTCAAGGTTTTCATGTAGATCCAAAGAAAATAAAAGTATTTGAAGAATGGCATTTACCTCAATTTGTGAATGATGTATGCTCTTTTATAGGGTTAGCTGGTTTTTATAAAAAGTTTGTAAAAGGTTTTTCTTATTTGGCACTTCCACTTATATTATTATTGAAGAAAACAATCTCTTGAAAATCTCAAACATGCAGTTTCTCATGCACCTGTTTTGCAATTACTAGATTTTGCACAACCTTTCCATGTAGTTACAAATGCCACTGGTTTAGGTATAGATGTTGTATTAATGCAAAATGATCATCCCATTGCATTTAAAAGTGGGAAACTTAAACCTTCTGAAAAGAATTACAGTACATATGATAAGGAACTTTTAGCTATTGTGCATGCTTTAATAATTTGGAAAAATTACCTTACGGGTTCTAAAGTTCTACTCAAAATAGACCAACTCGCTATTAAGTATTTATTAAATCAACCATTGATGTCAGATAGACACATTAAATGGGATTCATTCATAGAAAAGTTTCAGCCTATGATTCAATATCAACCTAGCAAAGCTAATGTTGTAACTGAGGACCTTAGTCATTTCCCATCCCCACAAACAAATATTGTTTCCATCAATAATATTTCTACTGTTCATATCCATTCATTTCATGACATGATTCCTACTTATGCATATGACTTGTATTTTTCACAAACATGGAATGCTTTTAATAATTCTACAACATTTATTGAGGATCACTACATTGAAGTTTGAACTAGATGAATAATTTGCTTGGGTCAAGAAAAGCAACTTTACGATCAAGTATCCCACATCATAACCTTCAACTCTAAAAAAACGAAATTCAAGACAAATAATAAGTGAAACCTCTTCATTTACTTTTTAAATCTCTAGAAGCACATATGATAAGAGTCTAAATGCTATTCAAAATTTGCATTACATGAGATGGAACAAACTGTTAATATTTTTCATAGGGCAATTTAGATAATAATCATATCATAGTCTAGTAGAGACATTGAGAGTAGGCATTTTGCATACTACATTGAATACCACAAAGCATTTTCTAACTAACATTTCAAAAAGATGAGCTTAAACAACAATAGATCTTAAACAATACCAACACATTGATCAGACAAGAAAGCTCAGCATAGATAAAGATAAGCACAATTTGCAACAAACACTTAGAATTGTATTTCTATTCAATTGCTTTTTCAAGTGAAGATATTGTTTACAAAAATAAAACGCTTCTACAATAGAAGCTGATCATATGTTTCCTAAGCTTCATGCATAATATCATCTTCTTGAGCTTTAGAAGTCGTAGCCTATTTTTCTTGCTTCAAGATTGGCTCTTTACGGTCAACCATATCTCTAGGTTCATCTGCAAGTGGTGGAACATGCTCCCTTGAAGCAGCTTCGAATCTTCTGGTATCTGATATGTGCTTCCTTCCTACCTCTTAGTCTTCATCTGGGCATTCATTTAACCCATTTATCCTCATTCTTATGAAGATCACTTGACCTTCATCTTTCTCTATATCTATGGAATGCCTGAACATCTTTAATGAACAAGCAAGAGTCGTTCCTGAAAAGGAAGCAACACAATTAGAGGCACATCACGAAACATGGTAAATGAGACCCATTAGAATTACAATTACCTATGCTAGAGAAAAGGTCGAGGACCTAGTCATCATCATTGGAAAATAACTCAATTAGCTGCATAATCAGTTTTTGTGGCTTCTTATATGGATAAACTAATGTCTTGTCCCCAGCCACATGATGAAGTTTCTTCGTAACTGCAAGGAACATGAGTACATTGGAGATTTTGTTCTCATTGCAATGCTCCTTGACCCTTCATTTGCTTACTTCATCATAATACCCGACTATAATGCATTCATTTGAACTCACAAACCTATGCAAAGAAGTATGATTCACACTTGTCTTTACCCTACCAAAGAAAACCATAAGTAAATAGAGTTCATAATACATAAATCAGAGACCAAAATGAATATAGATTACCATGTAAGACACTCCGCAACATGACATCTTGACTTCAAAGCAGTTGATATAGAAAAGGATTGGTCCCTGCTATAGAAAATCACTATCCTCCATAAAGCCCATCATCATTGAATGGATCGTCATCATTGATAGAGCCCATCATCCTAAACCCATAGGGTATATCTGCTATTACAAGAGAGTAATGTTTTCTAGGTACAACATTACACATATTATTTACATCATTGCAATATACATTGTAATATACAGGTCTAAGGGGGTCTAGAGGGTTCGAAAAACACTTCAAATCCTACTCATCATCAAAATCAATTTCCTTAGCTTTGTGGGCAATCATCATTTAGATCAGCAAACTTTGGCTTTTTGGCTTCTACAAAAACAAGAGAAGAAGAATGATTACATATGATGGGCCCCTTAATTTGATGCCTCGCATCAACCTATGGCAAGAGGTCAATGTCTTGCATCGATTTGCTGCAGATAGTCGATGCTTGTCATCGACGTTTGGTAAGAAGTCGATGCCTCGCATCGATTCTTTGCTCAAAGTCGATGCCTCACATTGACTTCCTGTTCATAAGTTCATGCTAGGCATCAGATCTCTGCTGACATTCGATGCCTGGCATCGACTTCTTGCCAGAGGTCAATGCGAGGCATTGAATTTCAAGAGAGAGTCAATGCTAGGCATCGACATTAATTAGAGAAATCGATGCTCGGCATCAACATTGAACAGAGAATCGATGCAAGGCATCGATGTCTTGCCAAAAGTCAATGCCAAGCATCGACATTTACCAGGGAATCGATCCCAAGCATTGACGTCTTGCCAAAAGTCAATGCCATGCATCGACTATCCCAACACAAAGTGGAGTTTGTAATACCTACCCAATCATAGAACAATATAAAGTATTCTGAAAATGCTTTGTATGATGAGGTTGTTGGATACTCTTCTTGGACTTCACTCAAAGAGAACCATCCAAGCCTCTTCATCATTACCTCCTGAATCTTCATATAGACTTTGTGACTGCATTCCTATTTGCATAAAAGCTAGTGAGTTTCTTAGTGATGTGATTACTTAGGCCACATACGGCACATGGAGATGATCTTTTAGCTCTCCCCTTGCCTTGTCTTCCTCCTCTAACTCTTCGTGTTAAGCCTCTACGTCTACCTACAAAGTTTGCTTGAGAGGTGCTACCTTCATCATCAGACTTTTTACCTTTGCTCTGTTATCCTTGTTCTTGGTTTTAATATATATAGATGGAAAAGGATTGATTAGCTTTTGAGTTTTCTAATTTTTCCCATGAGAGTGTTGAAATCAGGAACTTGCATGTCCATGTAGAGGTCCATGGTTGTGGTAAAAGCTTTCCATTTGTCATCTGCCTTTATTCCATTGATGATTTTCCTTACTATTTGCTCTTCATCAATGATTTCTCCAATGCTTCCAATTTGGTCTGCTATATCCTTTATTTTGGTGACAAAATTAGTCATACTTTGCCTGGGCATATTCATGTGTGGTGAATTCCATCCATAGTTAATCCTTCCTTGCCTTGGTACTTGATGGGAAGAATGCTTCAAGATCATTACAAGTTTCTTTTGAAATCTTGCACCTTCTAATATGTGGAAGTAAAATATCACATATTGAGTTTAGAATATATGACCTTGCTAGAGCATCCTTTGAGCACCATGTGTTTCAACTTTCTTTTTCTTCTTGAGTTTGTTGTCCATTGCTTCTAAGGATTGGCATCATCTCATCTCCAGATATGTAACCATAGAGGTTTCTCCTTGAAGATAAGCTTCCATTCTAAGTGACCAAGCTAAGCAGTTAACTCGATCCAATTTACCTATGGATGAAGGAAATCCATCTCCCATGTTGACTAGTTGCTCTGATACCACTATGAGGAGATGGTGAGGTTATGTTAAGAGATGAGCTAGTGCTACACAAATGCAGCTTTACACCTGCCTATCTAGTCTTTTGCTTTTGAGGATGGCATCATCTCATCTCTAGATATGTAACCATAGAGGTTTCTCCCTTGAAGATAAACTTCCATTCTAAGTGACCATGTTCAGTAGTGACCTCGATCCCATTTGTCTATGGATGAAGGAAATCCATCTCCCATGTTGACTAGTTGCTCTAATACCAATGTGAGGAGATGGTAAGGTTATGTCTAGAGATGAGCTAGTGCTACACAAATCCTACTCTATACCTGCCAATCTAACTTCATGGATGCTTAATAGACTTCCTTAGCTTTGCAATGATGCATTTAGAACCACCAAGTCCTTTGGATCATCACTCTCAATCGTTTGCATCAAAACAGATAACTTGAGTATGCATGAAATGTGAAGAACCTTCTATTTTGGGAATAGAAGGTCTCAGTATTATGCGCTAAACCTAGTATGAATTGACCATAGAGATTTTTCACACATCTAATTGAAGTGTATAGATAACTAAAGCAAGTTATTTCATGCATTTAGCTGCACCATACAATGAGACATGAGTCTAGCAAGTCGGGGGGTCATCTCGACTTTTCAAGATCTAGAAGGTCTAGAGACACAGTCACCTTCCTTACTTCATACCTTAAGTTCTGCTCAACCAAACTTAAGGAAAATTGATAATGAACACTAGACATTGTATTCTAACTATTCCAAGTTAAAGTATAGCAAATGAGTAAGTGCACAAAGAGAAACTAATTCCACAAGATCACTATAATTATGAATATGAAACATTGAACAATAGATAGAAATGTACTTGAAGACATGTATCAAAATGTAAATGGTATTGAACATATGATACAAGGTAAGTGTAGTGGACTATGCATACATGGTGTGAACTAAAGTATGCTCACCAATATAGCTCAAATCTTCTTAGAGATACTTTGATATCCCATGACTAAAAGCATGTGTATTTATACATATTTCTAGAGGTTGAATTTGAATTCTCCCTCACCGAAAAGTGGTCCTAGACTTTAGGGATAAGCTAAATTGATTTTTCCTACCACATGAGTCATGGGTTTAACATGACGTCACATGTGATTCTCTATGTGAGGTGATAAATAGATGTGTAGTCTTGAATCATTA
This sequence comes from Ceratopteris richardii, assembly GCA_020310875.1. Lineage (NCBI taxonomy): Eukaryota > Viridiplantae > Streptophyta > Polypodiopsida > Polypodiales > Pteridaceae > Ceratopteris > Ceratopteris richardii. The sequence goes on from MU260076.1 coordinate 368,730, forward strand.
GCAAAGTAGTTAGGCTTGCTAATTGCACCAACACAAGTGTTAGGCTACCAAAATCATTGGATTTATTTGTGTAAATTCCTTTTGCAATTTTAGTGACCAACCATGACTAAAAAGGCAAGATTGTAAACATGTATCTTTTCAGATTACTAAATAGAAGGTGTTCTGAGGACCACGGGCAAAAAATCACTAGATGTGTGCTGGTGGCGTTTCCTATGAGTGATGCTTCAGGCACACTCTTTCCCTCATTCAGTTTTCACGTTCAGTATTGTACAAATTCTATCTCAATTCTAATGTTTTTTATCGGTAGAGTATCTATGCAGAAGCCTCTATTGCATTCAATAAGGAACAATGTAAGTACATCGTGATTGCGTGTGAAGTCTTTAAGGAAGTATTGGGACTATGTGAGGCCAGTAGTTCTATTCTCTTGTAAAGATGCAATAGTCAATTGTGATTTTTTGAGTGACTAAGGGAAGATCACATGTTAGGTGTGTACGAGTATTACTTGTGTGTATTTAGAAGTACAAAATGGATTGTTGCCTATGCATTTTCCGTCTAATATTGTCTACTATTGATGAAATTGATATGTTGAGTGACTAGTAAATCTCGAAGTTATAAAGTTAGGAAAAATCCAAAATATTAGGTTATCTGAAGTGATCCCACCCAAGAACCCTTCCTAATCTCTATCTTTCTTTCATTAGAAGGGTAAGGTTAAGATTGACAATCTCGATGGGGAATGATTCTCTAAAGACTATATGTGGACGATGAGATTCGATGAAAATTATCCTAAGTATGAGAGTGACAAGCAAAAAATCTGACTAAAGAGTGCATTAGTTGCACCCTAGGACATAACTAAAGATGTGAGAAAACTAAATGAGAAAATTGCAAGTAGTCATCGAGAATTATGCTAAGAAGTACTAGAATGAAAGAACTTCCATGGTTCCAGCTTGTAAGAAATACCAAGAGTTCTTGGATACATTTTAATAAAATTTTGATGTTCGGTGACGGTTTGGGAAGTCCAAAAGCAGCAATTGATCAGGATACAAAACAAGAAAATCAAAAGAGTTAGGATTATGAAGACGTGGTGGATGTAGTAGAAGATTTTTGTCGTAGAGCCATGGCAAACACAACATTACCTCTGTGAAGGCAATACGCGGTAGGTAGGACCCATGCCAAATTTGGCAAAATCCTAGGGATGACCCAAACACACACATTTGAGCCTTCTTAATTGATTACAGATTATTGGAAAATCCATGAGATGATCCATATAAAGCATAAGTGTTCTAGTCAACGCTCGTCAATGAGGCTACCAAATAGCTAACAGAATTTGATTTGAATCATTTCCAGCAATATGAAAGTGTATGAGATGCCTTCCTACAAAGATTTAGGCTAAAGAAAAGTCCAGCTTAAATTTTTCATTTTTAGAGAGCAACAAACAAAAGTCAAATCTAGGATTCCACAAGTATGCCACTATTTTTTAATTACCTTTAAGACAATTATTGGCAACAAATGAAGCTCTCCCAATAGATGTGATTACTGAGTGGTTCATTAATGGCTTGAACCCCCAATTATGAGCAATCATGATTATCTAGTGTATTCAAGTAACGGCCTTAGATACAATTATAGCTATGGCACTACAACTATAACATAAAAGTGGAGGCTTTGCAGAAGACTTGAATTGGATATAGACTCAAAAAAAAACTTCATGAAGCATTAAAACAACTTTTCTATGTCAAATGCAAGAATCTGGGCTATGAACATTCTTTGTAAAATTCTCTACTTATCTATCGAACCTTGATTTGTGGGATAAGGGAGGTCCCATGGGTGCTAGGCCCATTCACTTGTACAGTTGTAATTTCTATTAATTAAAGTTTTTAAGAGTAGGCTCTTTCAAACTTCCTTAAAAAAAAAAGAAACCGGTTCATATTGCTACGAATTGTGCTTTGAATCAAATCTACTGTCCTATTTGTGAATGTTCCACCCAGTCTAGAAATGATTGCCCTTGTAACACAAAACACAAAGCAGGCTAGTAGTCAATGTATAGTTCAAGAACGAGGATCAGCAACCATTAGTCTCCACATTTGCATAATACTAAGTACCAACCATCTACGAATTTCTAGCCAAATTACGGCTCTCTCTGATGGAACTAAGAGAATTCAGATCCTATGGACAAGAGCTTACCACCACGTTGTCATTTTTGTGGGGAAATAGGCCATATGTGACAACACTGTAAGGATGCTCAAGAATATGATAAGTGAAAAAAAGAAAGGTGAAACCCCATGGATAATATGGTGATAAGTACAAGTGAAGAATAAATTGGTGACCTAGGCTTCACAAGAACCACCTTTATTTACCACTCCCACTCTTATCATTGTAACACCACCTATATCAGACACAGCTGAGATACCACAAAAACTGATAGTATCATATTCCACCTCATCAAAATAGGACTCCGAGATAGAAACTACCTAGAATGTTTTTGAAAATGCACCAATCACATTTCCATTGGGATAGTTATTAACATTGGTCCCAAGAATTTAGCAATAATTTGAGCACTAGTTAAAGAATATTGAATGAGAGACAATGACAACAATAGTTCAACTCAAGCTCGATCTTAATGTGGACCATAAGGTCCCATTAATTATGGTCTAGTTCGAAAATCAATATATTCCTAATTTTTTGGTCAATGGTGGATCCGATGAAAATATTTCTATGATTGTAATTTTTTAGAAGTTGGGCTCAAAAAATTTAGAACCACCTGAATTGTTTTTGAATGGTTGACCAATCAAGAGTCCATCATGCTTGAATAGTCAAGAATATATCTATCAAACTGCAAGGAGTAGTATTTCATATGAGAGTTGTGGAGTTGGCGCTCCTTGGATCTAGTTTAGATTATAATTTACTATTTGGAAGACCATGGTTTAAACAAGCCAAGGTATTACAAGATTGGTATGCAAAAGAAGTCGTTTTTAAACACAACCATGCGAAATTCATACCATGCCCTATGTAGTTGAATCTATCCATATATTGGATGGTTTATCCAATGATAAGGAAACTAAATTTCTCAAATGTAATTAGGATTTGCTCATGTTACACATTATCGATTTATAGTACTTTTTGGATCAACGGTTCTCGAGCACCTCCATTGTATAGCTGACCACACTAGAACCATTGATGGATTTTCTAATATATGAACTAGAGACGTGTGACAAGCAAACATACATACCAAAAGATCAACTTATCACGCATTACTTAGAACCTCTCACCGGAGAGAAACTTTTTAAAATAAGTGCCACTGTAAAACAACCCTTCCAAGCTGATCTATTTTGATTGCGAAAATCAAACTCAAGCATTCATCATACTCATCCTCATTACACACTTGTTCATGTATATTCAAGTCTTGATCATGCAAAATACTATGCTTGGGAGAAAATTCATCATGATTTTCATTCTCTTCTAAATAAACCTCATCTCTCTCAGCCCCTCATACTTCGTGATGAGCATTGGCAAGAATATCCTCAGGTCGTGAAGAGTTAGTGACTAGTGCCCCATCTTCCTCTTTGTGGAAAGCCCTGATACATGCTTCACTAACTTCTTCAAAACTTAGGTTACTGAAGTTCTCAACATCACTAGATTCCTGCCTTTGCAACTCAAACACATCACATTTTCCACATACACTTATCTCCTCGAAATCCTTTCTAGGCATGTGCTTGTGGTTTGATGTCAAATCCATTTCCCTATTCAATATGCCATCACATAATTCTTTTTCTATTTTGATTGTTTCTTGCAAAATGTCTTTAGAGGATGTACTTAGACCACATTCTTCATACATTTCTTCGGTCATTGATTCTTGCTTGAATGTCTCATCAGATGTAAGAATCTCAACATATACATTCAAATCAACTCAAGCTTCATCAATGCAACCATTTAACTTAGTCATTTCTTGTTGATTTTCATTAGGTAATGTACCCATATCATATTTTTCATACATTTCAATGAATTTTGCATTCTCCTTCTCATGATTCATTTCTTTACATAGAGTGAACTCACTGTAATCTCCATTTGCATCAGAATGTATCTTTTCATAGAGTGTGACATCACTGACATACATATCATTATACTAATGCCCTGAAATGGTTTCGTCTTTGCCCAAACTTGAGGCACCTGGTAAACATGTTTTTGAAGGTTCTATTTAGGCAACAATGTACCGTTCATCCTTCCCGAAAGATGGTTCAGTTTGAGCTACTAAAAAATTGCAGCTTGTACATAGTGATGTTTGTGGTCCTATCCACACACCTTCTTTTAGAAACAATCTTTACTTCGTGACTTTCATTGATGATTTTTTCGAGGCATGCATGGGTATATCCATTGAAAGCAAAGTCCAAAGTGTTTATGTGCTTCAAACAATTTTTGTTTTCTGCTAAAAATCTATCAAAATGTAAAATGGGAACAATCCATTCTGATCAAGGGGGGAATATATGTCTTCCGACTTTAATACATATATGGCGGAACATGGGATAAAACATTAGTGTACAGTGTCTTCTGACTTTAAAACATCAGGGGGGAAATATATGTCTTTTGACTTTAAGGCTATATTTTGGGAACAATGTAGCATTCATCCATCCCAAAAGATGGTTCAGTTCAAGCTACTAAAAGAAATTGCACCTTGTACGTAGTGATGTATGTGGTCCTATGCACACACCTTTTGGAAACAATCTTTACTTCATGCCTTTCATTGATGATTTTTTGAGGCATGCATGGGTATATTCATTGAAATGAATGTCCAAAGTGTTTATGTGCTTCAAATAGTTTTTGTCTTTGGCTAAAAATCTATTAGCATGTAAAATGGACACAATCCATTCTGACAGAGGGGGGGAATATATGTCTTCTAACTTTAATGCATTTTTGGCTGAACCTGGGATAAAATATTAGTGTACAGTGCCATATACACCTCAATAGAATGGAGTTGCTAAATAGAAGAACAGTTTACTCATGGAGATGGTGAGGTCTATGGTCAAGAGTCAGGCTTTACCACATAGTTTCTCACTTGAGGTTGTTATGTGTCCAGCATATGTACTTAATAGGTGTCCCACTAAAGCATTGCAGTGTATCACTCCATATGAGGCTTGGCATGGTCGCAAGCCATTGGTTGCTCAATTGCGTGTTTTTGGTTGTCTGGCATATGCATTAGTACCAGAAGAACAATGCATGAAATCGGATGATAAAGCAGTGAAATGTATTTTTGTTGGGTATAGTTCTCAAAGCAAAGGCCATTGTCTGTATCATCCATAGACTAAACACATTTTGGATAGCCATGATACGCTATTCAGTCATTACGTTCATGTACTAAGAAGACAACTATTAGCTCCAAAGACATGTATGATACTTTGCGGCCTCTTTGTACAGGTGGATAGTCTAGTGCTAGTCCTCATGAGGCAACTTTTCAGCCTTTGCACGTTTGATTTGATGATGTAGATCATTCCATTTTTGATGCAGATTTACATGATGCACTTATTGATGAGAGAGCTGATATTGAGGAGGCAAAAATTATGCCAAAATGGATAGTGCAGACTTTGCCTGATAGCAAATTACATGCACCTTCATCATAACACACTCATTCAGGCTCTCATAGTGCCTCTTTTGCATCATATTGCTATGCTATGGCTGCATGCACTCTCTATGATGAGAATGAGCCTCTTTCATTTGATGAAGCACAAAATTATGAAAATGGAATGGTTGTTATGCAATCAAAATATGATGCTATCATGAAAAATCGTACTTGGTCTTTATGTGACTTGCCTCTTGGCAAGAAGGCCATTGGCACTAAGTGGGTATACAAGCTAAAGCATAAGCTTGATGGAAGAGTTGATAGGTATAAGTCTAGGCTTGTTGCAAAGGATTATGCATAGGAAAGAGGCATTGATTTTGATGAGACCTTTGCACCTAGATGCCGAATGACAACTATTGCTAGCATCTATGTGATTGCACCTCATCATGGTTGGAATTTACATTAGTTGGACATCAAAAATACATTTTTAAATAGTGAGTTGCATGAAGACGTGTATGTTTTTGAGCTCCATGGCTTTGTGCATAACGGGCATGAAAACCAAGTGTGCAGGTTGAAGGAGGAATTATATGGTCTAAAGAAAGCACCACTTTCTTGGTATGAGAAGATACATGCCTATCTGATTGCACATGGTTTTTAGAACACTCCAACTAGGAGCACATTATATGTTAAGCGTAAAAATGATGTGCTTTCGATTATTGTTGTGTATGTTGATGACATAGCGCTCACTGGTCCTCATGAACAGCATATTGCTGATTTCAAGGCTGCCCCCGTGCCTTCATGCTTTCGTGTGATGATTAACATCCATCTCTAGATTTGTAAACATCATTTTGCTTTCCCTTGATCCTATGGCATCAGCATTCTACTTTTGTGAGTATATATGACCTCAATGCCCTCCCACAGTGTTTTACTCGTTGCATGCAACTCTTTGCATCCTCCACCTATCATGCCCTATAGATACTAGTTACTATGGAATCTTCAGCCCCCATCGAGCTCCTCTCTGCCATCTTTAGGGAACCCACTTGGGAGTATCTGACTCTGCATCGCCTCCAAATCTTTGCCCTCTTCTAGTGGGATGGCATGGTGGCTGATCCACTTGTCAAGAAAATTGTCCACCCCATTACAATAGAGCCATCTTCCACCACTTATGCACAATTCATCTCAACGACACCGAAGTTGATACAACTATCATAGAATTCATGTAACATTTTCATCTTCCCACCAGTGGTGTCAACACTATCAAGCTGATCATGCATCAGGTCGTGGGGCAGTTGTTCCCTTGTCACAACTCTACTGAATATGCCATCATCTTCTTTCGCAAGGCTGATCAAGCCATTCCCAGATACCTACTGGTCATGATGAATCTACAACATCGGGCACATGGTATTTCATGTCAATTCTATTCCTTAACATGTGTTGTACCAAAAGAGGACACTATAGTGTCCTTTTTCCTACGAAAAAAATAGCATGTGTACTAATCAAATAAAATTTTGAAAAAACCTTCAAGCCACATAAAGACCTATACCTAGATGTTTTATAAATAAATATATATATATATATATATATATATATATATATATATATATATATATATATATATATATATATATATATATATATATATATATATATATATATATATATATATATATATATATATATATTCATTAACCTTTTCAATAACTCAAAATATAGAAATGATTGAATATGGCTAAAAGAAACTATATTTTTGTAGACTTATATATGGGAAGAAAGAACTATCTCCATAAAAGCAATTTTCCTTGTGTAGGAATAATTTTTCTAATGTTTATTTAAAGTCATATAATCATTTAAGACAATTCTTTAGAGGTAGAAAAATCATTTTTATTCATCATTTTTAAAATAAGAAATTTACTACAATATAGGGTGCTCATTATAGAGTTACACATTGCTATATGATATTGATGCACCAAATCACTAAAATGGCTGGTGTTTTATTTCAAAAACCATCATATAGTGTCAAATATGCTACATGTCTTTGAACCAATACTTTTTGTACCTATCTCACATACCACTAACAGCCTCAATATTTCATTGAATAGCCATATTCCACTCTCTTGAGAATAAAAATTCATCTTAAAACATTAGTTCTTCTCAATTATACAAGATATATAATACCAATCAAAATAGTTCTATAAACATTATGAACTATTTTACATTAAAAAACTAGCATATTAACTTTAATCATGTAGCATATGAATTTTTTTGCTCATCAAATGACCTTTTCTTAGCATAGAAAAACATTTGTATTGTTTAGCTTGAAGAAATGAAATAGAAATTGACTCCTAAGGTTTTCAAAAAGATATATCTAGCTTTAAGAATCTCAAATAGTATTTTGGTAATAAAAAATGATTCATATTCATACCATCACTTTGCAAAATAATTCATAGATGATAACACTATCATGGCACATGTGAGATTGATTTTATGCCATAAACCGAGTAAAAAGCATTAGAAATATATAATTATGGATAGAAAAGTATTGATGTATATAAAATAAGAGATTTTATTGCATTTACAACAATAACAATTGCGAGATCATGATTTTAATAAAAAATAACCAATAACTACCATCACTATAATTTCTATGTCAATATTAAAATTAGCAGCATACTATTGGTGATGAGTAAAACTTAATATTTCTATACGTTAATCAAATCTATTTCTTCTTAGAAATACTCAACCCTTATGCTAACATGTTGCATAGTTACATTTAAAAATGGTTCCTTCTAGTACTCTAAAAAATCATCAAATAATGTCTCTTTTTTAGGACAGTAAAGCGTCCAAGGACACTAAAGTGTAAAAGTACAACACTAGTGTTAATATTGGCTACAACTCAACTGTGAGTGAATTGGGCTGGTTTACACTTCCACCGAACTCATCGGGAATGTTAGCAAAGAGTCTAATAGTTAGAATAGTCTAGTTCCACATGCTCTTGTCTGCCCTATATCCTTTCTGTCCTCTACCCTTGAGAATTCCCCATTCAAAAACATGTCCTTTTGATTCCTTGCATTCTCCTTCCCCCCTTTTCTCCAACCATCAATGAGAATGAAAGCATTGGCCTTATCTTCCACTGTGCTAAAAGACCTCTCCAAGCACCTAGCTCCTTATATGATGATGAGCACATACCAGATAACATGGCCACACTCCGCTCTATGCCCATCCAACCTTCTGTAGAACCCAACAAAACACCTACAATAGTAGTCCCCATTCCTTCTACATCCCCATTCCTTCTACATCCTCCCAAGAATGCTTCCATTCAATATCTTCATCAATGCAACAACAATCCATTGCCTCTCATATGCCTAAACCACCCATCCTTCCACCCCCTCCACAATCATAGGAACCCCATTAGCAGTTCAGTGTCAATGACCATTGCAATATCATTGCCTTTTGAGTTAATCTCTTGTGATTTGGGCACTTAACACCAAGTGTGTGATAACCTCCAGCATGAGAATTACTTGCTACAACACCAAGTTCACGAGCTTAAAGCTGACCTCAGTGACAACATCGAAGCCAACTACAATCAAGTCGATCTTTTATAAAGAGAGTTGAAACAAACTCAGTATTTCAAAGGCTCTTATGAAGAAGTAGTGAAGGAATGTTATAATGCAGCAAAGCAAGCCAACAATCTATGAGAGGCAACGAATGCAATCTCAAAACCATCATACGTTTGGAACACAAGACTGTGGTGGTGTAGGCTCAACTTACATAGTATCATCTCCACCAAGTGCAGCAAGAGAAAGAATTGCTTAACCAAACAGGATCAGCCCTACAGGAAGCAAACACACATCTATCAACCAAGGTGGACCGCCTCACCATTGATACCACTTGCCATTATGCCAAAATCACCTGCCTAAAGACCATCTTGGAGCAAGCTGAAGCAGCCAAAGACATAGCCGTTCAATAGGCCAATACTAAAAGAAAGAAGCAAAAACATATAAGGAAATAAGACATTTATCTCCAAGAATAATTTAGTATTCAGCTAGCCAAAGCTGAGAGTCAAGCCATCGTGTCCATAGCCACCTCTAGTAGCTAGCAATCCCCTAAAGCACTCTTCCTTCACCATCACCAAGTCTAGAAGCTGTTGGAGATAGTTATTCGGAAGATTCACACACCTTTTGGGGAAGATAAGGACTCATTAAAGGAAGCAATGCATACACCGTCGGATGAAAGACCATAGGATGAAGTTGGACCTATGCCTTAAGTTCTATCTCTTTGGGTTTGAGTCCACCATGTGTTCCAAGTGTTAGGCAGCCAAAATTGCTAGATCTATTTCTATAAATTATCTTTGTAATTTTGGTACACCCCTAAAACCTAAAAAAAGGTAGGACTTAAACATGTACCTTTTCAGCTTATTGAATAGAAGGTGGTACGAGGAACATGGGCAACAAATCACCGGGTGTGTGTTGATGGAGTTTCCTGTTAGCGATGCTTCGAGCACACTATTTCTATCATTTTCTTATCTTGTTTGATATTTTTTGAATTAAGCACCAAAATCTTGTTCCGTTTTGTCCTCTACATTAAAGGTGGTCCCTACGCTTGATTGAATCCACACTCACATTTTTGTTTGTTTTCTATGTGGAAAGGGTGGTCTCGAAGCTAAAACGCATACCCATGACCTAACCTGGCAAATACAATATACCCTTGGCGATGGATATAAGTAGAATTGATAATTATTTCAGCTCTATTTTAGGAACAACAGGAAGATTTTGGACCCTCTATAGATGTATAGACTTTGTAAACCTAATGATTTACATCCCTAGTGGTCCACTTGAATGTCCGTTATTATATAAATATTTATTTCCATAATGAGAGCCTAGGCATGTCTTAGGTCTTTCATACATCACATAGTCTTGGGATCAGTAAATTTTCTTTGCAATTTTTTTTTTAAAGGAAGCTCAATGGAGGCTTAATCTCCTATGCTTTAATTAATAATAGAACTCAATTATAAAGGGAAGCGGCAAAGCACCCATGGGGTTCCCCGTATCCCACAAAGCACGCAAAAGATTGAAACATGAATAGAAGTGACAAAACCTAAGAGCGAGCCGCATGGAGAAGAGCATGAGTTTAACTCAAATTACAAGAATGTCAATGATGTTTTCCTCCCTCTCTTTTTGGCACTCTTGACATCTATAATAAATGATAATATGCCTTCCTTTAGTATTTTTGACATTGTTTGCATGTCTTTTTCCAAGGTTTGAATGGTACCTCGCAATCATATCCTCAAGTTTACATCTTGAGTATTTATGTGATTCAATAATGGAGGAATTCTCCTTTGTGTCTTGTTGTCACTATAGGAGTTCTTTTACTTTTGCTATCTCCACAGCATGTTTAAACTGACCATATTTGCCTCATTACAGTTTTTTAGCTTTTATTTTTCTTCCTTAATAAAGTCTCTTCAGATGTTTCCATGTCTTGTGACGGTGAAGTAGTCATATATTTGACTGAGCCCTTCACCATTATTCATAGCTAGCGTGAAGTTTAAAATATTTGAAGGACTTCTTGTTCGGTGGTCATGCTCACCATTTGTTGGAATCCTCTGGTCTTCTTCCGAATGTTCAATCCCTCGACTCTCTTTCGTTCCGTATAAAGCACCAAAATCTTTTTTTCCATTTGTCTTCTACATTAAAGGTGGTTAATACGTATGACTGAATCCACACTCACATGTTTGCTTGTTTTCCATATGGAAAGTGTGGTTTCGAAGCTAAAACGCATACCCCATGACCTAACCTTGCATGTACAATATACCCTTGGCGATGGATATAAGTAAAATTAATAATTATTCCAGCTCTATTTTAGGAACAACAGGAATATTTTGGACTCTTGATTGAAGTATAGACTTTGTAAACCTAATAATTTACATCCCTACTGGTTCATTTGAATGTCCGTTATTGTTTGAATATTTATTTGCTCGTGTGTGAGAAGAGAGTATTGCATGTGAGATTCGTAGAGCTAGGCCAACTCATGCACCTCAAAAGAAGGCATAATCAGAGGCTAGGCATGTGCTCGAAAGTATTGAGATATTTCTCGTGTGTGAGAAGAGAGTATTGCATGTCCGATTCGTAGAACTAGGCCAACTCATGCACCTCGAAAGAAGCCTAGACATGTCCTAGGTCTTTCGTACATCACATAGTCTTGGAATAAATAAATTTTCATTTCAATTTTTTTTTTCCAGAAAGAAGTTGAGCCGAGGCTTAATCTCTCATGCTTTAAATAATAAAAGAATTCAATTAAATAGAGAAGGGGAAAAACGCCCATGGGATCCCCCATATCCAACAAAGCAGGGGAAGGATTGGAATAGGAATAGAAGTGACAACGCCTAAGCAGCATGGGAAGAGCATGAGTTTAACTCAAATTACACGGAAGTTCAATGATGTCTTCATCCCTCGTATTTTTGACACTCTTGAGATCTTCACTAAATAATATGCCTTGTTTTAGTATTTTGGACATTGTTTGCATGCCACTTTCCAAGATTTGAATTGTACCTTGCAATCAGATCTTCAAGTTTTCATCTTGAGTATTTATGTGATTCAATAATGGAGAATTCATGTGATTCAATAATGGAGGAATTCTTCTTTGGATGTTGTAGTCACTGTGGGAATTCTTTTACTTTTTCCATCTCCTTCATGTGACATTGAAACCTCCTTTTCTCTCCTTCTCTTTGTATGATTTCCTTGTCACTTTGAATAGTAGACTACAGCATGTTTAAACTGACCATCTTTGCCTCATTCCAGTTTTTAGCTTTTATTTTTCTTCCCTACTAGAGTCTCTTTAGATGTCTCCATCTCTTGTGACGGTGATGTACTCATATATTTCGCTGAGCCTTTTACCATTATTCATAGCTACCGTGAAGTTTAAAAAGACCTGTAAATATTTTAAGGACTTCTTGTTCGAAGGTCATGCTCACCGTTTGTTGGAATTCTCTGGTCTTCTTCCAAATGCTCAATCCCTCGATTCTCTTTTGTAGACTCTTTTCTCGTTTAGAATTCTTGTTTCCATTCATTAAGATGGAGCAAACATCCCAATGTCAAAATTCTGAGAAAACTGAAATCTCTACTCTGTGATGTTTCTATCATGTTTTCTTAAGGACATATTGCTTGTATGGTAGGAACAACTGCACCTCAAACTAGGAACTAGGAAATAGACTAGTTTTTATTTTCATTATATAATATTTTTAGAGGGGTATAATGCCTTGGAGATCCCCATATCCCACAAAGCAAAGGTAGGATGCGCCAAGGTACAACAATTATAATGATCACGATTCATAGGAAAACTATGTTAAGGATTTCTAGGAAACCTATGTTAAAGATTGTTGATCTTGTGATTTTTGAAGAAGAAAATCCTATGGTGTCTAAAGGGAGGGAACTTTTTACAATTACATATAACACGACAATGCATTTCTCAAATAACCATTCTTTCGGATTGTCGTCCAAGTTGGTTGTACATCTTTCTTTCCATATCTCCAAGAGTGTTTGTACCTTGATGACTTTCCATAAGGAAAAAGAGAAAACAATCGCTTCAACAAGCAGTGCTTAATTCCAATTGATTTTACTCTATAAACTCAAAATCTTGGTGAAAGCTTACGAGACTGAGTGACTCCTAGGGAACGAAATGAAGAGAAGACTAATGTCTTCTCTACCACTCAGGCACCACTTACACCTTTGAGGGGCCCCACAAATTTTATAAGCTTTGACATTGCTCCAATTTCCCCGGTGGGGAATTTTCCACATGAAAACTGACTTTTTATTCTCAATGAGAGGATGCCACATGTCCTTGAATTTAAATTGCCATCCAACACTTGGCCAATTAAGGCACCATCCCCTATAAGGGAAGAAATGCAAGTCCAAGGGTTTTGTGAAACTCATCACCTTATCGAATTTTTTGCCATTGACGCATTTAAACACTTTAATATGCAAGGTATCATGTCAAAGAATAGGGCAAGTTTTTGAGTTCTCCCAAGAATTGATTCTATGTCTTAATAGGCACCAATCTTTATGGTGAAATCTCCTACCTAGCTTAATTTCCTCAAATCTAATCCAATGTCGTCTCTCTTGATTACACAAATGTTTCCACATATGAAATTCTTTGTTCCATAAACTTATTTTCCCTTTAGAGGCTCTTTAAGTCAATTTCGTGGATTCTGCACATAGTAAATCAAATAGAATCATTTTTTCTAATTGTGGTTGCCCCCTTCCAACCCTCATTGACCTTGGTATATGGCTTCATCCTATTCAAACTCGTCCACAAGGATTAGACTAAGTCGAAATCTTTGGGAGTCATTAGAAAAGGAGAAAACATCACACTGAGTAAATCATTCCCCTTCCACCTAGGAGGCCCGAGAAGGGTAAGAGAAGATTTGTTTTTGAGAATACATTTTGCCCAAGAAACTTCCAAGTTGCACCATGCTTTGGTCATCCACTTGGAAAACATCTTATCTCTCATCCCCCGAATGTCCAAAATGCCCAAACAATTAGAATCTTTTTGGTTTGCACAAATGAACAATTTGATCTTGACCATATGTTTTTTTGTTGGGATCTCATATCCAAAGACAATTTATGTAATTATTTTCCAAGTGCATTCATTTTGCATTGGGAATATCTTTTTGATGGTATCTCTTGTCCAACGAAAATTTATGTAAATACTTTCCATTCCAATTGCATTCATTTTTCATTACCTTTTGTTTTCAGTTTCATAACACACAAATGATACTACACCATCGAATGTCCCCTCAAGTTGTGAATGAACATGTATAAAAAATATCTAAATATATATACTTGTATTTTGTTTTTAATATATAAACACACACACACACATTATATATATATATATATATATATATATATATATATATATATATATATAGATGATGTGTGCGTGTGTGTTTGTTTTCAATTCAAGTCGAGCTATGTGAGCATGTGAACCTCATCTTGTGTGGATACTTGGACCACCATAAAGCAAGGATCCAAGCATCAGAAAGCATAATTGAAATTTGCATTTGAATCCTCTCATATCTCTCAATCAATCACATATCGCACTTAGGTGCTATGAATTCTATTTTCTAGGAAAAGAGCATCTATCATTTAGGGATTCTTTTGCAAGTCATATAAACAGACAACTTATTTTGAATTGTGTAGACCTCACATGAATTCTCACTTTAGGAGTTTTGAACAATCTAGTAGCACTACAAGGAATACGGGCGTGTAGCGACGGTTAACACGACAGAATTTCGTCGCTATAAAATTGCAACTCGCGTCGGAATTACCGTCGAGCACGGACCGTCCAATATACGTCGCAAAAAACGACGGTATTTGCGACGCTTCCGTTTAGCGTCGCTTAAACGATGCTTTCCAAATGCGTCGCTTAAGTGACGCTTATTTTTGCGTCGCATAAGCGACGGTTTACTCCGTCGTATAAGCGACGGTGCAGACCGTCGTATACGTGACGCTAAGCAAATGTCGCTTATACGACGACGCGTTGCATCGCTTATGCGACGATCTGTTGACGGACAAAAATTAAAACGTTGGAGGCTCTGCAATCGGCATTTTCACGCATCCGATCGAAGAGCTCTCCAACGTTCGCAATTGCGCTGCGCTTACGAGCTGAAGCAAGTATATGCAGAATTGTTGTTTTGCTTAAGCTCTCTGTTATTGTCTCCCTCTATCTTTGTTTCTCTCTTTCTACATCTTTCTCTCTTTGAATTTTCTCTCTCTCTCTCTAGATCTCACTCTCTCTCTCTAGATCTCTCTCTCTCTCTAGATCTCTCTCTCTCTCTCTCTAGATCTCTCTCTCTCTTTTCTCTCTCGTTATTGCAGGTTATTCAAGAAGCTAACCAAGCAAAAACTATGGATCACAATTGTAAGTACAATTTCTATTATTTGTAGATCATTTGAATTGTGTTATTTTCATTACATACCATACTCACACTTATTGATATGCACTCATACACTTATACATGATGAAGAAGCACACACACATGCATATACCTACATATACACATATACATGCACATACACACACATACACATAGAGTTATACATATACACACACATACACAAGAACATGCACATATTGATACATACATATACACTTATACATGCACATGCATATACATACATATACGCACACATACACATGCACATATACACATATACATGCAAATACACACACATACACATAGAGTTATACATATACATGCATATACATATACACACATACACATGCACATGCACATACTCATACACATATATACACTTATACATGCACATGCACATACATACATATACACACACATACACATGCACATACATACATATACACACACATACATATACACTTAGGTACACACATATGAATGAATTATATAATTAAAGTATTAAAACACATGCTTAATATAAACAATAATAACAATCAATAGAACAAAACTCTTCATTACTTAATACCATACACACAATTCAAAACATGACTGAAATGAAAAATATATAGAAATATATATATATATATATATCAATGTAAATACATATAATCCAATGTCATAATCAACTAAAATCCTAATCATCATCATGATCATCATCATCATCAGCAATATCATGATCATCCTGATCTTCCTCATCCTCATCCTCATGATCACCCTGTGACGATCGAGATCGTCCCTCCTGTGTCTGTCTCTCCACCTCATCCATATTTGTCTCCCCATAATACTCCTGTATTACATATAACAAACATAAATCAATAAAATAATTAAAACATTCATAACAACAAAATAATTATATAAAATTTAAAAATACTCACAAAGGCATCAGGATGATCTTGTATATACTCGCTCAAACGCCGATATCCAAAATGTGTAGCATACTCGATCTCGTGTTTCGTAGGATATCGGCCATAATCCTTTCGCTGCAATGAAACAAACAAAAAACATTAGTTGCTTGCATTTTAACTAAAATAAAAAATATACTCACAATAACACATATACTTACAAACGTAGCTACAAAACCATTATGGCCCATTTGGCCTAAGTGCGATGTGTGGCCCGACTCCACTCTCTTCTTTGCAGCAGCCTGTTTATTCAAGGAAAAAAATACATAAATTAAATTAAAAAATTACTACAATATCTAAAAATTGTAAATATAAACTATTAATTTGTGTACCTTCTGCTGAGGAAATGACTCCTGAAGACGTAGCTGTCTACGAAAAAACTGCCACGACTCAGGTGGTATGTTAGCTCGCCTCTTATTTTTTCGACCATACAATATCTCCTGTTAATTTAATCTCAGATAGAAAAAAAAGTCAAAATACATACACATATATACACACATATACACATACACATACACATACACATACACATACCCACATACACATATACATGCAAACATATACGCATGCATATATGTATATATATACACATATACATACATATAACATAAACACACATATACATATCCACATATATACGTACACACACATGCATGCATATACACTCATTCATACAAAATACATGCATTTATCCCACAATAATATGTGTTGTGTATATGTGAATATGTGTGTATGTATAAATGTGTATATGTGAATATGTGTGTATGTGTAAATATGTATATGTGAATTTTTTATTTACGTAGATAATCAAATTATTAATATCAAATACCATTATTTGTAGATTCTGATCAATCAGATGGAACTCCACCACCGTCTCCTCATCGTGCAACGACTTTATATTGTAAGTTTATGAAATATTTAATTTTAACTATATTTGATGGATACATAACTTATATATTTTTTTTATGTTTCTTATGATGTGCAGATTCTGATCAATCAGAGGGTACTCCACCACCTCCTACCCATGCAACGACTTCACATGTGTCCTCCAATAGGAATTATGATGAATTTTACTATCAAGAGCATATTATATGTTGGTGTAACTCTTGTTATGGCACGTATCGAAGACCACGATTGGAATGTATTCAACATGAGGCAGAGTATGGTACTTTTGAGCATGCACCATCACCTAGTCAACGTGATAATGCTTGGGTATGTATTTTCTATATATATTAATGTCATTTTTTTATTTAAAAACCATGTATAAAATCAAATTATTATTGATATACAAGAATACTTGCTCGATGATGATGATGATGATGATTTTTCTCATAATGTTAATATACCTCGTACACGTCATGGACTTGCTGTTCATCAATTACAAGCAGAGGTTTCTAGAAATCCTCTACCTCCTGGTTTAGAGAATGAAACGGCTAGAGATTATCCATTGCCAGCTCATGATCGTTCTTTAGTACAAACATATGATAGAAGAAGATATGGAGGATGGAATAGAGGACCACTTCCTTTAGATGGAGAGGTTTTCAACTTTTGGGGTAATCGCTATATGATTGCTCCATCCACTATTACTAATGCTGGTCGTGGTCTCTTTATTGTAGAGGATTTGTATGTGCCTCCGAACTCTGAAGTCACTCTTATGTCATTTTGTGGTCCTATATATGGATGGGGAGATTGGCATCGACTTTTACATCATGTTCAAAGCATGAGTACTTATGGAATATGCTTGAACGCAGCATCTCTTACTAGTAGAAGGATTTTACATGTAGAAAATGAAAGATTATATATTGATGGAAGACCTTACACACATGGAAATATAGCAGGTTTAATAAATAGTAGTCGAGGGTTACATAATAGTTCAAGGACTAATTGCACATTTGAGGAGCGTGAAAATAGTCATGAATCACCATACATGAGTAGAGATGTATCACGATACATAGTTGTCAATGCTATTACTACATTACATGCTGGTGATGAACTATTAGTGAATTATGGATGGCGTAGACCTCCAAGAGCACCTTTTAGCTAGAGAGAATAAAAATTTTCTATCCATATTTAATAAGTTATATACTTAATTTTATATTTGAAGTTTAATTTTTATTCATTTATGAAATACTAATGAGTTTTATTTATATGTGTAGATTCCAACGTATGATGTTGATGATATTCGTCCACAACATTCACAATTACCAATAAGACCTCATTTATCATAAGCTTCCATGAGGAGGCTACGCAAAACTAAGCATGTGCAATATGCAAAGTTGAAAGATCTATATTCAAAAGATGATAAAGTACAAGATTTGTGTGACAATGATGAAGATGATGGCATGGCAGATTTTATTGAGGATTGGTATCAAAATGACAGTGAGAGCATGGATATTTCTAAAAATGAGAAATATCTTCGAGAGGAATGTCTAAAGCATGTATATGAAGGAAGTCATTTGACACGACTAAATGCGAGCTTACTTATTCTCAACCTTCAAAATCGTTTTGGATGGAGTAATGTATCTGTTTCGACACTATTAAGGTATAAATTTCAATTTTCTATCTATTTATATATATATATATATATATGCATAAATATATATACATATATAAATACATGTAGGTTTTTATTCTTACTTTAGATAAGGTTATAAGAACAAGAACTTGAATTGAATGGAAACTTTTTGTCCGCGCATCTTTTAAAACTATTAATGCATCTTTCCAAATATTCGCAATGGTGACCTGGATGAGTCGCATGCACAGAGGTTACTCAAGAGACAGCAATCTGATTATAACCTCTGTGCATGCGATTCATCCAGGTCACCATTATATGAACATATGTGTGAATTGACAGGATACGATTGTTTTGCGTAAATATTTTGAAAGATGCATTAATAGTTTTAAAAGATGCGCGGACAAAAAGTATCTATTCAATTCAAGTTCTTGTTCTTACCTTATCTAAAGTAAGAATAAAAACCTACATGTATATATGTATGTATATTTATTTACCTTTTTTAATATATCTTTTTTTGATAAACTTACAGGTTATTATCTAAAAAGTTTTTACCAAGTCAAAATATTCTTCCTACCTCACATGATGAAATGAAGAAGATAATCAACAATCTTGGTATAGATTATCAATGTATACATGCATGTCCTAACGATTGTATTTTATATAGAGGTGAATATGCAGACTCTTTGACATGTCCCAAATGTCAATCTCCTCGATATAAGGGTGAAGAAGGTAAAATCCCGAATAAGGTATTGAGACATTTTCCATTGGCTCCACGGATTAGACATATGTTTCAAAGCCCCGAATTATCAAAGCTTTTGACTTGGGGACATGATCACAAAAGTACTGATGGAATAATCAGAATTCCTCATGATAGTGTTGCTTTTCAGCATATTGATTCTACATGGCCTAAATTTGCACAAAATCCACAGAATCTAAAGTTAGGAGTTGCATTAGATGGGGTTAATCCATTCTCCATGAAATCCAGTAAATGGTCAACATGGCCAGTGGTAGTCATAAACTACAATCTTCCGCCATATCTTAGCATTAAAAAGGAACATTTAATGCTTTCACTTTTAATCCCAGGCAAAAGACAAGTTAAAGATATGAATGTATATCTTGCTCCTCTCATTGACGATCTTCAAGAGTTATGGAGAGGTATTAATGTCATTGATATATCGAAAAGCATCAATGAAAGACATATTACGATTCGTGGTATTGTGGCTTGGACTATTCACGATTTTCCTGGATATGGCGTTTGTTCAGGTATTGATGTAATTTTTTTATTCAATATGCATGTAAATAAATATGATTTAATCTAATTATATTTTTATCCTTTTCCATGATGCAGGAATATCTACTAAGGGTTATAAAGCTTGTCCATATTGTTGTGATTGGTTGAGATCAATCTATAGTAAGAATCTCAAGAAAAATATTTATCTTCGACATCGACGATTCTTGCCTGATGATCATCCATTAAGATCTAAAAGAGAAGCGATACATTTTAATGGAAAGCTTGAAATAGGCCAGTATCCAAAACCTATGACGCCTATGGATTGGTATAAAAAATGGACAGATGGACCTCTGATAGATCCAGAAGCAGAAATCTTCAGTGATGATTCAGATAATGAGTATGTGAACAGAGGTAAAGGGAAATTGGCACTCGCAGAGAACATATCAATATGGTATTCTTTGGAGTATTGGAAAGAGTTAAAAGTATGTCATCTTCTTGATCCTATGCATATATTCAAAAATATTGGTTATTCACTATGGCAGCATCTTCTTGGACTAAAAGATACCACAACATCAAGGAATGATTTGAAAGATCAAAAATCCAAACCAAAGTTATGGCCAGTTTTTGATAGACATCGACAAGAAATGACTTATGCATCTGCTCCTTGGGTACTTACAACAAAAGAGATACAGACTATCAACAATAGAATTCAATTGATCAAGACTCCGACAGGATATGGAGCATCGTTTCAAAACATGTTTACTATGGATGATAAGAGCTTATCTGGATTAAAGACCCATGACTGGCATAACTTTTTGAAACATATTTTACCTTTGGTTATCGATGGATGTACAACGAAAGGAGTACGAGATGTGATCTATCGTCTTGGATCACTTATAAGGTAATTATGATACTTTTATATTTAATATGTATGAATATTGGATATCTTTTATTTTTTAATTAACTTCTTTACAATTGTTTTTATGATTTGTATAGGTGGATTACATCCAAAGAGATCGATAAAAATTCGATCCCACAAAAAAAACGTGAATGCAAAGAGCTACTATGTTTGATGGAAAAAGAACTTCCTACTTCATTTTTTGATATTCAAGTTCATTTACTAGTCCATCTTGTAGATGAGATAGAGATTGCCGGTGTTGTCAACACTCGATGGATGTTTTGGGTCGAGCGATTTATGGGAATACTAAAAGGTTATGTGCGACAAAGAGCAAAACCAGAAGGATCCATGGCAAAGGGTTGGATGCTTGAAGAGTGCATGTATTACGTTAGTGAGTACCTTGAAAGAGTTCATGAAGAAGCTCCACGTGCATGGACCAACGAGTCTTCTTCAAAAATAACAGATGAGGTATTATCAGGTAAGGGGGTTCCATTCTTATTTACATTTCAAGAAAAAAATGATGTTTCTACTTTTGTAGCATATAATAGCGAATGCATGCAAGCATTCGTTAACGAGTACGAGGAACTTCAAAGTCTCCAAAGTAAAATGCGAAAAAACAAAAGATCTAGACGTAATCTCGATAATAATGAGATTACAGATATACCTTCTTTCACGGATTGGTTATATAGTCGTTTGCAACGCGCCAACGCAAATAATGAAGAAATCTCAGATGAGCAAAGAGAGTTAATGATAGGTTGTGAACAAAAGGTAATTTTATTAAAATATATATTTTATTTTTTTCATATATGTATGTTAGTTTCTATTTACTAATTGAATTTATTTTGCAGGCTTGAATGTTCACTAATATGTGGGCTTTTGGACAGCATATTAGAATCAAAGCCATTGATTCTTTACGTAAAACAGAGGATTCTAGTATTGTTGCTTGTTTCAAGCAACTATCACGTGCTAGCTCAAAAGACACGAACCTTATAGATAGCGAACTTGGTTACGTAGGAACTATTGTTGGTATCTACGAAATTTCATTTCGTACATTCAAACAGGTAGAAAATAGTTTATATATATTTTTTAGAGTTAGTTATTTCTTTAAGCACCTAATAATGGGACGTTTTTGTTGTTATATATTTTGATAGGTCATTTTGAAGGTTGACTGGTATCGAGCGGAGTATAAAGGTAGTAGTTCTACAATAAGAAAGGAATTATCTGGGTTTTGGGCAATTGATTCTTCCAAGGTAATGCGATCTACTAAAGAACCATATATTCTTCCTAGGCATATTGAACAAGCATTTTTTTATAAAAACCCAGATGCTCATCCTTGGTGGCAAGTCATTCATGTGCAACCTAGAGGTAGGTCATTGTTTGAACAGTTTATTGTTCGAGAGATTGAAGAAAGTCCTCGTGATGATTCAACATCAGATACTGATACATCAACATCTGGAATAGAAATTAGACTCATTATACGTGATAATGATACTAATCTTTTTGATGAAGAGGATAATTCTCTACATGCTGATTCTACTGATGAGGAAGAGGAATTACCAGAAATAGATATTAATCCACCAATAGATGATGTGATTCATGAGAACATAGATTTAACAATAGAAGAAATAAATGAAATCAATAAGGATAATGAAGATGAGACTATATTGATGTCTTACCAAAATGATGGCAATAATGAAAACATATGAGCAAATTAGATAGTAACTTGAAGCTTTTGAATGGATATCAGATAATAGGTTTTTTTTATTAACTTGAATAACGATGAATCCTACTAGAGAGATGAAATCATGTTCTTCTAAGTTAGAACATGAAGCTCGGGGGTATGCCTAATTATTTTATATATAGCTTTATCTTCGAGGAGTAAATTTTTATCATGTATGTATGCATATGTGTGTGTATTCATGTGTATTATATGTATACATATATTAGTATGCATATATATGTATTTCATGTATATGTATGTGTTTGCATGTGTGTGATATATGTATACATGTATTCATGTACGTAATATATGCAAGTGTTTATAATTGTGTACATGTATATATGTATATGTGTCTATGTGTAAATATGTACATGTAAATATGTATGCATGTATATATATGTTTATGTGTGCATGTAGGCATGTACATGTATGTGTAAATATGTACATGTAAATATGTTAGTATGTATATATATATTTATGTGTGCATTTAGGCATGTATGTGTGAAGCATAATATATCTACTCCATTTTATATTTATGTATCCTATCTACATGATGTGTATATATCTTTACATATATTATGAATCATGATCCTCGTTGATTCGAGTAGCTATATATAGAGGCATAAGGTTGGGAGGAGAGACATCTCTCTAGTAGGACGTCGGAGGTGTACATATACTTCAAACATATGGCTAAAAGGTTGAATTAGAGTTTTTAAATTAGGGATTTCAAAACCCTAATATCGAGATTAATGCTCTCTCTCTCTCTCTCTCTCTCTCTCTCATATACATACATACCGTGCATTGTCACGACGATGCGCCATAAGTGTCCGCATCTCTTTTAAACACCATTTAAGAGACCACCCTCTCCCAAACTCCGTCTCAAGTGAACTGAGCACGTACTTTTTATCCCTCTCATCATGCTCACTAAAAAAATAAAAAACATAATATAAATAAAACATAAGATATATATTTCAATTTATATGTAAAACTTTTACTTACTTCCACGGTAAGTGGATAAAGCGCAGGTAAGAGTCGCATAGTGCACGCATTCTCCTCTTGAACTCCGATCCATTTCCTATGTATACAATATTCCCCTCTGGCTCTATGTCGCACTCTAGTCCTAACGTGCCTATGCATGTCCTCATAGGCAACGTCTCTGCTCTGCTATCACGTGCTGGAGGTGGTATAGGTGTCCTGAAAATAGATAGATAGAAATAAATAAAAATATGTGCTATAATATCATTAAAAAAATTTATGAAAAAAACATACCTATGAGCAGATAGCTCTCTTCCTGCATGTGGATCCGCAGAAGAGCCCTCGTCTGATCGCGTAAGCATCTGGATCGTATAATCCAGCTCCTCATCGGACATCTCTGCGTAGTCCCGCATTATGGCCCCTAGAGTATCTGACGGAACTCTTGCTCTCATAAGACTTTTTATGAGAGTGAGTTTCGCCTTTCTCTCTCTACTGGGATCCATAATACCTAACATATAAAACAAAATGGTTACAAATCAATATATATATGTGTACATATGTACGTGTGTATGCATTAAATATGTGTATGTATGCATGTGTGTGTATGTATGTGTGTGTATGTGTATGTGTATGTGTATATGTGTAGGCATGTGTATGTGTGTGTATGCATCATTATGTGTGTATGTGTCTATGTGTGTATGTGTGTGTATGTGTGTGTATGTGTGTGTGTGTATGTGTGTGTATATGTGTGTGTGTATGTATGCATGTATGTATGTATGTATGTATGTATGCATATGCATTATGTATGTATATATATGCATGTATGTGTATGTGTGAGTATGTCTCTCTATGTGTGTGTATGCATATATGTGTGTATGTATGCATATATGTGTGTATGTGTGTGTATATGTGTTTGTATGTGTGTATGCATGTGTATGTGTGTGTATGCATTCTTATGTGTGTATGTGTCTATGTGTGTTTGTGTGTGTGTGTCTATGTGTATGTGTGTGTGTCTATGAGTGTGTATGTGTTTATGTGTATGTATGTATCTATGTGTGTGTATGTATCTATGTGTGTATGTCTATGCATGTATGTATGCATGTGTATGTGTGTATGCATCACTATGTGTGTATGTGTGTATGTGTGTGTGTGTATGTGTGTGTGTATCTGTGTGTGTCTATGTGTATGTGTGTGTGTCTATGAGTGTGTATGTGTTTTTGTATGTGTTTATGTGTATGTATGTATCTATGTATGTGTATGTGTCTATGTGTGTATGTGTATGCATGTATGTATGCATATGTATCTGTGTGTATGCATCATTATGTGTGTATGTGTCTATGTGTGTATGTTTGTGTGTGTGTGTATATATATGTGTGTGTATGTGTATGTGTCTATGTGTATGTGTCGCTATGCGTCTATGAGTGTATATGTGTCTATGTGTGTGTATGCATATATGTGTGTATGTATGCATATATGTGTGTATGTGTGTGTATATGTGTTTGTATGTGTGTATGCATGTGTATGTGTGTGTATGCATTCTTATGTGTGTATGTGTCTATGTGTGTTTGTGTGTGTGTGTCTATGTGTATGTGTGTGTGTCTATGAGTGTGTATGTGTTTATGTGTATGTATGTATCTATGTGTGTGTATGTATCTATGTGTGTATGTCTATGCATGTATGTATGCATGTGTATGTGTGTATGCATCACTATGTGTGTATGTGTCTATGTGTGTGTGTGTATGTGTGTGTGTATCTGTGTGTGTCTATGTGTATGTGTGTGTGTCTATGAGTGTGTATGTGTTTTTGTATGTGTTTATGTGTATGTATGTATCTATGTATGTGTATGTGTCTTTGTGTGTATGTGTATGCATGTATGTATGCATATGTGTGTGTATGCATATGTATCTGTGTGTATGCATCATTATGTGTGTATGTGTCTATGTGTGTATGTTTGTGTGTGTGTGTGTGTATATATATGTGTGTGTATGTGTATGTGTCTATGTGTATGTGTCGCTATGCGTCTATGAGTGTATATGTGTCTATGTGTGTGTATGTGTCTATGTGTGTGTATGTGTCTATGTGTGTTATGTATGCATGTATGTATGCATATGTGTGTATGTGTGTGTATGCATTATGTATGCATATGTGTGTATGCATTATGTATGTGTATGTATGCATGTATGTGTGTATGTATGTATGCATATGCATATGCATTATGTATGTATATATATGCATGTATGTGTATGTGTGAGTATGTCTCTCTATGTGTGTGTGTATATGCATATATATGTGTGTATGTGTGTGTATATGTGTCTGTATGTGTGTATGCATGTGTATGTGTGTGTATGCATGTGTATGTGTGTATGTGTGTATGTGTGTATGTGTGTGTATGTGTGTGTGTGTATATGTGTGTGTATGTGTGTGTGTCTATGTGTATGTGTGTGTATCTATGAGTGTGTATGTGTCTATGTGTGTGTATGTGTCTATGTGTGTATGTGTATGCATGTATGTATGCATATGTATGTGTATGCATGTGTATGTGTGTGTATGCATCATTATGTGTGTATGTGTCTATGTGTGTATGTGTTTGTGTATATGTGTGTGTCTATGTGTATGTGACGCTACGTGTCTATGAGTGTGTATGCATTATGTATGCATTATGTATGTGTATGTATGCATATGCATTATGTATGCATATGCATTATGTATGCATATGTATGCATACGTATGCATGCATGTGTATGTGTGTGTATGTCTCTCTATGTGTGTGTGTATGCATATATGTGTGTGTATGTGTGTATGTGTGTATGTGTGTATGTGTGTATGTGTGTATGTGTGTATGTGTGTGTATATGTGTGTCTATGTGTGTATGCATGCGTATGTATGTGAATGCATCATTATGTGTGTATGTGTCTATGTGTGTATGTGTGTGTGTGTATATGTGTGTGTATGTGTATGCGCGTCTATGTGTATGTGTGTGTGTCTATGAGTGTGTATGTGTTTATGTGTGTGTATGTGTCTATGTGTGTGTATGTGTCTATGTGTGTATGTGTATGCATTATGTATGTGTATGTATGCATGTGAATTATGCATGCATATGTGTGTGTATGCATGTAAGTATGTATGCATGTACACATATGCATATGCATTATGTATGCATATGTGTGTGTATGCATGTAAGTATGTATGGATGTACGCATATGCATATGCATTATGTATGCATGTATGTGTATGTGTGTGCATGTCTCTCTCTATGTGTGTGTGTGTATGCATATATGTGTGTGTATGTGTGTGTATGTGTGTGTATGTGTGTGTGTATGTGTGTATGTGTGTATGTGTGTGTATATGTATGTGTATATGTATGTGTATATGTGTGTGCATGTGTATGCATTATGTGTGCATGTGTGTATGCAACATTATTTGTGTATGTGTGTATATGTTAGTGTATTTGTGTGTATGTGCGTGTGTGTCTATGTGTATGTGTGTGTGTCTATGTGTGTATATGTGTGTGTATGCATATGTATGTGTGTGTAAGTGTGTGTGTGTGCGCATACCTTGCTTCAAGTAGATGTGTCTCTCTCTCTCTCTTGCGCGTGCGCTCTCTCTCTCTCTCTCTCGCTCTCGGTCTCTTCTTGCTCTCGCGTCCAAATCCCGGCACAAATGTGCCGGGAGAATTGAAATTTTTTTTTAACATTGCAGAGCGTCGCATATGCGACGCTCTGCAGTTTGCCAACGTCGTTAATAGCGTCGCTAACTAGCGACGCTACTAGCGACGCTTGTGGTTTAGCGTCGCATAAGCGACGCTATCGTCGCTTATGCGACCAGGCTCGGCAAAAAAAAAAAATCCTAAGTTTTTACCGTCGCTTATGCGACGATTTCGTCGCATAAGCAACGGTTTTCGTCTTTTTCGTCGCATAATCCGATTCGGGGGCGTCGCTACGCCCCCCTTTTTCTTGTAGTGTAGGCCCTTTGCTAAGAAAAGTCCCGTGCTTGTTTGAGTGTTTTCTTCTCACCTTAGGTAGCCATAGCTCACACTCTATTTTGACAGTTAAGGGGCTAGATAGCTTTGAGTGGGAAACATAGTTTCCACTCTTTGTATGTTATCCATTTATTATTAACTTTGCCTTTTTGAAAAGATAATAAAGTTGGTTCAAAGTTGTGGTCTTAACTCTGCATATTCTTAGAGAAATCGCGTCTTGATCAGCGATGGAAGGTTGGGATGTCTAGCTTTCTCATGGGCAAGGGTTTATGGGGACTCCTTATTGGAAAAAAATAGCAAGCCTACATTGGGGGGATAATCCAAGTGCTGATCAATTGGGGATCTTTAGAGAATGGAATGAGAGAGACAAGACAATGATAAGGTATATTCATGATCTAAACACTTCAATCAATGTGTGGGATACCCTAGAGAGGATATACTCTACTTGATCCTAGGCGAGAGAGATCCAAGTGAAAAATGAACTCAATATTCTTGGGAATGCACGTAGTAGCAACATCAATAATCCACAAAGCAAAGGTGGGGTGCCCAAGGTGCAACAACTATAAAGGTTAGGATTTGCAAGAAACCTATGTTTTAGAGAGAGTTTCATAGAAGATTAATGAAATTTTTGTTATTCTCATAAGTGTTTCATTTATTTTTGATCTTGTGATTTTTTCAAGATTAAAATCCTATGGTGTCTAAAGGGAGGGGACGTCTTATAATTACATATTCTTTTGTCTAAGAGGCCATAGGATTTTGCAATCGACTATTCTCTTGGATTGTCATCAAAGTTGGATGCACATCTTTCTTTCCATATCTTCTAGAGTTCCTCTCCCTTGATGGCATGCCACAAGGAAAAAGAACAACCAATCGCTTCACCGAGTAATGCTTACTTCCGAATTACTTGACTCTATAAACCCAAAATCTTGGCCAGAGCTTGCAAGATTGAGTAACTACTAGGGCACGGAAAGAAGAGGTGGCCAATTTCTTTTCTACGTCTCAGGTAATGCTTACACCATTGAGGGGCCCAGTAGATTTTATTAGCTTTGACATTGGTCCGATTTCCTTGATGGAGAATTTTCTACGTAAGAGCTGACTTTTTGTTCTCAATGAGAGGATGCCACATGTCCACGAACTTAAACTGCCATTTGACACTTGGCCACTTTAAGCACCATCATCTATTGTTAAGGAAGAAACGAACTCATATGAGAGGATGCCACATGTCCACGAACTTAAACTGCCATTTGACACTTGGCCACTTTAAGCACCATCATCTATTGTTAAGGAAGAAACGAAAGTCCAAGGGTTTCGTGAAACTCATCACCTTATCACTTTGTTTAATTTCATGGTCACTTTGAATAGTAGACTACAACATGTTTAAACTGACCATCTTTGCCTCATTCAAGTTTTTAGCTTTTATTTTCCTTCGTTACTAGAGTCTCTTTAGATGTTTCCATGTCTTGTGACACTGAAGTATTCATATATTTAGCTGATCATTTTACCATTATTCATAGCTACCGTGAAGTTTAAAAGGACCTGTAAATATTTTACTACTTCTTGTTCGTTGGTCATGCTCACCATTTGTTGGAATTCTGTGGTCTTCTTCCGAATGTTCAATCCCTCAAGTATCTTTTGTAGAATCTTTTCGCTTTTAGAGTTCTTGTTGCCATTCATATATTGGGATTAACATCCCAATGTCAAAATTTTGAGAAAACTGAAAACTCTACTCTGTGATGTTTCCATCATGTTTTCTTGAGGACTTATTTCTTGTATGATAAGAACCTAACAGAGGGTATGGGCTTTCACTCGAGGACTAGTTTTCCTGCATTGGTACCTTTTCGACGTGCTTCTGTGAGTCATCAATGAATATAATATAAACAGCTAAGTTACCCCACTCTTAGGAACTAGGAAATAGACCAGTTTTTTGCATTAGATCATGATAAACTGATCAATTGTAGGTTGGCTTTGAGGTGAAGTATCATGTAATGTGCAGCATCAAACCTTGTTTGCTTTCAATGACCCTATTCAGAACCTTTAATGTGCCAGTATTTGATGGTAGTATGAAAGGTGGTATGACTTGAACCTGCTCAGAACTCTCTTTTCTCTTGACGGATGGTAGGATGATCAATTGTGGGTGGTCTTTGAGATAAAGTATCATGTTATGCAGTATCAAAAATGATTT
Source organism: Ceratopteris richardii (assembly GCA_020310875.1). Classification (NCBI taxonomy): domain Eukaryota; kingdom Viridiplantae; phylum Streptophyta; class Polypodiopsida; order Polypodiales; family Pteridaceae; genus Ceratopteris; species Ceratopteris richardii. The sequence continues at coordinate 398,650 of MU260076.1, forward strand.
GCTTTGAGCGATTCTATTCGGAGTCTTTAATGTGTCGTCTATGCCCAAGATTTATGTTCATGCATGGATGGCATCAGAGCGATCTTCATTTCTTGCATTTCTTTGGTACGAGGTGGATGTGTTCAAGATGTGTTTGATCTATTGGTTGCATTAAGTGCACATTGGTAGTTGTGATGAAATAGACAAGTGGTGGAGAGACAGAGAGATTAAAGAGAGACTTGAGCTTTGCAGGTTGGGGAGAAAGGTCTGACGATGGCGGAACAGTAACACGCAGAGTCATTTTCAGCTTAAGTCTTTCACGTCGTCAAGGCCGTGCAGCTCAGTTCATAGCAAGTACAAGCAGGGAAGAAGGTGATGGTCCGATGGAGATGAAGATGCAGTCGGTCAAGTCACCCAATCATAGGCTGAGCTGACAGAGCAGATCAATGAACAAAGAAATTTCTGATATCATCAAGTTGGCGTCGTCATCATCGTCGCCAAAACCTATTGCGAAGGACATCGTCCTCAACACAGAAGTCATCGTCTATATTATATTTGAAGCCCATCGTCCTCAGCTCAGAAGCCATCGGCACCGAGTCTGTCCTTCGCGATCGACTGGTGTCTGTCCATCGTGGATTGGAGCGTCAGCCACGACCAAGTGGCTTCAGTCACGATCGAGTGGCTTCAGTCACGACCGAGTGGCTTCCTTCGCGATCGAGTGGCGCCTTGGGAGTCAGGTCCCTCGCAACGCGGTGTCTGTCCATCGTGGATAGGAGCGTCAGTCGCGACCGAGTGGCTTCAATCAGTCCTTCGCGACCGAGTGGTGCCTCGGGTCTCTCCATCGTGAGTAAGGGCGTCATTCGCAACTGACTGGAGGCGGCTCGTGTCTCCTTCGCCAGGAGGGGCTACTATAGTTCTCGTTAGCGACTGATTGGGAGGCTGGGAGCGCACAATTCGCGAAACGTGTTGACATCTGCACTTCAAGTTTATGAAAGAACTAAAACCTCTGCAACTAAGACTCTGTTGACCAAGAGTCGTGAGTGCTCTGTTGGACAAGACTCGTGCACTCACGACTGTTTGAATTTGCCGCCGTATGGTTCTTTTACGCAAGTGATGTTTTATTAGTCTTACGTGCTCCCCAGTTTATGCAAGTGATCTTTGGTCGTTGTTTCTCTTTCTAATTCATACCCTTTTATTTCGAAATGGCCATTCATTTACGCTGAGCTCTTGATCATGCATTAGCAATGGGAATTCATTTACGCGTAGCTAATCCAGAAAAGCTTTTCTCTTGAAGGATGCGATGGTTAAAGGGACACTTATTTTTGATGCTTTGAACTTGTAAAAGTCAGACAATGTTGTCGTGAAGCACTCAAGGAGCTCGTGTGGGTTTGGTGAATTATAGATAAAAGGGGGAGGCTCCTTTCTTGTTGGGCCTTTGTCATGGATTTGGAGACCCCCTCATTTGTGAGAAGTAACTTGGCCCCTCCTCCGGGGGAGACCGGTAACCTGGCCTCTCTGTTGGAGGGGGGATCTTGTGCCGCCCTTGGGGCCTCCGAGAGTGTTGAACCCCCTTTGATCTCCCTCAGTAGATCCGCAATTCTGTCCACTCAGGAGGAGCTCAAGAAAGTTTTCCTCGTCGGCCAAATGTTTGGCCCTAGGCCCCCGCTCGAAACCATGTGATAGTGGCTTCGCAACAAGTGGTTCCCCCGTGGGCTAATTATTTGTAAGTGTCAGTCCTTACCGGCAAGCCACATGTTGCTAGTCTTCGAAAATGAAGATATGGCATTTCGAGCCCTAAGTGTCAGAACCTGGCAACTCGGTCGGGCGACTCTGTGCCTATTCAGATGGTCCCCTGATTTTACTCCCGACAAATCGAAATCGCTTCGGTACCCTCTCTGGCTTGAGCTCCCTAACCTGCCATACTTCTTGTACAACTTTGTGTGGGACATTGTTTCTCCTATCGGCAAGCCGTTGGCCTCACACGAGGACATTGGTGGTCTCATTTATGAAGGTGCAAGACACTCGTTCAACGCTCGGTGGCAACCTCAAATTTGTGTCGAGGGTGACCTCAGCATGCCGCTTCCATCGAAGATGAAAGTGGACTTGGGCGGAGGGGATATTTTGGAGCAAGACATCAATTACAAAAACCTTCTCAATGCATGCTTTCGTTGTGGCCAACAAGGTCACAAGATTAAAGATTGCCCTTTGAGACAAAAAAGTAAGCGAAATCAAGAAGCCCCTAGAAATGCTCAAGACAACAATGGGGCATTGACTCACTCGACGAAGGAAGAGGAATTCAAAGGCCCCCTTAATCCAGAAGCTGATGCAGACGGGTTCATCGAAGTCAGAAGAAAAAGGAAAAGAAGCCCTAGGGCGACTTCTGAGCGAAACAACATGTTAGTTACCCCCTCCAGCAACTTGTATTGCAATCTGGAAAAGGAGATCAATGAGTTTGACTACCCAGGTGGGAACCAACTTGAGATGGGCACCAACGACAAAGCCCTAGAGATCCCTGACAATAAAGAAACCTCCCAGGAGGGTTACACTACAAGCAAAGAAGACGGCTTTACTACTAGTAACAAAGATAACATGGATAGTGAAAGTTCCATCATCGGATCAACTATTCCGAAAATGGTGTCGAAAACGGTGCCTAGTTCTTGGCATCCTGCAAAGGAAAACAACCTATGGAGTTACCCTAGAAAAGCCCCCACAAGAACCTATTTCTAATTCGGGATCCGATCCCAGCGAAAAAGAAAGATGAATCCTAGAAAAGAAAGGAAAAAGCTCCCTCCTGCAAAGAGGGCTTACTACGACAATGATCATCATCTCGTTAAATGCTAGAGGGCTAACCGACCCCTCAAGAGCGACCATCATTGGTCAATGGCTTCGGGACATTATTCTAAACCTAGAATTTATATGTATTCAAGAGATTAAAATTGATGGAGAAGACCTCCTGAAATGGCTTAGACATGTCTCCTCTACCCATGTTTGGATTTCAAGGGCGCACCAACGGGGTTTTGGTGGAGCGGTCATCGGTATTAATCAATTCTAGTTTGAAAATCTTGAGAACTCTATTGAAGATGAATGCCATCGATGGATTGTTGTTTCTTTTGGTGCTCCCTTTTGTTTTACTTTAGTTTCTTTGTATGCCCCTAATAGGGAGTTAGAGAGACTTACCACTTGGGCCTCCTTGGACTCGCTCCCCCACAACATGCTTATTTGTGGTGACTTCAACATGGTAGAGGACCCTATGGACAGATGGACGGGCAAGGGCAAGGTCATCGATAGTCGGGAGAAAGAAACGTGGGACAAAACCAAACTACACTTGGATTTGATCGAATTCAAAGATTCGAATGGCTTTTCTTGGTCAAATCTCCAAGCGAGCGAGGACCTGAGGAAAGCTAGATTTGATAGATGCTACATTTCTCTGAGGTTTACTCATTAGTGGGGTCAGCCCTCCCTCTCGCAACGCACCGACCTCACCATCTCTCATCACTACCCGATCGTTATCACTTTCCAACCTTCCACCAAGATCCGTAAGGCTCCTTGGTTCCACGCCAGTGTGCCCTCCTTCTCTCTCCCCTCCGTCCATCAAGAAATTGCTTACATGTGGAAGGAGGCGTTCGCCTCCGGCTTGTCCCCAGCCAAGTGCTGGAGAAGTGCGGTCGATAAGTCACGACGGATCATGGTTAGATCCAAGAAGATGTTTGAGACTATGCGGCGGGCTCCTAGAGAAGCTCTATATCATAGAATCTGGAGGCTCGAGGAGGCAGTGAACAAAGGAAAATCTCAAGCCGAGAAAGGTCTTCGAAATCAGAGCACTGCTGAGATACAAGGAAGAAATACAAAGGAAAAATTTGCAAATTTTTTTTGAGTGGTGGGCTGGCAAAGCCGACAAACCCACCAAAGAGATGTGCCATATCCTTAAAAGGAAACATAACAGAGAATGGATCCCCGTATTGCTAGACTTAAATGGCAATGTCCAAAGAGGTTGGACTCACCAAGTTGAAGCGTACACACGGTCAACTAAGCGTCGGAAAATCCGATGAGGCACGGGAGTGACGGAACACATTTTTCCTTAAGAAGGAGTTATTGGACATGACGGAACCTGATATATTATGCATTTAGTTCCGGAATCCACACTCACAGTGACAATGGCATTTTTTTTATAATTATTATTTCTTTTCGAAAGAAGAAGTTCGGTCGAGCCCTAGTTTTCCTTGCTTGAATTAATAAATAATAATAATTATAGAAGAGCATAATGCCTTTCGGATCCCTTATCCCACAAAGAAAAGGTAAGATGCCCCAAGGTGCAACAACTATAATGGTCAAGATTCGTAAGAAACCTATGTTAAGGATTCGCAAGAAATCTATGTTTCAGAGAGAGTTTCATAAAACATTAATGAACTTTTCTTCATCCTCATAAGTGGTCCATTTCTTTTTTATCTTGCTTGTCCCCTCATGGCATTATGCTTGTCCCCCCATGGCATTATAGAAGGCAAAAGAGCAAACAATCACTTCACCAAGTAGAGCTTACTACCAATTGATTTGACTCTATAAACTCAAAATCTTGGCAAGAGCTTGCCTGACCGATTGACTCCTAGGGCACAAAATGAAAGAATACCAATGTCTTCTCTACCACACAAGAAACACTTACACCATTGAGCGGCCCCACAATAAAATTAGTTTTGGCATTGGTCCAAATTCACTAGTACAGAATTTTTCACATAAGAACTAACCTTTTGTTCTCAATGAGAGCATGCCATAGGCTCACGAGCTTAAACTGCCATTTGATACTTGGCCAATTGAGGCGCCATCTCCTATTAAGGAAGAAATGCAAGTCCAAGGGTTTCGTGAAACTCGTCACCTTATCCAATTTGTTGCCATTGATTCATCTTAACTGTTTGATCTAAAGGGGATCATGTCAAAGAAGGAGGTCAGTCTTTGCGTTCTCCTAAGAATTGATTCTATGGGTGAGTAATAGGCACCAACCTTAATAGTGAAATCTTCAAGCCGGCTTAATATCCTCAAATATAATCCATTCTCTTCTTCTTGATTCTAGAGATGTGTTCACATATGAAATCCGTTGTACCATAACTTCTTCACCCTTTAGAGGTTCCTCCAGTCCATTTCTTTGATTCCCCACAGAGTAAGCCAAATAGAATCTTTTTGTCTAATTACATCTGCCCCCTTCCAATCCTCATTGAGCTTGATATACGGCTTCGTCCTGTTCTAGCTCTTCCACAAGGAGTATACTAATTCCAAACCTTTAGGATTCATAGGACAATGAGAAAAAATAATAGTGAGTAAATCATGCCCCTTCCACTTAGTAACCGCCACAAGAGTAAGAGAAGATTCGTTATTGAGAACCATTTTCTTCCAAGAAGCTTCGAAGATGCACCACGCTTTGATCATCGACTTGGAAAATAGCTTATCTGCCATCCCCCCAACGTCCAAAATGCCCAAACAACCAAAATCTTTTTGGTTTGCACAAATGGCCAATTTGATCTTGGGCACACCTTTTCTCTTGAGATCTCTTGTCCAAAGAAAAGTTATGTAAGTGCTTTCCAATTGCATTCATTTTTCATTACCTTTTGTTTTCATACTTCTATTTGGTTTCTCTCTCTCTCTCTCTCTCTCTCTCTCTATATATATATATATATATATATATATATATATATATATATATATGTGTATGTATGTGTGTGCGTGTGCGTGTGTTGAAAGTTAAATCAAGCTATGCAAGCATGTGAACCTCATCTTGTGTGGATACTTGGATCATCATAAAGCAAGGATCCAAGCATCAGAACTTATAATTCAAATTTTCATTTGAGGCCTCACATATCTCGCAATCATTCACGTATCACACTTAGGTGCGATGAATTCTATTTACTAGGAAAAAGCATTCTATCAATTACGGAATCTTTTGCAAGTCATATAAGCACATCGTGTACTTTGAGTGGTTGAGTGTCTTCTTTTCACCTTAGGTAGCCATAGCTCACACTCTATTTTGAGAGTCAAGGAGCTTGATAGCTTTGTGGGGAACAAAGTTTCCATGTCATATGTTATCAATTTATTATTATCTTTGAATTTGTGAAAAGCTCATAAAGTTAGTTCAATTTTGTGGCCTTAACTCTGTATATTTTGAGAGAAACAATGTCTAGATAAACGATGCAAGTTTGCGATGTCTATGTTTCTCATGGGCAAGGGCTTATGTAGAATTTTTAGTGGAAAAAATGCCAAGCCTAGATTGAGGGATAATCAAAATCCTAATCATTTGAGGCTCTTTAGAGAATGGAGTGAGATTGTTATACTTTATGGAATAATGGAATGTTAAATGGATTTTAATGCCTTGAGGTTTTGAATGTGTTTTGTTCTTTGATTTAGCAAGTGAAGATTCATGAGGGTGTGAACGTGCATGGACTTATTCAAAATTTTTTGAAGATAGTTAAAGATAGCATTTTAGATATTTTATGTAAAAATAATAGATGGCTTAGAAAGAAACACCTTTATAAGCATACTAGATTGTTATCAAACAAAACAGGCTCATTCTCATCACAGAGATTAGATGCAGCCATAACATAGCAATCTGATGCAAAAGAGGCACTATGAGAGCTTGAACAAGTATGATATGATAGAGGTGCATCTAATTTGCTATCACCCAAAGTCTGCACCAGCCATTTTGGTATAGTTTTTGCCTGTTCAATATCAACTCTCTCATCAACTAGTGCATCATGTAAATCTGCATTAGAAATGGAATGATCTGCATCATCACATGAAACCTACAAAGGCTGAGAAGTTGCCTCATTCGGACCAGCACTAGACTATCCACCTATAAAAAGAGGCAGCAAAGTATCATACATGTCTTTGGAGCTAACAGATGTCTCCTTAATACATGAAAGCAATGGCTGAATACCATCTTCCACAAAAAAAACATCAGAGCTAACAAGAATGCATTTATTCTATGGATGATACAGACGATAGCCTTTACTTTTAGAACGCTACCCAACAAAAATACATTTTACTGCTTTACCATCCAATTTTCTACTATGTTGTTCAAGCGCTAATGCATATGCCAAACAACCAAAAACACGCACATGAGCAACAGATGGCTTGCGATCATGCCAAGCCTCATATGGAGTGATAGACTGTAGCGCTTTAGTGGGACACCTATTAAGTACATATGCTGCACACATGACAGCCTCAAGCTAGAAACTATGTGGTAAAGCCTGACTCTTGACCATACACCTCGCCATCTCCATGAGTGAACTATTCTTTTGTTCAGCAACTCCATTCTGTTGAGGTGTATACGGCATTGTACACTGGTGTTTTATCCCACATTCATCCAGAAATGCATTAAAACCAGATGACATATAATCCCCCCCTCGATCAGAATGGAGGATGCCCATTTTACATGCTGACAAATTTTAAGCCAAAACCAAAAACTGTTTGAAGCACATGAACACTTTGGACTTTGCCTTCAATGGATATACTCATGCATGCGTGGAAAAATCACCAATGAAGGTCACGAAGTAAAGGTAATTTCGAAAAGAAGGTGTCTACATAGGACCACAGACATCAATATGTACAAGTTGCAATTTCTGAGAACCCCGAACTGAACCATCTTTTGGAAATGAGGAATGTTGCATTTTGCCCAAAATACAGCCTTCACAAACATGATTTCCTGGTGCCTCAAGTTTGGGCGAAGAGGACACCTTTTTAGATTTCTGTAGGCATAGGAAACTAGCAAAATTCAGATGAACAAAGCATGCATGCCAAAGCTTTGCATCTGACATAGCCTGAGAATCATGTACTGCACATGCCGAATCATTCAAAGATCTTTCATAGTCTATGAGCTTATACAACCCATGACATAAAATTCCAGAGGCAATAATCACATCGCCATTTGATAGATCATGCACTGTACACCTATCATCAAGAAATTTCACAACCAAGCCAATCTTGGCTAATGTAGAAACTAATAACAGGTTCTTCTTGATCCCTGGCACAAATAAAGCATCTGATAAAGTGAAAGAACTACCATCAGCAATAGTCAAAATGATCTTACCATCTCCCATAACAGGATAAGAGGAGTTGTTGGTGCATGTAACAGTATTCCCTACAGGGGCAGGCTCAAGTGAAGAGAAGAAACTACACTGCGAGGTAATATGTTTGGTCACCCCACTGTCAAAATACCAAACATCTGTCTACTGCAGACATGCACTGCTCATGAGAAGATAAGTCAAAATTGTAGATAGTAGTAAATGCCCATGCTTCTTCCTGCATAAGATTAATAAACTCTGTTTTCGGTGTAGATGTCTCTTCAACAAACATTTGAACCTCTTTCTTCTTTGCCTCTTTAGCAACCAATTTTGAACAATTCTTTATGATATGATCATTCCCTTTACAGTACTTGCAAAACAATTTTTGCTTTTCTGATTTCTTCTCATCTTTATCTTCCTTCTTTGAATGTGCAACATTTGCAGATTTTTGCTTACTAGTTGAAGAGCTTTATTTTCCTTTGCCCTTCTGACTAGCCAAGAAATCTTGATCTGCAACATGCATAATGGACGTGTTCTGTCTCGACTGATCTTCCTGCAACAAAAGAGAGACTAACTCCTCAAATGACAAGGCATTTGGATTGCCTTTCATCATTAACTGAAGAGTAGAAGCAAAACTCTGATATGAATCAGGAAGACCATTCAGAACAGTCTGCACAAGTGAGCTATCTGGTGTAACCTCATCAAGAGAAATGAATTGTTCCTTCAAGTCTTTGATCTTTGTTAGAAAACTGTCCATAGAATCACCTTCATTCATGTGCTCACTCTCCAATTGTTTTTGGAGGTAAGCAGTACAAGACTCATTCCTAGCTTGGTACAATGTGGTAAGTGTATCCCAAGCATCCTTAGCTGTTCTGTAAGAGCGAATGTGAGGAATAATGACACCTTTGATAGACAAAGCTATCAATGCATGTGCTTGGGCATCTCTGCCATCCCAATGAATTTGCTTTACAATAGGTGCAATAGAAATCGGAGCACGAATAGGAATATGCAGAATATCATCATCTTCGACACCTTCTACCTCAGCTTCTGTACCTGCAATTATAACAGTTGCAGGTGTGATAGGACGTTTTTCAACACCCTGCACAATGTTCCACAGTCCTTTTGCAACCAATACATGTCGCATCATATAAGCCCATAATGGGTAGTTGGTACCATCCAACTTATCCTCAACAGCCAACATACGGAATACATCACTGCTTTCAGCCATGGCCGATGACTAAAATACCTTGATGCAGAAAATTGACTCTATCTCAAAAAGTTGAACAGAACTACCTAGATGAATTCTGCTAGACCTGTAGTAGACTTCGAGACGCTTATACTAGCGAATAGAAATTGGTATATACCTTTGGCACAAAAAGATGAAATAGCCTATAGAAGCGCTGCGATAGTGCATTCGAAGGCGGAAACGAGCTCAGATCATGATTCCAGCACCACAAAGCGAAGTCATTTTGATCTCGAAAACACATTGAGTATGCTCACCAAAATTTCTACGATTCTGAGACTGCAACCGGAGCACTGTGGATGGCACCCTAGATGAAGTGACGACCTGCTCAAATACCAATTGTTGGAGATAGACGTCTGTAGAAGCACACGAACAACACAAGGAAGGAGAAGAAGCTTGGAGCACAACACACAATACTGAATGTATTACTAGATAATGTACAAAGATAAGTAGCCCATTAGGGAAACAGGCATATATACAAGCCCGGGGAAAAAAAACTCCTAAAGAGGGAAAAAAGTGCCTCGACAGTCCTAGTGTGTTCACAGACATCACTACTTAAATATATAAACAAAAATTTATTGAAGAACCCACATGCTTTGAAGAAGCAAAAACATGGAGGGAATGATAGGAGGTGATGCATTGGGAGATTAAAGCTTTGGAGGACAACAAAACTTGTGTTGGTACATTTGGCAAGCCTAAATGCTTGAATAAATGATCAGGACTTCTCACATATTCATTTGGGCTCACATATGAAGTGCATATGAATACCTCTTGTAAAAGTTATGGACATTAATTCATTGGATAAAAGTAAAAGGAAATGAGATGAGTAATCATGATGTTAGAATCCAAGAACCACAACTTCATTGGTGGTTGGAATCAAATCAATCAACATCTAAAGTGTACGAACACTTTTAGGTGAGGGAAATTCAAATTTCAAATTCTCTCTAAGTGTATGAATAGAGGTGACTTTAAGTAACGGGATATGCTAGAGAAGAGAGATCCATTTTTCAGCATATTTTGAGCTCACCTATGTATGAGTAATTCCACTACATCTCCTTTGTATCATAAATTCATTAGCACATATAATTTGATTCATTAGCTCATGATAATCTCTATCTACTGCTCTCTGCTACAACCTCTTTATTTCAATTATATTACTTGATCAAGTTCTCTATGTATACTTAATCATTTGAGGTACTTTAACTTGGTATATTTAGAGTGATCATTCTAATTGCTACATATGAATTTTATTAAATTGTTTCATTAGATCTTGAGTTGTTAATCAAACAACTTACATGTTCTGCTCATCTTCTTCATCTTGAAAAGTGGGGATAACACCCTTGAGTTCTTAAACTCATTTCGCATTGCACACTCACTCTAAATTAGTGAAATAACTTTGAATAGTTAGTTAAGACCTTGAGTTAGATGTTTCTAAAGGGTCTGAGGTCAATCCATATCAGAAATTGATAAATGAGCATTTTTCTAAGAGCTTCAAGTCCGAAATAGCAAGTGTTTCATAGTGCTTCTATATGCAAGTCATCTGTTTTGGTACAAATATTTTGCAATGATGCTCCAAGGTACATTATGGGCCTAAATGCATATTTGGGAAGTTGAAGGAGTCTACTAATGTTCTCTAAAGTCACATTGGCAGGTGTAGAGTAGGATTATTGAAACACTAGCTCACCTCTAGACTATATCCAATCATCTCCTCACGTAGGTATGAGAGCTACATCAACTCAACATGGGAGATGGATTTTCTTCATCCATAGACAAATTGGATTGAGGTAATTATTGATCTTGGTCACTTAGAATGGAAGCATATCTTCAAGGAAAAAATCTCTATGGTTGCATTTCTAGAGATGAGATGATGCCAAAGGACAACCAACTCTAGAAGAACAAGAGAGGTTAACTACATGGTGCTCAAAGGGGGCTCTAGCTAGGTCCTACATTCTTAACTAAATCTTTGATTTATTTACTTCGACACATTAGGAGCTGCAAGACTTCACAAGAGACATAGAATGCTCTTCAAGCATTCTTCTCATCAAGCAACAGAGCTAAGAAGAGCCAACTTTGGATGGAGTTTACCACACTCAAGAAGATGCCCTAGCTAAGTGTGATTCATTTTGTCACAAAAATGAAGGACCTAGTAGATCAACTTGGCAGCATTCGAGAAGTCATAGATGAAGAGCAGATAGTAAGGCAAGTAATTAATGGAATCAAAGGAGATGATTAATGTGAATCTTTCACCATAGCAATGGACCTATAAATGGACATGCAAGTTCCTTACTTCAACACTCTAATGGAAAAATTGTTCACATATGAGGCAAAGCTTATGGAGAATGGAGAGAGCTCAAAAGGTAAGCAATCCTCTACCCTATATACAAATAATAACAAGAGTAAAGATAACAAAAGAAAGGGTAAAAAATCTTATGATGAATGTAGTACCTCCCAAAGAAACTTTGCAAGTAGAGGTAGAGGTTCAAGAGGAGGAGGCAAAGGAGGTAGAGAAGGCAGGGGGAGATTTCCAAACTCTTCTCCATGTGCCATAGGTGGCCTAACTAATCATTCAACTGCAAAATGATTTAGGAACCCTAGAAATCATAGAGGAAGAGGCTTCAATAGAGGAGGCTATGGAAGTGCAAGAGCAAGATCAAATCACTCTAATGGATACAACAAAAACAACTTCAAAAATACAAACTATGAAGGAGGGTATAGAGGAAGAAGAGATTATAGCAATTAGAGTGAAGATCAAACTCAAGGGGATTCACTTCTCTTGATGAACATGACCATGAAGCAAGGTAAAGTAGATGAGCATGTATTTTAGATAGGTTCTGGTTGTTCAAATCATGTAGCAGGGAATGTGGCTCTACTCTCAGACTTCAAGGATCCAAGAAATAGAAATGAGGTTCAAACAAGAGATGACACAAGACACTCAGTGGAAAAGATTGGAAATGTGAAGACTCTATATGGAAACATGAATCTACTCAACAAGGTATTGTATGTACCTATCATAACAAAAAACCTCATAAGTGTTGGAAACTTTGTAGAAAAAGGATTCCACGTAAGGTTCACAAGGAATGGAGCCTTTATTGAAGATCCTCAAGAAGGATTCAAGAGAATTTCAAAAGGAGAAAATGCAAGTAGAATCTTTACATTTGAGCTCCAAGACACTAGATAGAGCTCTATTCAATTATGGTAGTCAGCCTTTATCAAAATTAGAGATGTAGCACAAAAGATTGGATCAGGTGAAAGGAACTTGAAGCAAATGTGCAGGGATCCAAGTGTGCTTAGCCTACCTAATATTTCCAAGAAACACATGATTTATAAGTGCAATGCTTGAAAGCTTGGGAAATCACATAGACAACCCTTCATGAAGAAAGAATACATTCATGGTGACTTGTTGGAGCTAGTCCACATAGATGTTTGGGGACCTAGCAAGGAACCATCAATTCAGGATCCTGGTACTATGTATCTTTTATTGATGATTGTAGTAGATGGACCATCCTATACTTTATGAAGCATAAGGATGGTCTTCTCATGTTTCAAGAAGTATCTTGCCCCTATTGAAAATCAAATAGGTAAAACACTAAAGAAGCTAAGGTCACATGGAGGGGGAAAATATTTCTCCCATGAATTTGATGCTTATCTCCAAGAGAGGGGTATCAAGAGAGAAATCACAACTCAGTTCACTCCAAATCAAAATGGAGTGGTAGAAACAAGAAAAAGGAACATAGTTGAAGCTGCAAGATCTATGCTTAATGAGAAAAAGTTACCAAATTATATGTGCGCAAAGGTTGTATCTACAGCCACCTATCTCATCAATAGACTCCCATCAAAAGCGTTGGATGGGATGACACCTTGTGAAGCATGGAATGGAAGAAGACCTAGACTTGATCATTGCAAGATATTTGGGTGCATAGCGTATGCACATATTCCATGTCAAATCAGAGGTAAAATGGATCCTAAAGTAGAGAAATGTGTGCTCATTCGATATGAGTCAAATAAAAAAGGGTATATGCTATATAATCTAAGCAATAAGGGTTTTATTGTTAGTAGAATTGGAACATTTATCAGATGGATGTAAAAAATGCATTCTTGAATGGTTGCATTTCAGAGGAGGTATACATAGCAGAACCTCGTGTATTTGTAGATGAATCACATCTTGAATATGTGTGTAAACTCGAGAGAGATCTATATGGATTGAAGTAAGATCCTAGAGCTTTGAACCCTAGACGAGTTACCTTCTTGCAGGAAAAAGGATTTCAATTAAGCAAAGCAGATCCTTCACTTTTCATTAAGAAAAATAAATACGAAATGATATACTTATGTGTGTATGTGGATGATACAATCCTTAGAGGTGATGATGTTGATGGGATCATAAATATCAAAGCACAATGAAGGAGGAGTTTAAGAGAAATGATCTTGGATTGCTTACTTACTTTTTTGATTGGAAGTAGTCTACACAGATCAAGGGATGTTCCTTACACAAAGGAAATATATTGAAGATATTTTTTCAAAGTTCAAAAAGAAAGAAGCTAAAGTTGTAGGTACTCCCATGGAGTCAATAAAAAATTAAGTGCTCTTGAAGGAGAACTTATTGAAGACATCACAAGCTATCAAGGCCTAGTTGGGAGCTTAAACCATGCTACTCAACCGAGGTTGATATTTTCTAGGGCATAAGTGTGCTTAGTCAATTCATGCACACCCCAAGGAAACCTCACATGGATGCAATAGGATATTGAAGTGCTTAAAAGGAACAATGAATGAAGGTTTATATTAGACCAACACATCTGATTTGAATATAAAGCTATTCATTGATGTAGATTGGGCAAGTTCCAAAGATGAGAGAAGAAGCACATCAGGATATCTCTCATTTGTAGGTACAAAGCTCATATCTTGGTCCTCAAAGAAGCAACCTATAGTTGCTCTTTCCTCAATTGAAGTTGAATATAGAGGGTTAACAAATGCAACACAAGAAGCTATGTGGATCAATACCTTATACACAGATTTACGGTTGGATTTTGGCACTCCATACATATTTGGACATAATATGAGTTCACTTCATATAGCTGCTAATCTTATCTTTCATGCCACAACCAAGCATATAGATGTTCATTATTGCTTTGTCTGAGAAATGATTTTGAGCAAGGAGATACAAGTCTCCTATGTATCTACTCATATGCAATGTGCAGATATGATGAACAAATCATTTGATGGATGCAAATTAAATAGATTTAAATCCATGATTGGATTGCACGAGATACTAAAGGATTGAAGACTCAAGAATCTTAGCGTTGAACAAGAGCTTTTGGTACATTTGGCAAGCCTAGATGCTTGGACAAACGATCAGGACTTCTCACATATTCATTTGAGCTCACATATGAAGTGCATATGAATACTTCTTGTAAAATTTATGGACTTTCCTTCATTGGATAAAAGTATAAGGAAGTCAGATGAGGAATCTCATTCTTTTAGAAGCCAAGAATCATGACTTAATTGATTGTTAGAATCAAATCAATCAACACTTAAAGTGTAGGAACACTTTTAGGTGAGGGAAATACAAATTTCAAATTTTGTCTAGGTGTATAAATAGAGGTGACCTTTAGTCACGGGATATGACAAAGAAGAGAGAGCCACTAAGCCTAATGGTTGAGCATATCATAAGGTCACATATGTATGATTAAGTCCACGACATCTCCTTTGTATCATACATTCATTAGCACATATAATATGATTCATTAGTTCATGATAATCTTTGTTTAGTGTCTCTGCTAGAACCTCTTCATTTCACTGATATTTCTTGATCACGTTCTCTGTATACACTTAATCATTTGTGTTACTTTAACTTGGTATAGGTAGCATGATTGACCTAATTAATACATACCAAAATTCATTACATTTGATTCATTATATCTTGAGTTATGAATCAAACAACTTACCTGTGTCTACTCACCTTCTTCCTCCTGAAAAAGTCGAGATAACACCCCTGAGTTTTTTAGCTCATTTCTCAGTGCACACTCAGTCTAAATTAGTGAAACAACTTGGAATAGTTAGCTACGCCCTTGAATTAGATGTGTCTTAAAGTTATCGGTTCAATTATTATCATAGATTGAGAACTGAGCATTTTTTTAGAGCTTCAAGTCCAAAAATAGCAAGTTTCTCATACTGCTTCTATGTGCAAGTCATCTATTTTGGTAAAAACATTTAGCAATGATGCTCCAAAGTACATTATGGGCCTAAATGCATATTTGGGAATCTGAAGGAATCTAATAAGGTTCTCTAAAGTCACATTGGCAGGTGTAGAGCAGGATTATTGCAAGACCAGCTCACCTCTAGACTATATCCAATCATCTCCTCACTACTTGGACATTAATGCCAAGGAAGAAAGACATAAAAATAATTGGAAATAAGTTGGGTTGTAATGTAGAGAAGCACTCACATGGTAGCATAGCTAGGTATAAAGCAAGCTTTTTAGCTAAAGGGTTTTCTTAGACACATGGACTAGACTATGAAAATAATTTTCATCTTGTAGAGAAGATGACTAACATTAGAACATGCATTACAATTGGAGTGAGAAATCATTGCAAGATGTACCAACTTGATGTGAAGAAATCTTTCCTAACAAGAGAACTCGACGAGTTGGACTACATGAAATAAGCATTGGGGATTGAAGATAAGTCAAGGTGATTACGTTTGCATGTTAAAAACCACACTGTATGGGTCATAAAGAAGTCCCAAGGGCATGGAATCAATGGATTCGATATTACTTAATCAGTTGTGGGTACAAAAAAAGAAAACTTGATCCTTCACTATTCTACAAAACAGAAGTGAAGCATCCATCTACTTATATGTGTATGTAGATGAGTTGATTATTATAGGGGGTCAAGAAGAAGGAATCAATGATATAAGGGAAGCACTTGAGAAGTAGTTCAAGATCTCAAATCTTAGATATCTAAGATACTTTCTAGGGATGGAAGTCATATGCAAAGACAATGGTATCTAGATCATGCAAAGGAAATACATCTTGGATGTATTAAAGAAGTATGGATTAAAGGTTACATACCATTTAACAATCCAATGGAAGTCAAGATGATATTGACTTCAATTGAAGGTAATGAAGTTAAAGATGCACTCTTATACATGTCATTAGTGGGCTCTTTGTTACACACTATCACAAGGCTAGACCTAGCATATACACTTAGTCTGAAATCTCAATTCATGCACACACATAGAGTCCCTCAATTACTTTTATATAAGTGTGTACTCAATATCTCAAAGGATCTTTGAATGAAGGTCTATTCTATCCTTTTGAAGATGATTGATTTAATTCGATCCAAAGATGATAGGAGTACAAGTGGATATGTAGTGATGCTATCCAAGAAGATCATCACTTGGATGGAAAAGAAGTACCCAACAATTCCTTTATCCTTAGTAGAATATGAATATAGAGCATTATCCCAAGTTACGTGTGATCTCATGTGATTCAAGAACCTTATGACTGAATAGAGCTTGCACGCCAATCAATTTCCAATCATGTGCCCTTCATATATCTCAATCAATCACATATGATACTTAGGTGAGATTAATCTGACTTTTTAGGAGAAGAATGTCATATCATTTATGGAATTTTTGTCATATAAACATAGCATGTAATTTAAATTATGTATCTCTCGCATGTGTTGTCACTTTAGAAGTTTGAATAAGCTTGTAAGCCCCTTGCTAAGCAATCGCCTTCCTTGCGTGATCATTTTCTTCAAACTTTAGCTAGCCATAGCTCACACTTTGTTTTGACTATCAAGGGACTAGATAACTCTGAGTCTAAAACTCAGTTCCCTCTTCATTTGTTATCCATTTTTTGTATTCTTATTCTTTTAGTAAATTTAATATAGTCTTCTAAATTTGGCTCAAAGCCTTAGTCTTATCTTTGGATATTTTAACGAAAATCATGTTTGGAGTGAACACTAGTCTCTGTCTATATGTTTGGTGAATGTAGTGAGTAGCCTAACTTGGAAGAAAGGTTTCTGAATGGATAAGTTGATTTAGTAAGATCTCATAGTCTAGTTCAAGTCACGAAAAGCTCTTGGGTTCATTCCGTAGGAGCTCAAAAATTTGAGTGGACAAAGGTATGTGTTAGTATAGTTATGAGGACACTCAAGCTTCAAAGCTTAAAGGCATAACACCCATGGGACACCTTGTATCTCATAGAAGCAGTGATTGAATGCCTAGCATCCATGAAGATTGAAAGGGCCCAAAGGCCTACTAAGGGTAGATGCTAGGTAGAGACAAATCGTAAGGCAAGAGGAAGAGACTAGTTTGAATGTGAGCATGAAAAGATGCATAAATCCCCAAAGAGTATTGATTTTTTTCACTTATATATATGGATGATGATGACGTGCCGAGAGAGCCCATGACACAATCTCCAAGGGAGGAAAAAGGACTCAACCCATTGAGATAGTGCATCTGACGTTATATTGTTGTTCTCTTGTTTGGATGGAGATAAACTCAATTTTGGTTTAGATCACCTTCTCACAAACATAGTAACACTAAGGACATATAAGAACTATTTGACCTATGATTATTTACATTTTTACCTAGATTTCATTAAAGCATGTAGATATATAATGATGGACTTTCTTTTCATAAGGTAGCCCAAAAAGTCATATATTTTTAATATATCACAAAATTAATCTAGTTGCATCCATATGCAACATGCATGCTTTATGCATAGTGTCATTGGTTAAACTAAGTGGTGGATCTTGCATATGGCCTAGAAAACATTTGAGAAAGAAAAATGTTAAACACCTTTCCATACATATTTACATCGTATGTATTTTACATCGAACCTATATTACTTTAAATTAGCATCAGCTATGTATACACTAGTTTGCAAGCATTCATTCCAAATCAAGCATCTCTAGTTCACCTTTCATTGGCTGTTCATCTTCTAACATCAATGAAGAAAATGGATTTCAAGATAGTAAATGAGTCTGAAAATTACTAATTTGTTCATTTATCCATGTATCATTTTCATTTATCCATGTGTCATTTTCTTTCCCCATCATTAGTTTTTATAATTCTTTACTTTCTAATGTTTCACTACTATTTTCATGTTTAGTACATTAGATATTTTCTATCATGTATGCACAATATAAGCTCACTCATTTATTAAAGCAAGTCAAGGGGTCACCCCGACTTTCAAGATCTAGCAGGTGTGCAAATAGAGTCACCTTCCTTACGTCATATCTTTTGCCCTACTAAATCGAACTTGATGAAATTTGATAGTAGATACTAGAAACTTTAATCTAACTATCCCAAGTCAAATTATAGAAAAATAATGCATACATGCAGAGAAATTGATTCCACAAGTTCACTATAATGATGAAGATGTTGGAGCATACAATAGACAGAGATGTACTTAATAAAATGTATCGAAATATGAATGCTATTACACATATGATACACAGGGAGGGTAGTGGACTACACATAGATGGTGTGAGCCCAATGTATGCTCACTAAAGCAGCTCAAATACTCTCAAAAGTGCTATATCATCATGGGGCTAAAATGGTATGTATTTATACTCATTACTTGAGTTTGAGTTTGAATTTCCCCTCACTTAAAGGTAATCCTATATTTGGGGACTGATTGAAACTAGTTTCCAACCACTAAATTCGTGGAATGATCTCCCTATATTATGAGATTCCTCAATCCCTTTTGGCTTTTACATTTATCCAAGGTAAATACAATAAGTGCTTAACAAGCATGATGTTCTATGTGAGTAACACATATAGGTGCGTTGTCCTAAGATCTTAGCAAATCTCTTAGGCTTGTTAATTGAACCAAAAGCTCGGAGCTTCTCCATTTGTTAGGGGCAGTGAGCCTGAGAAACTGGGAGAGCTCAAAGTCCTCATTGGGAGTAGAGATAGTAGCCTCCAAACATTGGTTCCCAATGATCCTAAGGCCCTTAAAGAACTGATAAGGAGGGCTCTACCACTATTTCTATTAAAAAGAGCTTCATTATGACTCCTCAAGATGTGCCAGATTGTGTGGGCTCTCCACAAGTTCCAAAGCAGAAAATCAAAGTTGTTGCAATTGCCCCACAGTGCCTCATGGTAACTAAGCTGAATCTTGAGTCTCTGGTAGATCAGTTGCAGAGCAGACCAATAGAGTTGAGCATGCTTATAGTTGAAGAATAGGTGGGGGATGTCCTCCATAGAGTCACAGAAGACATATACACCATCATTAATTTGATACTTCTAAGCTTTATCTCCACACTAGACAGCTTTGTGTATCAAGAGCCATAGCAGGTGAGAATGTTTAATGTTTGTAGGGAGATACCAAATGCACATAAATATGTGTTGCCATTGATCACAATTCCAGTGAACTTTCTAGGTGTTGTTAAGCCTCTACCAGCTAAGAGAAATAGATCCTCCGATCTTCTTGAAACTTTTCAGCATGTCCAGGGGCACATCATAGAGTTTGAAAAGTCTTCTGTTTGTGAAGGTACTGATCTTGTCCTGCAACATCCTTTTGTGAGCCAGAAACACCTGTAAGCAACCCAAGGAGCATTTAGTAGATTCAAAGAAGTGGGCATCAGACAAAATCTCTCCTTCAGCAGTGAAGTCTCTCCAGCTAACATAGCCCATGTTACAACATTTGTGTTCTTTGATGCCAAGTCTCCCATTGAGCCAGTGGGCTAGCCAGCCATGCCAGATACTTTGCTACATAAAATACTCAAAGCACTCAAAGTAAGACTTGTTAGGTCTGCACTTCTTCTTGAGAAGCATCCAATTTTGCCAAAGTCTACAACACAGACTACTACCAATACGAGTATACGGGTGGGGAGATGCAATCAGGTCCCAAATATTGGGGTTAATCCAAGCTTTATAACCTGAAAGATAAAATTTGTTAACATTTCTTTTGATTAGTAAGGCCTAAAAATCTTTAGAGTCGATTGCCCTCACAATACACTTAGCAGCCAGGTTCTAAGCGATTTTGTAAGGGCAAATTATACCTAGACCACCTTCCTTCTTAGGCATATAGCACACTTTCCAAGCAAGCTTGCGAATTTTTATATGGGACATACTACCCCCCTCCCAAAGAGATTCCAGACAACCCTATAACCTGATTGAAGTGCTTTTTATTTGGCATCCAGCAAGACAAAAAATAAACCAGTGAGGGTAGGATGTAATGGTTTAGGACAAAAACTCTCTGGGGAAGGGAGGACTAGCAAGCATACCAAGAGAAAATTTTGTTTCTAAGCTTTTCCATAACCCATTTCCACCTTTGATTCAAACTGATCTGAAAACCCATAGGATGCCAAGTAGTCCGAATATTTCACCCTCTTTCAAGATGTCATAGCCAAGATTGAGTATGCATGCAAGCACATGGTTCTCTAAAGCCTTAAAGGTAGTTTTGGAATGGTTAACGTGAGATCCACTTGCAAGACAGAAAGTATTAAGGCATTTCAAAACATTCAAAACATTCAAAACATTGTTTTCTTCAGCTTTCACAAGCAAATTGGTATCATCAGCAAAGGATTACAGACATAGTTGCTTCTCACAATCAGGGATAGCAATACCCTCAATAAGACCAGTACCCAAAGAATCCTTAATTAACTACCCTAGGGTGCATCACTAGCAATGGCAAACAGGAGGGGGGCAAGGGGGAAACCTTGCCTAATGGACCTTCTAAGTTTGAAGGGAGGCGAGAGGGCACCATTAATAGAGACTTTGGAATGAGAATTTCCAAAAAACGTGCCAAGAGCTCTGATGAATCTTTTCCCTAAACCAATGTCATGTAAGGATTAAAGGATGAAGTCCAATTCAATCCTGTCATAAGCTTTGTCAAAGTCAATTTTAAGAAAGTAGAAGGGTTGCTTGGTCTCATTGGAAAAATCAATGCCTTCCCACATAGATATAATAGCATCAAGAATGTACCTACCCCTAATAAAACCTTTTTGCTAAGAGAGAATTATGTCATCCATGATAGGGCTCAGCCTTCTAGCCAAGGAAGAGGCAAATACTTTGTAGATGCTTGTCAAACATGTTATGGGTCTCCAATTGTTCAAGTCCTCTTTAGGTCCTTTCTTATGAATCAATTTAATCACTCCAGAGTTGATTTCAATAGGAAGAGGACCTCTGCCAATGGATTCTTTCCAAATCAAGAGAATGAATGGAGTCAAGGCATCTATCAGGGCAATGACACATTCATTCGAAAGGCCATCAATACCCAGAGTTTTATAGGGTTTCAATTTACTAATGTTTTCTTGAATCTCACTCACAAGGAGGGGCAAGTCTAGCAAGGCAGCCAGGCTAGGAGGAATAATTTATTTCCTTTTAAGAGAAATAGTAGCCCTGGCTCCGCGGACATCCTCCCCCCACTTGGGAGAACTAGAGAAAACAAAAGTAAAGAAGCTAGAGGCCTCCTGTAAGTTCTCCTCAGTGCTGGTGGCAACACCACCAAAACGTTCTAACAACATAGGAATGAAGTCTTTGCTTTTTTTCTTTTTCAACATAGAGAACATATGTCTTTTAGGTCTCTCCAGATCTCCTACCCAAAATTCTCTTCATGAAGAGAGAATGTCAATAGCAGCCACATATTCCTCATACTTAAGTCTCTCTTGGAGGGACAAAATTGCATTAATATGGTTAGGTCCTTGGGAGGCTTGAAGATGAGAGATTTCCCTAGCAATTTCTTGTCTTCTTTTGGCTCTAAGGGTACTTTTAAGATTTTTGAAGTGGGTAAAGAGAGCATGAGTCTCTTTGAGAGCTTAATTTGGCCCATGCTATGCACAGGCTAGGGTGAACCCTAAAGCAGTTAGAAAAGATGAGCTTAGTCCTTTCAACAACAACAAGAGTATTAAGTAACAAGGGATCAAGATGCGGCCATCCAACCCAAGAGTTGGGGCAGTTGTGTTTAAGAGAGATGAACACAGGGAAATGGTCCGAGATACACAAAGAAGGTTCAGCTTCATATCTAGTGTCTCAAAACTTCTAGAAGAATGGGATGTTCATGTGAATCCTATCAAGGTGAGCAGCACTGAAGTTGGAGCCTTTTTGTTTATTGGTCCATGTGAACCCAGTCTTAGTGGTGATGTCAAATAGTTCTTGAGTGGTGACTAAAATCAGGCAAGAGTCCCACTCTTGCCCACTAATCACATTCCCCTTTTTGTTAAGTCTGTCCTATAAAGAGGTGACCATGTTGAAGTCTCTTGCCAAGATAAGGGGGCTAGGCAGACCTCACAAGCTCCCAACACTTAGACCTAAGACAGAGGCCATTTGAGGCATACACACTAATGATTTTGCAGTTGAAAGGTTGAGCAGGGAGACCCCCATGCACTCATGAGTGGAACTCACTAAGATCTCATCAATTAGATGACTTATAGTATTAACAATACCTAAAGCCGCACCACCCCTCCTTGCGGGTGATTAGTTCGGACCCAACAGTGGTGGCTAGAGATAATATTAAGATGAAGAGGGAAACATACTAAGTTGCACCACCCGTCCCTTGCTGGTGATTCATGAGTGTCCTACTAGTAGGCTTTTTTGCAACAAGTAAAATTGTTTCTTCATAATCAGTAGCTTGAGTTTGTGCAAAACCTTTGGGTACAAGTCTTTCTTTTTACCTATTAATTGAACCATAAAAATTATTTTTTACCTTATATATCCATCTTGAAGTATTTTGATGTCGATGCACCATAGTGCACTCTCCTTCTCGAGAGCTGCACAATGATGTGCTCAGAGTAGAAACCCGAGCTCTTGAGGCCGCACACAGTACTTCACACAAATGCTGCAGAATCCATAGAAAACACAGTACATAGGGAGCATGAAGAGAGACCTCATAGGTCTTACAAATGGAGTCGAACTTACAATCTATGATTGACCAGGCCACTATATGTTTTATTAAAGAACATATACAAGGAAGTGTCCAATGGCCATTTGGCCTTTCACATGGATACTAACGATAACAATCTCCCACTAAAGGCTGATATGGCCAAAGTAACTATGGGAGAAAAATAAAGAATGATAAAGAATATCTGAGTGTAACTATACAAAAGAATACCTCCCACCTGATGGGCATGTTACACAATATACAAGTGACTGTGTAAGATCAAGAATCAAGCAACCCCCATCAAGTGACAACAGTGTCGAAAGCTATCCTGCCATAGAGCTTTAGTCAGAGCATCTGCAACATTATCTCGAGTGTGAACCTTCTCAAGACTAATGCGTTGAGTGGCTAAGCAATCTCTAATGAAGGGATACCTCACCTCAATGTGCTTGGTCTTTGCATGATAGACCGGATTCTTAGCCAAAGCAATGGCACTCTAACTATCACTAAGCAAGCGAGGTACATGCTGAGGTAAACCCATATCACAAGCAAGAGGAGAAAGCCACAATGCTTGCTTACATGTGTCACTTGCTACAACATACTCTGCTTCTGTGGTGGAAACAATTGTACACTCTTGAAGATGAGATCTTCAAGAGATAGCACCTCCAACAAAATAAAAAATGTACCCTGATGTAGACTTACGATTGTCTACACAACCATCATAATCAGACTACGTGTAAACAATAATGGATGCTTTCCCTCTACCTAAGCATATACATTTGTCCTTAGTGCCACTGAGATATCTCAAAAACATCTTGACTGCTTCCCAATGTTTCTTGCCAAGATTAGACATATATTTTCTCACAATTCCCACTTCAAATCCAAGGTCTAGTCTCGTAGCTACCATAGCGTACATGAGACTACCAATAGCAGACTGATAGGTAAGTCTTGGTCTGCCAAATACAAGCCATAGGTTGTTCAATAACAGCTAACAAGTGCTCTTCCTGTGATACAAATAAAGGATAAAGTGAGCCAACTTTACTTCCTTTTGCAATAACCATATTGCCCTTTGATATGCGAAAGGACGAAGCATAAAAGACCACCTTGTAACCAAGCTCATCAAGTTGACCAACTAACATCAAACTCCGTGATAAGTGAGGTACATGGCATACATTACACATAGTAAATTTTGAACCATCAATGAACTGCACAACCAGATCTCCAATCCCCACAACATCACACTAGTAAGATTCACCAAGTCTCACGGTACGAAGAGACTTTGTTGCATAATTAGAGAACCATTCTCTTTGGGGTGTCACATGGAAAGAAGCACCAGAATCTAGCAACCATGTGTGGGAAAGAGAATCAGCCATAAGCACGTTAGATGGCACAATACTATCAAGTGTCAACACATCAACTTCATAAGAAATAGCATTAATTTCTTCAATCTTCACAGTCGAAGTAGATGGTGCAAGTAACTGTTTAACATGCCCATCAACGTTCTATCCTTTACCTTTAGCATTCCTTAATGCATAACAATCTGTCTTCATATGTCCTTTCTTATGACAATAATGGCATTCGATATCCCTCTTCCTTGATTTACTTCTACTCTTATTCCATTGACCATTCTTTTCCTTGTTGTTGCTCCTACCACGTTGCTGATTCTTTCCTTGGTAAGAATCATGAACATTATATGCATGTCCACTCTGAGTGCCAACCATAGGTCTTCTACAAATCTCCTCACTCAAGAGTGCTCCACATATGTCATCATAGAC
Source organism: Ceratopteris richardii (assembly GCA_020310875.1). Classification (NCBI taxonomy): domain Eukaryota; kingdom Viridiplantae; phylum Streptophyta; class Polypodiopsida; order Polypodiales; family Pteridaceae; genus Ceratopteris; species Ceratopteris richardii. The sequence goes on from MU260076.1 coordinate 423,517, forward strand.
GAGTTTACCACCAGGTGCACTATTGCTAATAGCTGTGCAAAATGTATCCCATGATGATGGCACGGTGCATAACAGCAATACTGCTTTCATTTCCTTATCCATATCCATTTTCTAAGCCTGTAACTGTGAGAATATAGCATCAAATGAATTTAGATGAGCAGCAACACTATCTGTGTGCTTCATGCGAAGGTCATATAATTTTGTCCATTTCATCTAACTCATCCCAATCATCTTCATCCATGTCAACATGCTTCTTTGAAATCCCATTTACTGGCTTGCATTGCCTCCTTTGAATCAGCACATCTTTAATCTGATTCTTCCGTAGAGCAAAGTTTGTGCCATCAAATTTTTGGATCTCAAAATGGTCTTTGCATTGCAAGTTATAGCTCCTCCTCGGAACAATAGCACTAGACCCTGATCCACTACATGTGCCTGAGACCTCTAATGCTATGATGGTAGAGAACTCAATAGTATGATAATGGAGCTAGAAGAGTCCAAACACCAACGAATAAGTGTATCAAAGAATAAATCGACCACTATATAGTTGACTAAACCAAGAATCTAGAAAAATTTTGCCAGAATATCCTCTACAAAATAAGCATATGACCGGTGTCAAAATATCATAAAACTACAAGTACTGACATGTTTACCTGCATAGTGAATCACTAACTCCACTCCATATAATCAGTTACCCAATAGAAGCCAACTAGGCTTATCGAGCACCTATGAACAACTATCATACATCTCCTATGGTGAGGCTGGGTAAGTCTTCCACCTGCATCACTGAAGAGAGCTCGACATCTAGGTGTCTCCCAATTAAGAAAACCTCACCACAACCCTTTTTTTCAAACGTAAAAGGCTTTATGCAAGAACGTAACCGCTATATCAATGACCACATGGATGTACATAAGCGGTATCCACAGAAGCATACATGGTGTGTATGTGCTCAATATATGTACTAAAATGACACTAAAAGGCTGAATGCACATCCCAAAAACTAGCCAACAACACCTGTAAGTGCCTATCAGCTCTCATGTTTTAGGCTCAAAAGACCTACATACATTTGCAGCAGTTGCTCCCACCAAAACTGAAAACCTTTCTAAAAACCTGTAGTTTTGCAAGTGTGGCTGAAAATAAAGCCCGAAAGGTTGATATTTATTGTCAAAGAAGTACAAAGAACACTATTCTTGATGTTCGTGGACCTGTGTGAAGAGAAATATGTGCAAAAGTACTCCAAAATGGATCCAAAAGACACCAAAGTATGCTTTAAAAATAGGCTTTGAAAGCAAAGAATGAAGCTTTGAGGGACCAAAACATGTTCAAGGTAATGTCAACCTTAGTCTTTCCCCTTCTTCAAACACCACAAGAGTGTAGCTTAGTGGTAAGAGATTGCCACGGTTAAGCGAGCTTTGGGGGGAAGAGTACTGGGATGGGTGACCTCCCAGGAAGTACCGGGAACCTTTATCTTCCTTGATCGTTGAGGTCCTCCCTCGCGCATAGCCAATGGTGCCAATAGTGACTTTGATGACTCGGATGACAAGGTATGTCAAGGTCTTTGCCTTGGTCACCGCCTTAGTCGTAAGCCTTGGAGAAAGCCTTGGGGGGGTGCTCGCTTCGCTCGCACAAAAGGAACAAAGCTTTTTGCGTCCAATTGCTCTCATACTAGTGAAGTATTTTGATTCCAATGCACCACAATGCACTCTCCTTCTCGAGAGCTCCATGATGATATGCTCGGAGTAGAAACCTGAGCTCCTAAGGCCGCATACAGTACTTTGCACAGATGTTGTAGAATCCATAGAAAACACAGTACACAGGGAGCATGAAGACAGACCTCGTAGGTCTTACAAATGCAGTCAAACTTACAATCTATGACTGACCAGGCCACTATATGTTTTATTAAAGAACATATACAAGGAAGTGTTCGGTGGCCATTTAGCCTTTCACATGGACACTAACGGTAACACATCTAGAACCAATGACTTTCATAGATGGTGTCTTTGGTACCAAATCCCAAGTATGATTCTCTTGTAAGGCTTCTATTTCTTCTTCCATGGCACTTCTCCATTCTCTCTTCTACTTGGCTTCTTAATGGGGAGAAGGTTCTTAAGAGTTTGAGTGGTGTGCTATATATATCGAATTTTTAATGACAAGAGAAGTATCATATCAATACTTTTCAGGCTTCCTTTTCTCTCTACTAGACGTTCCTATAGTTTGTTGAGATGATTCTAACACATCTCTCAACTCGTATACTTTGGCTTTATCTTTGGAGTTCCAAGAATTGATTTCCTTTCTTGGAGTCTTCTCGTCATCATCATGAACACTTGATGCTTCAAGTGTAAGCTTATTCATCTTTGATAATGTCGAAATGTCTTCCTCTAGATCATAGGGAAGTTTGATTTTCCAACAATCATCTTCAAACCAAGATTTTTTTTCATCAAGTGCAACACCTCTACTTACAATGAACCCTTTTTTGCTTGAATTGTATACCCTATAGCCTTTTTTATTAACGTCATAGCCAATGGGGATGCATTTCTCTACCTTTGGATCCAATTTGACATTGATTTATGAAGGTATGTGTGCATATGATATGCACCCAAATATCCTACAATGCTAAAAGCTAGGTCTTCTTCCATTCCATGCTTCATATGGTTTCATGCCTTCTAATGCTTTTGATGGGAGTCTATTGATCAAGTATGTGGCTATAGATATAGCCTCTACCCATAAGTAATTGAGTAATTTCTTCTCATTTAGCATTGACATTGCAACGTCCACAATTGTTCTATTTCTTCTCTACAACACTCCCTTTTGTTTTGATGTATATGTGGTAGTGATTTCTCTCTTGGTTAGACTCTCTTGAAGATAAGAATCAAAGTCATGGGAGAAATATTCTCCCCCTCCATGTAACCTTAGTCTCTTCAAAGTTTTACCTCTTTGATTTTCTAGAAGAGCTAGATATTTCTTGAAACATGAAACCACTTCATCTTTATGCTTCATAAATTATAATATGTTCCATCTCCCACAATCATCAATAGATGATACATAATACCTCGATCTAGAAATTGAAGGATCCTTGCTTGGTCCACATACATCTGTATGGACTAGATCCAATAGATCTCCATGAATGTATCCCTTCTTTGTGAATGTTTGTCTATGTGACCTACCAAAGTGACAAGCACTACATTTATAGATTATGTGTTGTTTGGATATATTTGCTAGACCAATTACACTCTGATGCCTATTTATTTGTTTGAGAGCTCTTTCACTTATGTGAGCTAATCTCTTGTGCCAAAATTCCAACTCTCATAGAGTTTAACTACCATAATTCAACAATGTAATATTTCTAGTATCTTGGACTTCAAATGTAAATAATATACTTTATTTTTCTACTCTTGTTATCCCCTTGAATCCCTTATGTGGATCCTCAACAAAAGCTTGATTTTGTGTGAATCTGACCAGCAATCCCTCTCAATAATTTGACCTACACTTTTGAGGTTTTTTGTGATGGTTGGCACATATCATACATTGATCAATAGTTTCATGTTACCATCTAGAGTCTTCACATTACCTATCTTCTAAACTGGATGTCTTGTGTCATCTCCTATTTGGACTTCATGTCTATTCCTTGGATCCTCCAAGTCTGCGAGTAGATAAACATTCCCTGCTACATGATTTGAGCAACATGAGCCTGTATAGAATACATGTTCATCTACTTTACCTTCCCTCATGTTCACATTCATTAGAAGGAGTGAATCCTCTTGGTTTTATTCTTTTGCATAATTTTTGTAGTCTCTCCTTCCTCTGTATCCTCCTTGGTAGTTGTCGTTGTATGAGTTGTTATTGTATCCATTGAGTTTATTGAATCTACCTCTTGAACTTCCATAGCCTCCTCTATTGTAACCTCTACCTCTTTGTTTCTTGGGATTCTTGAAATATTTCTCAATGATATGACTAGTTGGGACATACATGGCACATGGGGATGAGGTTTGAGCTCTCCCCTTGCCTTGTCTTCCTCATCTGCCTCTTCCTCTTGAGCCTCTACCTCTACCTGCAAAGTTTGGTTAAGAGGTGCTCCCTTCATCATCAGACTTCTTACCTTTGCCTTTGCTATCTTTGTTCTTATTCTCATCTCTATAGAGAGACAAAATTGATAACCTTTTAAGCTATCTCTATTCTTCATAAGATTTACCTCATGTGTGAATAGTTGTCCCTTGAGAGTGTTGACATCAAGAACTTGCATGTCCATGTAGAGGTCCATGGTTATGGTGAAAGCTTCCCATTTTTCATCTTCCTTTATTCCATTGATTACTTGCCTTACTATTTTCTCTTAATCAATGATGTCTCCAATGCTTCCAAGTTGGTCTGCTATGTCATTTATTTTGATGTCGAAATTAGTCAGACTCTGCTTGGGCATCTTCTTGACTGTGATAAATTCCATCCACAATTGACTCTTCCTTGCCTTGGTAATTGATGAGAAGAATGCTTCAAGAGCATTCAAAGTGTCTTATGAAGTCTTGAAGCTCCTAATGTGTGGAAGTAAAAGATTAGAGATGGAATTAAGAATATATGACCTTTCTAGAGCATCCTTTCAGCACCATGCGTTTAACCTTTGTTGTTCTTCTAGTGTTGGTTGGCCCTTGCTTCTTAGGATTGGTATCATCTCATCTCAAGATATGTAACCATAGAGGTTTCTCCCTTGAAGATAAGCTTCCATTCTTAGTGACCAATATGAATAGTTACTTGATTCAATTTGAGAAATGATCGTCAAGAGGTTGCTTGTTTTTTGCCTTAAAAAAAGGGGTCAACAGGTTTTTGGAGGAGCTTGCATCACGTACTCCCCTGTTTAGTGTGGGAGCACCAATTAAAGTGAATGGAGGAGATGCGGAGAAGTTCTAGTGAGAGGTCTCTTCCATCGTTGGTTGGCTGAGCATACGAGGGAAGATAGTAAAAAAGGGGAGATTCTTCTTTTTTCCCTCTTCTTGGTGAGTAGAGAAGTGAAGTCGAACGCTCTAGTTACTGCTAGTGGAAGGAGTAGTGCACTCTTCAAGCTCACTTTTGGAGCAAGTATTGGAAGAGAAAGTACAAAGAGGGCAGGCATCAAGAAGATCCAAACTTGATGTAGCAAATTACCCTTAGAAGCCAAGGCTAGAGCATGGAAGAAGCAGTACAAGAAGAACAAAAGGCCTATGAGCATAGTCAAGGCAAGGGGCTTAATAGAGAGATGCGAGAGTTCAAAGGAGCTATTTGATGCACTCTAAGAGGAGTGTTTAAACTTAAACTTAGGATTAAATTATCTCTTTAAGTTAAATTCAATCTGGGTTCTTGGGATGGTTAGGGGTCTATAAACAGAGGCCCTGTTTGTATTTTCCCAAATCTACAGATTAAGAGTATACTACTTCACCGAATTAACGCGCTAAATCAGATTATCTTCCCAACACTGTTTTGAATGCGTTCTTCAACACACTTCCATGCCAAACAGTTAATTGTATAACTTTTTCACTTATCACATTAATCAATTTACTTAATACTTCATTGAACTTCACTTAATGATTAAATTTAATGATTCAACAAAATTGACAGTAATCAGATTACACAGTAATTCGGTAACTGCACTTTGCTTCTCGCTCTCGCCTAGACGAACAGTCCGGCGACTACCATGCCTTTTGCTTCATGCGACTCTTTCATTAATCTTTCCAAAGGTTATAACTTTGCGCTACGCCTTTACATTATGCATGCGACTTTTTAGGATATATATTACAAAAAGTATGAGTTCCTTTTCGGCGGCTTATACTGGCATGCACGGTGGATCCGAACCCAAAATTGGTAATTACAGAGTCATGGTTCATCTATGATACCTTGGATATACATAGTGCCAACTAATTTGAAGGTACGTGTAATCTTCTGCTTTAGAGACTCTAGCATATCTTTCAAAATTGCAGGTTCTATAAGTTGTGCATCAGTCCTAACAGAACTGGCAGTTATGACCTGGCTTAGGAGTGACTCCATCTGCATCTGCAAAAAGGATTCCTGTAGATAAAAGTCATTGGCCAGAGCAGCATCTCGTCGCAACTTTATTTCCGCTATGTCTGCATTAATGCACGAAAGCCTGTCCGCCTGAACTCCTAGTTTCTTTTCTCTTCTTTCAAGTTCTTGAGCTTGAAACTACATCGTTTTGTAAAAGTCTTCTCTCCCCTTTTGCACACCTGCAAGTTCCTTCTTTAACTGTATGGTCTTGGGGATTTCAGCAGTGAACTCTTGATCTCGCTGCAACAACCGCTTAGTGACATTATGCAATTTAGCTTCGACTTTAAGCACATTGGCCACTAGCGACTATGAAGCTTCTTCTAAAACACTCAATGCATCCCTTGTACTATAGAGCTCATTGCCTAATGCGGTCATAGCATCCGTCTTGTCTGCAACTTCTTGCTTCAAGCCTGTGATTTTTGTGTCCCGTTGAGCAATGATATTGTCTTTTTCGGTGAGTTGTTCTTGCAGTTGGTGGATTTGAGTATGCAAAGAGTGAATTTCAGCCTTGGCTACAAGTACTTCTTCTTGGAGAGGGGCAATGTCTGCTTCTAGGAGATCAACCTTGCTCTGCTGCTCGTGTTGAATTGTCTGAGTGGCCATCTTCATCTGGAGGGGCAACTCTTGGGAGAGTTGAATGAGTAGTTGGCCCATGGATGCTAATTCAGTGAACATTACTGCTGGAGGAAGAGAAGGAGGAGGCTGCAAGGGTGGGGCAACCAACAGGTGAGGTGATGATGGGGAAGATTAATCGGGAGAGGATAGGAGATTGGTCAATGCCCCACGACGGGCAGGTGAAGGCGAAGAGGAAGGAACTTCAGGACCATCAAGAATGGTGGTTGGAGGAGGAAGAGGAAGAAGGGAGGTTGGAACCAATACAATTCCGGTTTCGTGTTGAGGGACCGACAAAGCAACTTCGGTAACCACTTCTTCATTATCGGTCGTGTGATTGACTGTATGTGCTTGGTCGTCTGCGTCTCATGGAGAAGGAGATTGACATTCACTAACAACGGTAGCTTCCGTTGTCTCCTTCACAGCCTCAACATCCAGTTGATGAGATTCCTCCCACTGTGAGAGTTCAGCTACATCTTCCATAATAACATCTTTTTTCGGCTTCTTACTAGGAGACGACGGAGCAGATTCTACATGTAATGAAGTAGCGGTGTCATGGAATACTTCAACATCTGGAACCACAGTGGTGTTCTTTACTTGACTTTGTGAAGGGCTGAGGCGCGTGCGTTTGTGTTGGAAGAAATGTAGGAGGTCTTCATCATCGTCCTCTTCGAGCATCTGTGTAGGTTCCTCGTGTAACAACATGGTAGGGGTTGGAGGAGGTTGCATGGCTTGTATCACAGGAACGAGAAGGGTGAGGAGGTGGGGTAATTGGGTATGAGGCATCTCATGTTTGGCTAATTGTTTGGTAACTACTAAGCATTCACAGTGAATGCGCCGAAAGAAAAAGGACGTGAAATTAACGGTTTCTCGAGAGGTAGTGTCTATCATGGAATAGAAAGGATGGGAGATACCATACATGCATTTTTGGAGGTTTAAGGCAGCTACGAGAAATTGCAGCGTGGTGCATTCTGGTTTGGGACGACAAAGTATGGAAAACTCATTAGATGAGTGTCGGGGAAATAATTTCTTCATGGCCGCCAGGGGAAGGAGCGGTCCATCGACCAACCCTTCCTGAGGGAGATGAAACCCCTTAGCAACCATGTTTAGTGTAACTACTACACAGGGGTTTAAGCACGTTAAGGGCCAGCACTGCTTTGTAGCAGGCATGGCGGCTATGGCAGAGATAATGTGTGTATGAAAGGGATGATACTCCATTGAATACCACGGCAATTGAGCGAAGGCCAAAAGTCCTCGAGCACGCAAGTACTCACTCACATCCGGAGTGAGACCCACACGGAAGGTTACTATGTTCGCAAGAGCTTCCATGGTGCACTTAGAAACAAGAAAAAACACAGAGCACATAAGGGCCGCAAACACACAAAGACACAATAGCGACTAACAGCAGGAAGGACAAGATTAAGTAGAAACACTAGAAAAATCAGGCAGCAAGAACCCTAATCATAATGCAGTATTGGAAATATACCGACATAATGGCGACATGCATGCATCAATAGGATCGACTACACAGAGACGGCTATTAATCATGGTTAGATGAGAAAACAGAAGGATTACGGTCAGTTGGTCAACCGAAACACGGAGATCAAAAAAGAAAGGCGAGTGAAAAGAGTGGCAAGCGAAAAAGAGTGAAAATATCGAAAGCACCTCAGGAGGTGGTAGTCGACGGATAGTAGGGTCGAAGCTTTGAACCATCAATCACTTTAGGTAGAAGATGACCAGTTAAGGTGGATAACCGAAAAGATGCGGGTCCCGCTTGGTGAGCAATACGGTATGGACCGAACCAGTGCAATTTAAATTTTTCAGCAGATCTGTTAGACTTAGCATTATAGAAGAGGACTAATTGGTTTACCATAAACAAAGGGGTTTTGAGGAAATGATCGTGGGTTTTGGCTTGTCTCAATTGCACTTCCTACATGACCAGGAAACTCTCTAGACGTTGTTCATCCAAGGACCCTAAAGCCTCCAATCAAAAGGGAAAAGATTCTTCCGATAATAGCTTCCATTCTAAAGCCACACGCAGACTGGGAACCACCAGTTCCATAGGATCAATCGCTTCTAATCCATATGCCAACTTAAAAGGATTTGTTCCGGTCGCCACTTTGTATGTGGTACGATAAGCCCATAGTACAGCAAGTAGAAACTGGTCCCATCTCTCTGGCAATCCAACACCAGTTTCTTCAAGATGTTTAAGAGAGTTTTGTTGGTGCTCTCAGCGAGTCCATTTGCTCATGGGTAATAGGGAGAACTGTATTTATGCATAATCTGGAATGCTTGCGTAAGAACTTGCATTAATGTATTTGCAAAGTGCGTACCTTGATCAATTACTATCTCCAAGGGTAACCCGTAATGCGGAAAGATATCCTTCATTAAGCATTTAACAACCGCAACCACTATAGCTGATCGTACAGCCCATGCTTCGGCCCATCTAGTTGCGTAATCTGTGCATGTCAGAATGTATTTGTTATTGGTGACTGTTGTCGGAGGTGTAATAGGTCCTATGAAATCCAAACCCCATTTCTGAAAGGGTTCAAGAGGCACAACGGGTTGGAGAGGGAAGTAGTGTCACTGTAAAGGCTGACCAGAACGTTGACACTCATCACACTTTTGTACATATTTGGTGACATCACGATACATAGTGGGCCACCACAATCCACTCTGTAGAATCTTTCGGTGAGTCAGGTCAACCGCAAAATGTTCTCTGGTTGGGGCAGCATGGGCCATGGTAATGATTGAAGAAATTTCATGTGGGGGAACACATCTGAGTAGTACTCCTGAGTGATCCATGTAATATAGTTGTCCTACAATCAACCAAAAGTGTCGACTGTATGTGGCTACTCTTCGTCGAGCAGCTGAAGAAATCATACCAGGTGGACAGCCACTAGTCAAGAACAGAAGCAAGGTGTCATAGTAAGAGGAGGGTACTGGTAATTCCTGTTGACCATCCTGTATTGTCTCTACTACATAGATAGCTGGTGTTGTGTCATCAACGCCCTCCGAAAGCTCACCGGAATCCAACCGAGATAGAAAGTCAGCAAGAGCGTGTGCTGGCCCTGGTCGATGTACGACGGAGTAATCAAATTCTTGAAGGAACAAGACCCACCGTGCTAACCATCCTCCCAAATGTTGTTGTCACACAAGATACACCAATGCTGCATGATCTACGTGGAAGGTGAAGCGTCTACCCAACAGACAATGTCAAATTTTTTTCATAGAATATACTAAGCCAAGACATTCTCATTCAGTAACTAAATAGTTACGCTCTGTCGGGGCCAATCTGCGGCTCGCATAATATAGGGGACGAAACCATTTATTCATCTACTGCATCAACACGCTACCAATGGCACTGTCGGAGGCATCCACAAAGACATGAAAGGGTAATTCCCAATTGGGTGCTTGTAAACACCTGATTTAACAATGATTTCAGTCTGTCAAGAGAAAGTTGACACTCTTCGGTCCATTTGAATTGACGCCGGCTACTGGCTATCAATCGATTAAGTGGTATGGCCAGATGAGCAAGCCAACACAGATGTTGTCCATGCCACCGGATTTGGCCCAAAAACCGCATCACGTCTTTAGGTGTCTTAGGAGCAGGAGCCTCCAGTACGGCCTTCTCTTTGTCTGGATCCACATGAATGCCTTGTTTTGAAATAACGTGTCCGAGCATCTTGCCACAAGATACAGAGAATACCGATTTATTCAAGTTCAGGCACAAGCGATATTCCCAACACTTTGAAAAGCAACACCGTAAATGGTACAGGTGTGCCTACGTATCACCGGATAACGAGAAATAATCTAGATACACTCTCATAAATATGGCAAGATAAGGGGAAAAATTTCCAGCATGCAGCATTGGAACGTACTGGGAGCATTGCGTAGTCCAAACCACATTACGGTACATGCATAGACACCCCATTTTGTAATAAAGGCAGTCTTCGGTATGTTCTGCTGTGCCATTTTGACTTGATTGTAACCACTGTATCCATCTAGAAAGGAATACATCTCCCAGTCGGCCATGTCATCTAACATGGTATCCAGGAATGGCAACGGAAACAGATCAGGTATGGTTGCGGCATTGAGCTTTCGGTAGTCCACGCATATCCGTAGCTGCTTGTTTTACTTCGGAACTATAACAATGGGAGAGATCCATTCTGCATGCTCAATAGGCACAATAAATCCCACCTTCAACAACTGATCAAGTTCGGCTTTAACCTATGCCACATAGTTAGGATTCATCCTATAACTGGGTTGTTTGATAGGTCTTGCATCCAGTTTCAGCACCACTCTGTGTTGATAAATCCGCAGGTCCAACCCCTTCATATCCCTATATTCCCATGCAAACACATCAGCGAACTCTCGTAGTAGTTGCAATAGGTGCTCCTAGAAATTCTCGGAGAGTCCGGCCTCTATTTTTGTGGGTCGTGGCTTGGTTTGGTCACCTAAATTGCAGGTGATCAGCTGATCTTCTAGTACATAGAACTGTCGGGGCCTTTCCAAATCATCTCGAGGATGGAGTAATTGTTGGAGCATCGACTCATCCAAAGTCTGTTCTGTACTCGACTCATGCTCACCGGTCAAAGGTACCACCGTGCAGGCTACTGGACTCCAGTTATGAGCTACTGTTTGTAAATCTATAGTGCCAAGTGACATCAGATCCTTGTTAGCTTTAAGGAAAGTCTCCTCTTGATCATCGGAGAGACCATCCAACATGTGTACAGGCTCCGCTAAATATGGTCATGCATGTAAGTCAGAGGGTTTCATGTCATCCAATGGGACAACATATTTCCGGTGACTATTTTTAAAGGCTAATTCATGCACTGACCAGTCTTGCACTACCTTAGCTTTTTTTAGCCAAGGACGTCCAAAGAGGAGATTGTAATCTAGGCTTGAGTTGGGTAAATCCAGCACAACAAAGGTCATTTTGAAAACAGAACCTTGAAGAGTGATCGGAATATCTCGCACCAAGCCCACCGAATGGACTCGAGATTGATCAGCCATGCATACAAAGAATTGAACATGTGGTTTTTGTACCATACCGTAATTAGTGGTACCGTATGGTCCACCATTGGATCCAATTCCGATTGGATTGTGGCTATTGCGGGAGCACTTGAGGGTCCTGGACTAACCTGGTGCTAAAACTGTTGACGCACTCTCAGGACCAAAGCCAATAATTGACCCAAGGGCAAGGTAATTGATACCTTGGATAGCACATCCCACATCGAATCAGCTTTGGTTGTTTCTGGTACGGTCTCTGGTGTGGACTCTGATAATGTATGAGTCAGATTTCGCCCTTCTGGTACTTTCGGCAGTATACTTTGCTGCATCATCGGAACTGGGTCAGGAAATATGGATTGTTCCTACGTAGCCCACTTGCTTGCCTTTGTGAACGCCTTCTGTTGTTCACGAATTCCTGGTTCAAAGATCTCTGCAGCTGGTTGTAATTGCTTGCCCAAACGTCTTTCTTTTTTCTTTTTTTCATACTCAGCTGCATCTTTACAAAATCTTTGGATATGCCCAATTTCACCACAAAAATGTTATTTAGGAGGGGGAGGACATGCACCTTCTCGTGATGGACCTGCATTCCATCGAGCTTGTCCAAAATTATTTGACCGTCCACCTCAATAATTCCTGTATCCCTGGTACGAAGTATTCTACATCTGTGGTGGCACATAATGGCTGGTCGGTTTCCCTTGTTTCTGAATGATGGCATTAATAGCTTCTCTATTCTGTACCTTGGCATTATACGGGAAAGTCTCCGTAGTGTGGTCTGTTGTGTGGAGAATTGCATAATACATTTGGTTTAGAGTGCATGTTGAACTATTGTGCCCTGGATTTTTGCATTTGGTACAATAAATTTGTTTTAGAGGATCCTCGTTAGATTGTCGGGATGCTTTCAACCACTCTAGATCTTAAGTAAATCCACCCACTTTGTTTTCTAATTGTAATGCCATAGCAATTACGACATCCAAAGTCATTCCACCCATGCACCGTATGATCATAATCTGCTTCAATTGGGGCTTTAATCCATTGATGAACCACTACGTGATAACGTCATCTGGTAAATTAGCATGCACGGGTGGCAACTGCCATAAATGGGTCCAAAATAGCATGGCATAATCCTGTACATTTTGGTGTGGTTTCTGCCGATTATTCTATAAGTAGTCAAAAATTTTGGCTGGGTTTTTCTTTGACCGAAATCGTTGCAAAAATGCATCCTTCACATCATCGTACTGCCGGAAGTGGTTCAAATCATATTCGGTTAGCCATCGTGCAGCTTCATGAACTAGGGTTGATTGGAACACAATAGCTTTATACGCAGGGTCTGCGAGGTAATTCAAAACTGCATAATTAATCTCAAAGGTCCGTACATGCGCATCGGAATCATCCCCGAAAAACCTCCAAATTTTATGTATGTGACCCCCGCTGGTACCGGGCACGGTGGGATAACCTGTTGCTGCTGATGTTGTGGTTGTGGCTGTGGTAGTGTTTGTTGTTGTTGCTGTGGGCCACTCATGGTGTTGTTGTTAGTGGTGTTGTTGTTGTTACCTGAAAATTGGGGAGGTATCTCTTGATATTCCTGAATTGTATGGTCAACCTGCTCACTTTCCGGTCCTAAAATGTCGTTGAACAGATTGCTTAACTCCAAATCTAACAGCCCTTCCTCAACTTTAGGGTCAAAATTAGCTAATCGTACACCAAAAAATGGTGAGCGCAGTAAGTGTCCACCAAACAGCACCGCAGTTTCACCAAAAAGCTTTGAATTGCCACCAGATAATACCGAACTCTCACCAAAAATCACCGAATTCTCATCGGACCTGGTTGCACTGTCACCGGAAGCGTTCTCATCGAATAACGTGAACCTTTCATCGAAAGTGACCAAATTTTGACTAGATAATGTGGAACTGTCTCGACACTGCGCCGCTGTACAACCAAAAATCACTAGACTTTCTCTAGAAGGTACCGGACTCGCACCGGAATGCACCGGATTCTCGCCGTGTGCTACCGAACTACCACGGGAATTATCGTTGGCTGACTAGACTGAACCTTCTGCAACTGGACTTAAGTGTCCTGCACTTCTACCACCAGGGGGTGTTCCTAATAGGTTCGGAACTGCCCAGGGATGTTCATCTCTGTGGTATTTGGGGTATGATTTCGTGTTAGAGGCATATCTCAAAGAATTCTTCCTCAATCTTTAATCTTCGATGCAAACGACTACTCCATTTCCCACAGACGGTGCTAGTGTTTAAACTTAAACTTAGGATTAAGTTATCTCTTTAAGTTAAATTCAATTTGGGTTCTTGGGATGGTTAGGGGTCTGTAAATAGAGGCCCTGTTTGTATTTTCCCAAATCTACAGATTAAGAGTATACTACTTCACTGAATTAATGTGCAAAATCGGATTATCTTCCGAATACTGTTTTGAATGCGTTCTTCAACACACTTCCACACCAGATAGTTAACTGTATAACTTCTTCACTTATCGCGTTAATAGTTCATTGAACTTTACTTAATGATTAAATTTAATCAACATAATTGATGGTACTCAGATTACATAGTAATTCGGTAACTGCGCTTCGCTTCCGGCTCTCGCCCAGACGAATAGTCCGGCGACTACCATGCCTTCAGCTTCACGCGACTCTTTCATTAATCTTTCCAAAGGTTACAACTTTGCGCTACACCTTTACATCATGTGTGCAACGTCTCAGGATATATATTACAAAAAGTATGAGTTCCTTTCCGGTGGTTTACAAGAGCAAGGTACTATGTTGAACGCCTTTTTTTGTTTTCTTGGTAACAGTGGGAGTTTACTTCCTTTCCAATTTCGGAAAAATTACAAAAGGATCCTCGCATCCCTGTGCTCAGGTGGTGGATATCTCCTGTTTTTGTTTGGTTTATGGAAACCAGTAATTGTTTATGTTCAAACTAGTATGAAGTCTACAAAGACCAATTACCTCTTCATGTGGAAGCAAGATATGAGTTACTATTAACTTTACGTGTAGAAAAGGATGATAGATCAACTCATGGTATGAACTATTACTTTTCATTGTCCTTTTCAATTAAGGGGGGTTGTATCCATTTTTCTTGGGAGAGATGGATGGATACCTCAAGGAAGTGAGGTGGTACTACTAAAACTTGCTTTGTACCAGCCTTGATGCACTTCAGAGCTATGAAGTAGGCCCTTTTAACTTGCAAATGACACCAAGAAAGTATCTATTACTTTGGAGTTGATGATTGAAACAATCAATCCAAAACACACTAGTTCAAGAATAGCTAGTGTTGAAAAACTTGCTATTTTAGTCCATACACATGTTGGTTTTTTTACTCACATCTCACAGTACAGTAACAATTGACAAAATTCCTTTTGAGGGAATTCAATTATCTTAGATAGGTAAAGATTGCAAGTGGAATCATTTATAATGATCAGCTATACTCTGAGAAATAACTTTAGCAAATTAGATCTTACCCCTGACTTTTTAGGGACTAACCAGTAGATGACTCACCAATGAGCACTTCAAAGATGATTTATCCCAGTTGCCTTAACCAAATTCCTTGCAATTTTGATAGCACAAATTAAACTTTAAGTTCATTCCAAGAAGCCAAAGATTATGTAAAAAGATTAAGTATTCATTGAGATATGACCAGAATGTGAAGAGATGGATAGGTATGTGCTTGAAGATGAAGAGGTGTTGCAAAATCCTTGATCTACACCAGCCAAATGAACTCCAAGAGTATGTGGTGGGCCCTTTTAGCTTGCTAATGGACGTATTATACACCCTATGTACCTTGGAAGATCACTCTCAAAAAGATAGATCAAAACAGATAAGTTGGAGTTAGCTCAGAGGTGAAAAACTTGCTATTTTGGTTCATACACCTGTCCACTGTTTTGCATACTTCTCTGCGCACAACAGCAATTAGCTTAATTCCTCTTGGGGAAGTCTATTTAACTTAAAGAGCTAACTTTCAAGAGTAATCTCATCAAAAATATTAAACCATACACTGACAATGAGTTTTAACAAGTGATGACATCATCTCGATTTTCACGTGCTGCTACAGTTTGAGACTAGTGAGCAAAAAAATGACCATAACTCAAAAATTAGGAATCTAATGATTATGAAAATTTGTATAGCTATACTACACAGTAAGCGGAATCCAACAGGCTTTACATCATTGAATTTGGATAAGTAACCATTGAGAAATGGCTCTGACAAGATGAGTGAAAAGGTCGGGTACCTGACAGAGAAGTGAAAATGACAGACAGGGTTGACTTCAAATGAACAAAACTGACGATTGCAACATCCAAATGAAATGAAACTTTGTGAGCATATAGTAGACTTATAGAGCTATCTTTACCAAGTTAAATCACTGAAAATGATGCACCAATCACAGATAAATAATCTCTGCAATCTGACTAAGAAAACTAAGAGTAATGGCAGTGAGTAGTACACTTCACAAGAACATGGACATATGAACTCAAATAATCATGAAAATGAAAGTATATTGTTTGTACAATACAATGACTTACTGATACATATGTGTGCCTTGTAATCACACCTTGATATGGCATAAAGCTCACCTCTTGGAGGTTTTCATATAGGTCTCTCTAACCACGACTAAAACTACCATCTATTTATAGTTGAGTTTGGGAGACTAACTTCCCTCAATCACTTTCCAATCAATCAGTGATTGATTTGATTCTCTACCTACCACAAATCATGAATTCGTGGCTCCTCTTTCCCTTTTTGATGAAGTGGAGTCAACCACTTAAGATTCTTTCACTTTTACATTAAGTAAACTCTTCAAAAGTTACAAGAGGTAGTTCACAAGTGAACTTTACATAGTCTTCATTTTAAGGATTCTTCTATGACTTTGTTGGACTCAAGCCGATACTTAGGCTTGTCGTAGACTTGCTCCAACAGCTCCCCCTCAAGCCAAGTATGCTTGAGGTCTTCAATCTTCCAAGATTACCTGCAAACCAATCATAGCCTTGAATTTGCATAGCTTTGTACCATCCAATGCTTTGGTTAGAATATCTGCACATTGTTGATGAGTGGACACATATGATATTTGAATCTCTTTGCTTAGAACCTTTTCTCGTACATAGTGATAATGAACTTCAATATGTTTAGTCCTTGCATGAAAAATAGGATTAGCAGCCAAATGAATAGAACTCATATTATCACCAAAAATAGTTGGAGTTCCAAACTCCAATCCAAGATCTTTGAATAATGTCTTCATCCACATAGCTTCCTGAGTAGCTATGGCAAGACCTCTATATTCAGCTTCAGTAGAAGAGAGAGCAACTGTGGGTTGCTTCTTGGATGACCATGAAATAAGCTTTGAACATGCAAAGGTAAGATAACCTGAAGTGCTCCTTCTATCTTCCTTGGAGCCAGCCCAATCTGCATCAGAAAATAGCTTCAAACCTAAATCAGATACATAAGGATAATAAAGTCCTTCATTTATGGTTCCTTTGAGATACTCGAGAATCCTTTTGGCAGCATCCATATGTGGTTTCCTTGGTGTGTGCATAAATTGACTTAGCACACTCACACTGTAACATATATCTACTCTTGTCAATGTGGCATAGTTGAGACTACCCACTAGACTTTGATATGATGTGATGTCCTCTATGAGTTCACCTTCATGTGAGCTCAATTTGTGATTGACCTCCATTGGAGTAATTGCAATCTTACAATCTTGCATCTTGAATTTTGCCAACATGTCCTTAAAGTACTTTCTTTGAGTGAGAAACAAACCATGATCTATGTAGACAACTTCCAAGCCTAGGAAGTAGGTAAGTGAACCCAAATCACTTATCTTGAACTCTTCTCTCATCTGATCTTTGATCTTCTTCATACCATCTGCATCATTTCCTGTCAATATAATATCATCTACATATACACATAGGTAGATGATCTCAGAATTACTCTTTTTAATAAAGAGTGAAGGATATGCCTTGCTTGGTTGAAAACCTTTCTTCCTACAAGAATGAAACAAGCCTGAAATTCCAAGCTCTTGGGGCTTGCTTCAGACCATACAATGCTTTGTTAAGTTTACACACATAATCAGGATAAACTTGATTCTCAAAACCAGGTGGTTGTGCCATATATACCTCTTCTGTTATCCAACCATTCAAGAATGCATTCTTTACATCTAGTTGAAGTATCTTCCAATTCTTGGAAGAGGCAATACTAAGCAAAACCCTAATAGTAGGGATCTTTGCCACAGGAGAGAAGGTCTCCTCATAATCAATTCCCTGAGTTTGTGCAAAGCCTTTTGCTACAAGCCTTGCCTTATACCTGTTTATTGAACCATCAGAATTCTTCTTGAGTTTATAGACCCATCTTGAGCCTATTACCTTCATGGATGAAGTCTTGGGCACCAAATCCCAAGTGTTGTTTTCCTCAAGTGCTTCAATCTCTTCCTTCATTGCATGCTTCCATTCTGTTTTTGCTTTGGCCTCTTCAAATGATGATGGATCCTCTTGGTTCATGTCCTGTGCTATATAGATAGAATGTTTAGTTACTAATGAGGTGTAAAACCCATACCTTTCTGGTTTTTTCTTTTCCCTCATAGATCTTCTTAGCCCATAATGTGATGATTGTGCCTCATGTCCAAGTTCCTGCAATTTTGCTTTACCTTTAGACTTCCATGCTTTGATCTTTTGCATCTGAGATTCTTCATCATCCTCTGAGGTGTCTTGTTCTTCAATCTTCGGTTGTTCTCTACCAAGCTTTGGAAAATCTTCTTCAAGATCATATGGTAAATTGACCTTCCTGCATGAATCTTCATACCATGAATTGATCTCATCAAAAACTACATCTCTGCTTACCAAGAATCCTTTGTTGGTAGGGTTGTATAACCTGTAGCCCTTTTGATTGTTGTCATATCCAATACATCCAGAAATTTTACAATGATCTAAGCTTGGTCTTCTTCCATTCCAAGCCTCATATGGAGTCATCCCATCAAGGATTTTGAAGGCAACCTATTAATCAAGTAAGTGGCTGTAGAAACAACCTCAGCCCATAAGTAATTAGGTAAATACTTTTCATTTAACATAGACCTTGCAGCTTCAACAATTGTCCTATTCCTCCTTTCTGCCACTCCATTTTGCTCAGGAGTGTACCTTGTAGTTACCTCTCTTTTGATTCCTCTTTCTTGAAGAAAGGAATCAAAATCATGGGAGAAGTATTCTCCGCCTCCATCTGACCTTAGCCTTTTTAGTGATTTACTTGTTTGGTTCTCCACAAGAGCCAAATATCTTTTGAAACATGAAAAAACTTCATCTTTGTGTTTCATAAAAAATAGGATAGTCCATCTGTTGCAATCATCAATAAAGGAGACATAATACCTTGATCCAGATATTGAAGCTTCCTTGCTATGTCCCCATACATCTGTATGAACCAACTCCAAGAGATCTTCATGCATATAACCTTTCTTCATGAATGGTAACCTGTGAGACTTTCCAAATTGACATGCACTACACTTATAAATCATATGTTGTTTTGACAAGTTAGGGAGTCCAAGTACACTTTGGTCCCTGCAAATTTGCTTTAATGACCTTTCACCAATATGTGCTAACCTTTTGTGCCATACTTCCAATTTTGTGAGTGTCTGACTACCATAATTAAAGAGAGCAATGTTTCTAGTGTCCTGTAATTCAAATGTGAACAATCTACCTGCCTTTTCACCTTTTGCAATTCTTCTAAATCCTTGACTTGGATCTTCAACAAATGCTCTTGCTTTTGTGAACCTGACTTGCAACCCTTTCTCTACTATCTACCCAAAACTTATCAAATTCTTTGTAATGGTAGGGACATAGAGTACCTTACTGAGTAGGTTGATGTTTCCATCAGGTGCTTTGACATTGCCTATTTTCTCCACAGGATGTTTTGTATCATCTCCTGTTTGTACCTCATGCTTATTCCTTGGATCTTCTAAATCTGATAGGAGTGCCACATTTCGTGCCACATGATTTGAACAACCTGAATCTATGTAGAAAACATGCTCATCAGATTTACCTTGTGGCATAGCCATGTTCATGATCAATAATGAATCCTCTTTGTTTGAGTCTTCTGTGTAGTTATTGTAGTATCTCCTTCCTTTTTAGCCTCCTTGATAGTTTGAATGATTGTAGTTGTTGTAATTGCCATGGTAATTGTTGAACCTTCCTCTTGAGTAGCCATAACTTCCTCTATTGTATCCTCTGCCTCTTTGATTCCTAGAATTCCTAAAGAAATTTTCAGTTGTATGATTAGTTAATCCACAAATAGAACATGGGTTGGAGTCTTGGGATCTCCCCCTGCCTTGTCTACCTCCTCTTCCTCTACCTCTGCCATGTCTTCTTCTACTTGCATAGTTAGCTTGATATGTACTTGCTTCATCATCCACTTTCTTTGCCTTTCCTTTGTTATCTTTGGACTTGCTTTTATCAGTGTATAAAGCTGAAGATTGATTACGTTTAGAGCTTTCTCCATTTTTGATAAGCTTTGCCTCTTGAATAAGTAGTTGTCCAATGAGTGTATTGAAATCAGGTACATGCATGTCCATGTACAAATCCATAGCTGTGGTGAATGCTTCCCACTTGTCATCTGCCTTCAAGCCATTGATGACCTGCCTTACAATTTGCTCTTCATCTATTACCTCTCCAATGCTTCCCAACTGATCTGCTATGTCCTTGAGCTTTGTGACAAAATCAGTCACATTTTTTTTGGGAGCCTTCTTGAGAGTTGTGAAATCCAGCCATAACTGATGCTTCCTAGCTTTAGTACTTGAAGAGAAGAAGGCTTGAAGTGCATCCCACACTTCCTGAGATGTCTTACAACTTCTAATGTGAGGCAACAAAAAATCTAAGATAGAGTTGAGGAGATAAGACCTTGCAAGTGCATCCTTGGAGCACCATGTGCTCAATCTTTCTTGCTCTTCTTCTGTTGGTTGACTTTTGTTCCTGAAACTTGGCATAACTTCATCTCCAGCCACATAACCATATAAACTTCTACCTTGGAGATAAGCTTCCATCCTTAATGACCAAGCTGAGTAGTTACCTCTGTCTAATATGTCAATTGATGAAGGAAATCCATCTGCCATGTTGTCCAACCTTGTTCTGATACCACTCTGAAGAGATGGATAGGTATGTGCTTGAAGATGAAGAGGTGTTGCAAAATCCTTGATCTACACCAGCCAAATGAACTCCAGGAGTATGTGGTGGGCCCTTTTAGCTTGCCAATGGATGTATTAGACACCCTATGTACCTTGGAAGATCACTCTCAAAAAGATAGATCAAAACAGATAAAATGGAGTAAGCTCAGAGGTGAAACACTTGCTATTTTGGTTCATACTCCTGGCCAATGTTTTGCATAATTCTCTGAGCACAACAGCAATTAGCTTAATTCCTCTTGGGGAAGTCTAGTTAACTTAAAGAGATAACTTTCAAGAGTAATCTCATCAAAAATAATAAACCATACACTGATAATGAGTTTTAACAAGTGATGACATCATCTCGATTTTCACGAGCTGCTACAGTTCGGGACTAGTGA
This sequence comes from Ceratopteris richardii, assembly GCA_020310875.1. Lineage (NCBI taxonomy): Eukaryota > Viridiplantae > Streptophyta > Polypodiopsida > Polypodiales > Pteridaceae > Ceratopteris > Ceratopteris richardii. The sequence continues at coordinate 444,704 of MU260076.1, forward strand.
GCAGAAAAATGACCATAACTCAAACCTTAGGAATCCAATTATTATGAAAATTGGTATGTTTATACTAGATAGTAAGGTGAATCCAACAAGCTTTAAATCATTGAATTTGGATAAGTAACCACTGATAAATGGCTCTGACAAGATGAGTGAAAAAGTCGAGTACCTGACAGAGAAGTGAAAATGACAGATAGGGTTGACTTCAAATGAGCATAACTGAAGATTGCAACATCCAAATGAAATGAAACTTTGTGAGCATATAGTAGAGTTATAGAGCTAACTTTACCAAGTTAAATCACTGAACATGATCCACCAAGCGCAGATAAACGATCTCTACAATCTGACTAAGAAAACTGAGAGTAATGGCAGTGAGTAGTACACTTCACAAGAACATGGACATATGAACTCAAATAATCATGAAAATGAAAGTATATTGCTTGTACAATACAATGAATTACGGATACATATGTGTGCCTTGTAATCACACCTTGATATGGCATAAAGCTCAGCTCTTGGAGGTCTTCACATAGGTCTCTCTAACCACGACTAAAACTACCATCTATTTATAGTTGAGTTTGGGAGGCTAACTTCCCTCAATCACTCTGCAATCAATCAGTGATTGATTTGATTCTCTACCTACCACAAATCACGAATTCGTGGCTCCTCTTTTCCTTTTTGATCAAGTGGACTCAACCACTTAAGATTCTTTCACTTTTACATTAACTAAACTCTTCAAAAGTTACAAGAGGTAGTTCACAAGTGAACTTTACATAGTCTTCATTTTAAGGCTTCTTCTATGACTTTGTGGGACTCAAGCCAATACTTAGGCTTGTCATAGACTTGCTCCAACACAAAAAATGTTGGCTGTTCTGAGTAGTCATAGTACAAAAGTAGACAAAGATGTTCAATGAGCTATATGTATTATAACACATGATTGTACATAGCCATTGGCATTATAATGATGCTCAATGATGATGAACTGCGTGAGCTATGGTCTGAGATACTCAAGTTCTACAAATGATCAAGGAGAGAGCTCTAAATGAGGCACACTACCCCGTGCATTTTACAAGACCTTTTTATAAGTATTTCTTCTAAGTTTGAATTTTGAATTCAAGGATGGAACAAATAAAAAAGTAACTCCTCTGTTTTAGGAGAAATTCCCTCATCTTTAATTTGTAGCTAATATTCCTCCTAACTCCATGAGATATAAGGTTTTACAAGATTCTCCAAGAATTTAATGATTTACAATGGCAAATGATCAAGTAGTTACAAGCTATACTTCACATGAATCATCAAGTGCTTCCATACAATGTCTTCCATGTTAAGCCAAATTTGTAGGCTCGATCATTTGCACCAATAGCTCCCCTTCAATCCAAGCATTTTGGCTTGCATTCCTTCATCAATCTTCTTGAATATCCTACAATCCAATCATGGTTTTAAACCTACAAAGCTTAGTACCATCAATTGCTTAGGTTAACAAATCAGCAGGCTACACATTTGTAGATACATATGCTAGTTGAATCTCTTTGCTCAAGAATTTCTCTCTAACATAGTGATAGTGCACTTCTATATGCTTAGTTCTTGCAAATGGGGTTCGCTGCAAGATGCAAAGGACTGGTGTTATCACCAAAGATCATTGATGAATGAGTGTGAAGTCCCAAATTTGAGTAGAGGAATCTAATCCAAACAGCTTCTTATGTAGCATTTGCTATTCCCCTATATTCAGCCTCTGTTGAAGATAGAGCAATAGTTGTTTGCTTCTTAGAAGGCCATGAGATGGGATTATCACCTGCAAAACATAAATAGCTAGAAGGACTTCTTCTGTCATCCTTACATCTTGACCAATCTGCATCTGAGTACAACTTTATGTCCAAATCTGATGTGTATGGGAAGTAAAGACCTTGATTTTGAGTACCTTTGAGGTACTTCAAAACTGTTTTAACAGCTTCCAATTGAGGTGCTCTAGGTTTATGCATGAATTGGCTCAGAACACTTGCTCCATAACATATGTCAATCCTTGTTAATGTTGCATAGTTTAGACTTCCAACTATGCTTTGATAACCTGCAATGTCTTCAAGCAGCTCACCTTCATGAGCACTTAATTTATGATTTACCTCCATAGGGGTGCTAGCTACTTTTGCATCCTCCAAGTGGAACTTCTTCAACATGTCATGCACATATTTCCTTTGAGTGATGTAGACTCCAAAGTTAGTGTATACCAACTCAAGTCTAAGAAAATATTTCAAAAACCCTAGATCACTCATCTTAAACTCCTACAACATCTGGTTTTTTATTTGTTTGATGCCAATGGCATCACTACCTGTAAGAATGATATCATCCACATATACACATTTATATATCATTTTTTAATTACTCTTGATAAATAGAGAAGAATCTACCTTCCTCATCATAAATCCTTGGTCTTGAAGATAGGTTTTTAGCCTATGGTTCCACGCCCTAGGTGCGTGCTTCAAACCTTAAAGAGCTTTTTTTAATTTGCATACACAATTTACCTTGCTTGGATCTTCATAGGCAGAAGGTTGAGCCATGTAAACCTCCTTTGAAATCCACCCATTGAGAAAAGCATTTTTCACATCTAGTTGATACATATTCCAATTTCTAGATGCAGCTACACTTACCAATACTTTGATGGTTGGCATCTTAGCCACGAGTGAAAACTTTTCTTCATAGTCTATTCCATGGGTTTGTGCAAAACCCTTAGCCGCAAGCCTAGCTTTGTAGCTGTTTATGGATCCATCTGAGTTCCTTTTGATTTTGTAAATCCTCCTAGAACCAATTACCTTCATTGATGCTTTCTTGGGTACTAGCTCCCAAGTTTTGCTTTGGTACTTGCTTCTTCATATGAAGAAGGTTCTTCAAGTGATGAATCCTTAGCAAGATAGAATGCTTAGTGATTAATGAAGTATCATAGTCATATCTGAATGGATTCTTACTCTCCCTTTGTGATCTCCTTAAGGCTTGGTTGGATGACTCAAGTATGTCTTCCAACCTCTTCATCTTGACCTTGCATTTTGATTTCCATGCTCTAATTTCTTCCAAGTTGATGGTGTCCTCATCATCTAATTTGATGTCTTCAATTGTGCTTGGCTCCTCCTTGGCTTTGACCTTCCTACATTGACTTTCAAACCAAGAGTCATTCTCATCAAACACATCTCTACTGACCATAAATCCTTTATTGGATGGATTGTAAAGCCTGTACCCCTTTTGATTTATATCATACCCTATAAAGATGCATTTCTCTGCCTTAGGGTCTAACTTACCTCTGATTTTAGATGGAACATGCACATAAGCAACACAACCAAATATTTTACAATGCTCAAATCATGGTCTCCTACCATTCCATGCCTCATAGGGGGTCATCCCATCAAGGGACTTAGAAGCTAACTTGTTAATAAGATAAGTGGCAGTAGAAACACCCTCTGCCCACAAATAATTAGGCAACTTCTTTTCATTTAGCATAGATCTAGCTACTTCCACAATCAATCTATTCCTCCTCTCTACTACTCCATTTTGCTTAGGAGTATATCTGGTTGTGATCTCTCTCTTGATACATCTATCCTAGAAAAAAGCATCAAACGCATTGGAGAAGTACTCACCTCCTCCATCTGACCTTATCCTCTTTAAACTCTTTCCTATTTGATTTTCGAGAAGTGCAAGATACTTTTTGAAACAACTCAACACTTCATCCTTATGTTTCATGAAATACAAGATAGTCCACCTACTGAAATCATCAATAAATGACACAGTACCTTGAGCTTGAAAATGAAGGGTCCTTGCTTAGTCCCCACACATCAATGTGGACAAGTTCCAAATAATCCTCATGCATATAGCCTTTCTTTGTAAATGGTAACATGTGTGATATACCAAACTAACATGCACCACATTTATAGATCATATGTTGCTTGGATACATTAGGTATCCCAAGTACACATTGACCTCTACATATCTACTTCAATGTTCTCTCACCAATATTTCCTAGTCTTTTGTGCCATATCTCTAACTCTCACAAGATTTGATCCTTATAATTACAAAGTGCAATGTTTCTAGTGTCCTCAAGCTTAAATGTAAACATTCTACTTGTTTTCTCTCCCTTTGCAATTCTGTTGAATCCATGTTGGGGGTCCTTCACAAAGGCTCCAAATTTATTGAACCTAACCTGCAAACCTTTTTCCACTATCTCTCTAACACTCATCAAATTCTTTATGATAGTAGGTACATAAAGAACTCTCCTCAACAGATTCTTATTTCCATCAGATGTCTTGACATTTCCTACCTTGACAATTGAGTGCTCGGTATCCTCACCTGTTTGCACTTGGTGCTTTCCCTTGGGCTCTTCAAGATCACAAAGGAGAGTTGTATTGCCAGCTACATGGTTTGAACAACCTGAGTCAATATAGAAGAGGTGCTCATCATTTATAGCTTGTTTTGAAGTCATGTTCATAATGAAAAGAGAATAATCTTGATCCTCTATATTGTTGTTGAAGTCTTTTCTTGATTTTTATCCTCCTTGATAGTTGTTGTTGTAGCCATGGTTGTAACCCTAATTATGGTTGAATCTTCCTCTTGATTGTGAGTAGCCACCTCTTTGGAATCCTCTTCCTCTCTGGTTCTTGAAGTTCCTATAGCACTCATCTGTTATGTGATTAGACTGCTGTGTGATAAGACAGTCCACATATATTGCATGGGGAAGAGTTGAAAGGTCTCCCCCTACCTTGCTTACCTCCTCTGCCCCTTCCTCTTGAATTCCTACCTTTCCCTGCATAGTTAACTTGAGAAGTAGCACCTTCATCTTCAAACTTCTTGCTCTTTCCTTTATCCTTAGACTTTCCTTTATCTATATAGAGGGTAGAAGAATTGTTACCTCTTGATGATTCACCATTTTTGTTGAGCTTGGACTCATGGGTAAAGAGTTGCCCCATGTGAGTGGTTAGATCATGGATTTGCATATCCATATAAAGATCCATTGCAGTTGTGAACGATTCCCACTTATCATCTGCCTTGATGCCATTGATTATCTAAATCACTATTTTCTCCTCTTCAATCTCCTCTCCTATGCTTGCCAACTGATCAGCCACATCCTTCACCTTGGTCACATACTTTAAAACATTCTGCTTAGGTTGCTTCTTTTGACTAGTAAACTCCATCCACAATTGATTTTTCCTAGCTCTTGTATTGGAAGAAAAGTATGAAGATAGAGTATCCCAAGTCTCTTGCAAAGTTTTGCAATTCCTAATATGAGGAAGAAGGAATTCAAAGATAGAGTTAAGTAGATATGACCTGACTAAAGGATTTTTGGCACACCATGAGTTGAGTCTTTCTTGCTCCTCTCTAGTAGGTTGATCTTTGCTTCTAAATGTGGGCATCTCCTCATCTCTTGATATGTATCCATAGAGACTTCCTCCTTGTAGATAGGTCTTCATCCTTAACGACCATGCTGGATAATTATTCCTATCCAATTTGCCAATGAAAGAAGGATAACCATCTCCCATTTTACCTCAACTTGCTCGGATACCACTGTTGGGAGAGATGGATGGATACCTCAAGGAAGTGAGATGGTACTGCTAAAACCTACTTTGTACGAGCCCTGATGCACTTCAGATTTATAAAGTAGGCCCTTTCGGAGTTGATTCTTGAAACAATTAATCCAAAACAGACTAGTTCAAGAATAGCTAGTGTTGAAAACTTGCTATTTTAGTCCATACACCTACTCGCTTTTTTTCTCAGAGCTCACAATACAGTAAAAATTGACAAAATTCCTTTTGATGGAATTCAACTAGCTTAGATAGCTAATGATTTCAAGTGGAATCATTTAAAGTGATCAACTATACTCTGAGAAATAACTTCAGCAAATTAGACTTTTTAGGGGCTAACCAATAGATGACCAGTGAGCACTTCGAAGTCTACTTCTCCACAATGCCTAAACCCAATGGCTTGAAATTTTGACAGCACAAAGTAGACTTTAAGCGCATTCTAACAAGCCAAAGATTATGTAAAATAATTGAGTATTCACTGTGATACGACCAAAGGAAGTTGACTATTCTGAGTAGTCATAGCAGAGAAGTAGACAGAGATGTTCAATGAGCTATATGTATTATAACACATGATTGTACAGAGTCATTGGCATTATAATGATGGCCAATGATGATGAACTAAGTGAGCTATGGTGTGAGCTACTCAAGTTCTACAAATGATGAAGGAGAGAGCTCTACATGAGGCACACTACCATGTGATTTTTAAAAGACCTTTTTATAAGTATTTCTTCTAAGTTTGAATTTTGAATTCAAGCTTGGCACCAATCAAAAAGTAACTCCTTTGATTTAGGAGACATTCCCTCATCTTTAATTTGTAGCTAATAATCCTCCTAACTCCACAAGATATAAGGCTTTACAAGATTCTCCAAGGATTTAATGATTTACAAAGGTAAATGATCAAGTAGTTACAAGCTATAGTTCACATGAATCATCAAGTGCTTCCACACAATGTCTTTCATGCTAAGCCAAATGTGTAGGTTTGATCATTTGCACCAACAATTTTTCTCTATAGTTTGAAACGTCAATAGTTTTGCACCACATTATGGTATTTACTTGAATTACGTTGCAAATAAATGGATGTTCATACCAGCTTTGTCTTGGTTGGCTATATATTATCATGGAAGTTGCATCCATTTCTTATCCTGTAAGTACTGCTGTTTATTGGATTTAATGTTCCATGGAAGGCTTGCACCTAATATGCTCTTACCTGGATGTTGGTTTAACCGAGTCTTTTGCAAATCTTAAAATCATGATAGACACAAGGTGTGCAGTATCTGTTAGATGCAACGTACATTCCTCAAAACATAGGAATTGCTTGGCTACGTGAGGGCTTTGCGCAATACATAGTTGCTTAAAGTTAGGTCCTATTTATGATGGGAGATAGTTACGTATTTTCTTGACCAATTTCTTGCCAAAGGTTAACCTCATCTGCTTGAGAACAGAACCCCTCTACAGAATGGGTGAAGCTAATATTCTTTGATTGACAATACAATGGATATGCTGTTTCGAACAAAACAAGACCTCATTGGATTTCTAATTCATACCAACGCTAACCTACTCTGCAACTGCAATAGATTTAGGGATGGTTGGTAGGGCAGGTATTGGAAATATGGTTTCAAGATCGTAAAAAAAAAAGGAGAGAAAAAAAGAAAATTAGAGTCGTTCTTTTGAATACATGTGTTTGATGCCCTTGGCATATTCGTTGGGTATCCATTAAGCGGGACTCAAATTAGCAAACTTGCCTTTAGGTCTCTCAACTATTGGGGTTAATGTAACAAAGTCTTGAATAGGCATGTGAAGTAAGGAGGATGAAAAGGAAAGGTATCAGTGGGAGGAAAGAAATAGGAAACGGTTAAAAAAAGGGAAAAGTAGGAAAGTGAATAGAATGTTACGTAATTAAGAGGAAGAAGGGAAGGAGATGGGATGAAATGAAGAGAGGAGTAAACGTGAGTACGAGAGAGGGAAAACCGAAATCGGTAATAGACTAGAGCATGAGGACAAGGAGTGATTGTGAGGCCATGAGCGGGTGTGTGCAAAATAATTGTGTGATATATTGGCATGTGAGATGAAGTCCACGACAGAGTTTAGCTTAGGTAGGAAGAAGAAAAGAAGAAGCTTAACTCTCGAGCTTGAGGATATAGAGGAAGTGCAAAGGCAAAAAGTAGAAGAGAAGGAGGTTGTGTTGGACTGAGAGCCAAAAGTAAGAAAGGGAAGTAGAGTGGAGGGAAGGGATATAGGCATGACAGAACAAAGGCTTGTAAGATTAGACCCTTCGTGTATCAGACTAGGCAACAAGATCAACTTCACCCTAAAAACTTGTGCCATAGGCTGACACAATACATCTATGAGCATTTCCATTGGGTAAACATTTGGCAATCCTACAGGGGATCGCAAAAGGGAATATATTCAAGTGCAATTGTCGACTTAGAATAAGGATTTTGAGAAAATGCACAAGAAATTTGGGCAAAATATAATTGTGTATAAGCATCTTTCCCTTGGGTTATAGGACTTGTTCAAATAGTTTCTTCATGCTTAATATCATGGCTAAATCGAGCTTTAAAAGTTTTCACTTTCTCTTGATCCAAAAATTGTTCATTTTCTAGAAACTTTAGATCACATATAACATAATATTTTTCATTCTTCTTTTTCAAATCTATTGATTTTTCATATTCTACCTCATTGTCTTCCAATCTTTCTAGTAAAATGTGTTCAACTTTTTGTCTATCCAACTTTATTTGTTCACTTTTATTTTCTTCAAAATGTTTAGCACGATTCTCAATTTGTATCATAGTTTCTTGTTAAGAAGATTCTTATCATCATATCTCTTTGGTTTCCATTTTTTGCTAAATCTTTTAAATGATCTTCATTTAGATTTTGTGTGTTCAAAATATTCTTTCATTCCACGTCTTCCTAAGTTTGAATGCAAAGGTCAATGATCATGGTAATTACAAATTTTTCTTTCAACTTTGGTGACCAATTTAAGTTTGCGAGCATGCATTATAAGTCCAAAACATATGGCCAACTACATCACACCAAAATCTATTAATGATTTAGCATGTCTAGTTCAAGATTCAAAAGTTATCTTAGATGCAAAGCTTTGCATGCATGCTTTGGTTATCTGAATCTTTTGCTTCACATACAAAACTTTGAAAAGGTGTTCTATCTCTCCAAACTTGAGGCACATTGTAAACACGTATGTGAAGGTTGTATTTTGGTCAAAATGTTCAACACCTTCCCAAAAGACAGTTCAGCTTGAGTCGATCATAACTTGAAGCTTGTTCATAGTAATTTCTATTGTCCTATGTACACATCCTATACTTTGTGACTTTTATTGTTGGCTTCTTTAGGCATGCATGACTCTATCCATTGAAAGCAAAGTCCTAAGTAAATTAGGCACCCATGGGGCTGAAAATCTATCAACATGTAAACAAAGCACCATCCATTCCTATCAAGGGGGGACTATATGTCTTCTAATTTTAATGCATTTGTGGCCAAACATGGGATAAAACAAAAGTGTAAAATGTTGCATACACCTCAACAAGATGGTTTTTTTGAAAGAAAGAATTCATCTCGCATGGAAATGGAGAGTTGTATGGTCTAAAAACAAGCTTTTTCACAAAGCTTTTTGCTTGAGCTTGTTATGTGTGCAAGATATGTGCTTAATCGGTGTCCTACCAAAGAAGTGTAATCGATCACTCCATATAAGGCTTGGTATGGTTGCAAGCCATCTGCTGCTCATCTCTATGTCTCTGGGTTTTCTTGCATATGCATTAGTGCTTGAAAAAAAATGCAAAAAATAGGATAATAACACTACAATCTATTTTTGTAAGGTACAATTTCAAGATCAAATGACTACTGACTACATTATCTATAGAGCTAACACATTCTAGTTAGGGAGGATGTTATTTTTCTGGAAGATGCAATTCAACGCTTACTTTTGTGTACCTAGGAGATAATAGCTAGCTCTAAAGATGTGTATGGCACTTTGCTACCTCTTTCTTGTAGGCAGACAATCAAGTGCTCATCTGAATGAGGCATTTTTGTAACCCTTATCTATTTCAAATTATGATGCAACTCATTCCATTTCTTATGTAGATTTACATGATGCAGTTGATGGGATGGCTGCCATAGAAAAGGCAAAACTTATCGCTAAATGGCTATTGTAAACTTTGAGAGATAGCAATTTAGAGGGGCATTTATCATATCATACTAATTCACGCTCTCATGGGGCTTGCTTTGCATCAAATTTTTATGCAATGGTTGTCTCTGGTCTTTGTGATGAGAATGATCCTCTTTCTTTTGTTGAAGCATTGAATTCAAAAAATTGGATGGTTTTTATGCAATCATAATATGATGCTATTATAAAGAATGGTACTTGGACTTTATGTGATTTTCCTCTAGACTAAAAGGCCATTTGCACTAAATAGGTATACAAGCTAAAACATACGGATGATGGAACAATTGTTCGCTATAAGGCTAGGCTTATTGCAAAAGGTTATGCTCAAGAGAGAGGCCTTGATTTTGATGAGAGCTTTTCTCCCACCTGCCTAATGGCCACTATTCATAGCATTTGTGCACTTGTATCTCATCACGGTTGGAGTGTGCATTAGTTGGACATCAAAAGTGAATTTTTGGATGGTGATTACATGAAGAGGTGTATGTATTTTAGCCCTGTGGTTGTGTGCAAAAAGGGCATTAAAAAAATGTGCATATTGAAAAAGGAATTATATGTTTGGTGCAAGCACCATGTGCTTGGTATTAGAAGATACATGCCTACTTGTTGACACATGGTTTTGAGAAGATTCCAACTGAGAGCAACTTATGTGTTAAGCATGTGGATGATGTACTTCTGATCATTGTTGTATATGTTGATGATATGATGGTCATTCATCCTACCAAGAAGCATATTGCTAAATTTAAGTCTGGCTTGCATGCATCTCATTTGGGCATTCCGTTGTCGGGTCGTGAGAGATGCTCGGATGGTGGATCAAGTCATCCGCCTAAATCGTTCGGCACACGCGGGGTGTCTGTAGCAAACTCAGGTACAAGTATAACTTTTGCTAAGGTCCGTAAGGTGAAGCGTTCCTATAAAGTTCAACTGCATCAAAATACGAAGGTAGGATAATCTTTTCACTAACTATTTGATCTTTTATAGTTTCATTTGTTTCTTCTTGGATAGTTTCTACATTTCTATCTATAGTTGGAGGAAAATTTTCTTCACTAACACTAGGAGGAACAGTAGAAAGGAAAGTTATAGTTGTTCTAAGATCGTGCAAAGATTCTTCTACTATGACTGCTTTTATTGATTCTTTATCTTCTATTGGTTTTGGAAACAACAATTCAAAAGTTGATGAAGGTAGAAAGGTGTTACTAGAAGAATTTTCTTTAGACATAAAAGATGATACTAAATTAATAACCAAAGTCCTATACAACCTCAAGGATGATGTTTAAAAATGACAGTCTAAAAGATAGCCTATACAAGCTAATAAAAGTTTCAAACTAAGGACAATCTCTGCTTTTCAAACTTCAGGTCACATGTGTATCTCCAGTTCGCCAATAGCTTCAGTTCACCAAGAGGCTGCAATTCTTCATAAATCAAATCTGCAAAAAAACATTAGGAAAAACTTGAGCTCAACACACATTTACATACATACACAAGTCCTTCCTAATCCACTCTTTTGGTTTGGTACTTTTAATCTGCAACCACACTTTTGCCCACTCATCTCAACCACACTTTTAATTAGCTTTATGCACACATCTTCCTTTCACCTCTCTTTTTATTTCATTAATTCTCACCATTCTTTTCTGTCAACCAACTTTTTCACTTTAAGTGCATCTTCCTTTCAGACCATTCCTTAATTCACTTTAATTCCACATTACTCACATACCATTCTTTTTTCTAGCATCCATATAGACCACTAGATATTTATCCTTTTAATTAATCATTTTAATTTAATTAGCCTATATTTCTTATTTAAATAAATCATTTAATTCAATCTTAGGTTAAGATATTCATTAATTAGAACCTTAGTATTAAATGCACATACATGATTAAATAATTACTTAAACCATATTTTAATTTTTGTTATTGAACCAATGTTTAGTTATAGATTAATTTCCTTAAATATTAATTATTTTAACCCTTAAAACATTCTAAAACCCTAGAAAACCTACTTAAATACATCAAAAACTCATGAAAACCCTTTAAAACCCTTCTAAACCCTATCTCTAACCCATGATAAATCATCTAAACCCTTAACATTGACTCAATGAAATCATTTAAGATCCTTTGGATTAATCTTACTAACTTAACTTATATAAACTTATGAAACCCTGTATCAATTTAAAACACTCATTAAATGAGTAATTAGGGTAACCCTAATATGAACACATATTCTTCATCATTTCTTGTACCTGCAAATAGTTAATTCAATCCAGAACAATTGTTCAACAGTGAAAAAGAGGTTTAGAATTCACCAATTAATTTGTTTTCCTTTTCTCTGGTCATCAACTGGAAGATGCAAATCTTCCCGACATCCACCGCCACCAAACCTGCACATCGTCCTCGATGGGCCAACTTGCAGATTAAGGGAAGCAGCATTTTCAATGATTATCCTGAAATTAAATCATAGAACAACATCAATTCTTTTTTAAATATATTTAATCTTATCAAATTTTAAATCTTTTCAACATGCACATGAAGTTTATTTCAATTACATCTGGCAATGAAAACATATTAAAGTATAAAGGTAAACTATTAACATTTTCAGTCAACAAACATTAGTTTATATTTTATCCATTTATAAACTATGTAAAGATTAGTATAAAACAGAATTCATTTTCATTCATTCAAATGCAGGTTTCATTATATATATGCATTCACATATGAGCAATCAAGCATGCCAAAGAAATCTACTAAATCGACTTGGACAGACAGCCGCCTTGTATGCCCAATTTTAATCCATGATGTGTTTTTTCACAACTAGTTTTCTTCATATAAATATGATGTAAACTTCATATCGATAATAAATGTAAATACCTTTTTGGGGTGAAAGAAGGTATAACTTCCATGTCAATATTTTTTTTTTTTCGCTACTTTTTTGTTTTAAAGGGGAAAGGCTTAACCCCTTAATCCGAGCTAAGGATCTAGCTGCATGGACAAGAAAGATCTAGGTTTTCACAGACATGTATCATGCAACAATATGCTCCTACACATATACAACTACTTTCGTTATCTAAATGAACTACAAATCCTTCTATTTTTTAATAAATCTCACTTAATCTATAAATGTAGAAATATAAATTATGTTTATTTTCCTAATATGGGTCAATAGAGTCCTTTATAAATTAATATTCTTCATTCTAGATTTTATCAATTAGTTTTATATGAATGCAAAGAAAATACATAAATCAAAATTGTATGACAAAGAAAAATACGACCTAACATCAACTTCATCTTCAATCTGCTTCATCTTTATGCATCTTAATTTGTTCTTCAAAGACCTCTTAAAACTCAACCAGCAACAACTAGACACGCAAAATTATTAAATTTCATATTCAAATTTTCTCTTAGTTTTCCTGCAAAAGAAACCCACACTAAAGAAATTCATTCATACATAATTAATCATGCTCATCATCAAACATTACTTCATACATTTCATTATCTCTTTGTTTAAATAATTTAATTCTTTTGCCAGCAATTAAGTTTTTAAGAGGAGTGCCATCTAATTCACGTAAGGCATACGTTCCATTATCATAGGTTTTGACTACCACATAAGGTCCAAACCATCGTCTTTTAAGTTTCCTACGGGCATCATATTGAGAATCAAACGTACTATCATGCAGTAAAACCCAATCATTAACATAAATCGGCTTTGGCCTTAACCTATGTGATTTATCAAAATACTTCTTGTTTTTCAATCGAGAATCTTTTAGTTTAACTATAGCCTCTTCTAAACGTTCATTCCCTTGCTCTAGTTGCTGGATTCGCAGAGCTAATAAATCTTCTGTTGACAAATTATCTTCCCATGGTAAAGTAGTCCAAGTAAGAATTTGCGTATGCACAGGGAATATCGGTTTCTAGCAATACATCAACTCTGCCGGCATATACCCCGTCGTGCTAGTGCAGGTCATTCTATCGGCCCACAACGCAAATGGCAGATAAGTTGGCCAATTCTTAATTTCTCCATTACAAGCTTTGGAAATTGCTTTAATAATAGGAGAATGCCCTCGCTCAATCTTCCCATTAGCTTCAGGGTTGTAAGTAGTAGTAAGGGCTAAGCGAATTCCATGCCTAGCAAAGAATTCTCTAGCCTCCTGTGCATCTAACTCTCCCCTATCAGCCACTACCTTTTCTACATAACCAAATCGTGAAATAACATCCTCAAGAAGAAATTTGCATACATTCAAGGTTGTCTTAGATCTTAAAGCTCGGCCTTCTACATGATTCGTAAGATCTTCACGTGCTAAGACTATATATCTCATCTTATTGATACCTTTGGGCATGGTAACTAAGTCTACAACCCATTTATAATGTATTGAATTTCACAGAAAGCACTGTTTTGAGCCTCATCTTCGAGCAGTTGGTATAATTTCTTTACCCTTACATTCTTGGGTGCAAAATTTTATTAGTGGTATAGGTGAAAGGCAACTGTTGTTAATCATAGGTTAAGCGTTAATCATAGCTTTACTTGAAGCATATTGGCATAGTATAAACTTAACAAACTGGACTCTAACGGAATTTCAGAATTAGTAGCTGAACATAAGGAAAGAGTAACAAAAGAAGTGCAGGAGATAGTTAGAATTGTTCAAGCTAGGCCAAAACAAACTTCAAAAATGGACGAGCTATTTCAAACTATGATGCACGAGACGCAAGGACAAAAAGTAGTTGAAACGTTATTAAAGGATAAAGGGAAATTTACTGGTATGAATGTTACAAATTATTTAGACACGTTTGAGGAATTAGCTAAGTTACACGGTTTACCTGAAACAAAGTGGAAATCCTATCTTGGACGTCTGGCCATAGGTACTGTAAAAGCTATTATGGATATACATGACAATAAGGAATGGGATGAGTTTAGAAAAGAACTGCATAAGGAATTCTACTTAGAAGACTACAGTCAACATAGTAGAGAAGGATTTATGAAATGGATTAGTTCACCTAAGCCTCACATTTCTTTAACTCAACTCCATGGCGAATTTATGAAAAGATTCTCTCAATTACCTGAACAGGATAGGTTGCCCTTACCCTAGATATCATTTTATATTTCCTTAAAATCTTGACTCCAGATATAAGGGTAGAGGTTGAGCGTAGGCTTGAAGAACCGGGAAAGAAATATGGGCTTACAGATGACTGGGGTGTAGTGAAAACTGTAGTTGAGGCGGTTGCTCATATGATCCAACGTAAAACACTCCTTTATGAATCGATGTCTCAACCATCTTCCAGTTTTCCTCCAATTCAGGCAACTAGGGATACACATATAGATTCAAAAGATGAGCCTCCAACATCCAGAGTACCAACCGAGTTACAATTTGAGATTTTGTTTAACAAGTTGGACAATATGATGCATATGCACGAGAATATATCTAAAGAGGTAGCGGCTTTGCAGAATGTGGTGTATGCTTTAAACCTTCAAGATAAACCTGCAATGCAAGCTCATCCGACTATTTATCCTCAACCAATAAATGCTCCAAATCCACCATTAGTAGCTCCGAATCATCCATTAGTACCTCCTAATCCACCTTTTATACCTCTTAATCCTCCAGTTGTACCCCAACCAATTCCTCAACCGATTCCTCAAGCATTTTACCAAAGAAATTTCAATGAAAGGAGAAATGCCAATGTAAGGAGATGTATCTGGTGCGATGCCACAGATCATTTGACTTATACATGTGAGGCCTTGAAAGATGCGAAAGAGACAAGACTTGTAATTGATATTGACAAGCGATTGTGCGACTATAGAACACATTTACCCTTAGCTGCCAATTGGGGAAAGGGAGGGATGCAAAAGCTGTATGAAAACCTTTCTGAGTCTTCGAAATCTGCTTCTGCTGTTAAACTAGAATATGTTGATAGTGACTCTGATTCCGAACAAACAAGGGAAACAAGGAACTACTCAATTGAAGCTTTGATAAAGGCAAGAGATGATATTATGCAGAAAACTGCGTGGAACTCTCCTGTCAATCAATTCTCGATATATTCGCATATTGCGAATGTTGAAGAGAAAAGAAAGAGGGATGATGAGCAAGATACAAATGATTCAGGTAGACGAATGACTAGAAGTAAGATGAGAGATGAGCCCAAGCCTAAGAAAGTTCAGTTTGAACAAGGCGAAAGTTCTAAAACAAATGAGGAGCAAAGAAAAGAAATTAGGGAGGGTAAACAACCTGTGTTTAGTGAGCCAATTCAAACATCAGACAAAGTAGAGCAAATTCCTAGAACTGAAACAAAACCTGAAGAGAAACCAGAAAAGAAACCAAAACGAGTACCGAAAGCTATTCTTATTTCTGAACTTGAACAAAAAGTTGATTCGAAAGAAATATTGTATGACATCTTATTAAAAAGTGCAGTAACAATGACTTTAGAACAAATCTTCTCAATAGCAAAAATTGAATTTAAGGAAAATTTTATTAAACTCATTAAAAGGAAGAGATTCCCTCTGTCACAAGAGGTAGAGATGCAAGATGTTGCCGATGTAACTCACTTGATTCATGAATCTCTTTCTTTAGACTCAGAAGATGAAGAAGATAATACCTGTAATGTGAACAAAAATTTCTTAGGGCCGATTGTACCAGATGAAGAAACAAAAAACTCAGAGAGTGATTTTAGAAAAAGTTTTTGGGCGAGAGGCACACCGGAGATTAAAGTGAACTTAGGAGATCAGAAGAGATCATATTCTGCTTTAGCCCTAATTGACTCTGGGTCTGAAATCAATGTGATTTCGAAAGGATTATATGATAATTTTAAATGGCCTATTGATAAAAATCACGGCTGGATAATGCGAACCACGGACAATGGTTGTGGATCACTCCTAGGAGCATGTGCCAACATACCTCTAATGATAGGTGGAATCTCTGAGACATTCCACTTTTTCATTCAGGACAACTGCTCTTATGAAATTATCTTAGGTCAACCCTTTATATGTGAAGCCAGAATGGAGACTAAAGTAATAGATGACGGCTCAGCATACGCAAGAATTAGATCTAAAGATGATCTACAATCGCTCCAAGTTATGATAGTCAGCCAAACCATGTACGAAATAGGGAGCAAATTAGGAAGACGCCCATCCGTTCTCATGAAAAGATACGTGAAGATCATATGCCTCTTCGTGAGTTTGGAACTTATTATGATCAAAATTTTGCCTAGATGCCACTGTTGAGCGAGACAACGGTGGTTCTTGGTTTGATGTCTCGCACCCATCTGTAGATACTTTAGATAGTTTTTCTTTGTATTTCCCTTCATCATATTTGCAATTCAGTCATTATAAACAAATTCCTAAAAAAATTATAAAACATTATGAAACAGTTTATAAAGAGAAAGGATTCATTTCATCTGATGAACACATTGAAACCGTAATTGAAACTTTATCTTCAAACTCATTGATTGAAGAACTTCAAAATATTTTGCATGAAAAAGAAACTTTTAGATTTGTACTTTTAAATTCTATTGAAGAATATGAATTGATTATTAAATTTGTCATGAGTAATGAAAAGGAAGCAAAAGTAAATACAAAATACAAAACCGTTGATAAAAAAATTAAACCGATTGCCCAATCATTACCACGAGAGAGTGAAGAGAAGTTTAGGAAAGTTACCAATGATCCTTATTTAAGAGAGCGCACAAATATAGGTCATACTTTCACAGAAGAAACTTTAAAGCTAATCAAGATAGGAAATGATGAAAATTTTTTGTTACCCGAGGAACGTGAATTATTTCAAAGAGTGATTAGAAAGCATGGAAAGGCATTTTCTTTATATTCCCATGAGATAGGTTGTGCAGACCCAAAAATTGTACCACCAATGATCATCTTTACAGTGCCTCACATTCCATGGAATCTTCGACCCATACCTGTTCCGAAAGCCCATTTACCAGAGTTAATGCGGCTTCTTAAGGAAAAGATTCACATGCGAATTTTAGAGCCATCGTCTGCACCCTACTCAAATAGGTGGTTTACTGTTCCAAAGAAAAACGGCAAGTTACGGTTCATTCAAGATTTACAACCTGTTAACAAGGTTACTATTAGGAATGTAGGTACTGGGCCCATTGTAGGAGAATTCGCTGAAGCCTTCGCTGGTCATGCCATTTACTCAATGGGAGACTTGTATTCTGGCTACGATCAATTTCAGCTTGCTATTGAAAGTAGAGACATTACGACCATGAAAACTCCTTTAGGCTTAGTTCGCATGTGCACTTTGTCGCAAGGAGCTACTAATTCAGTAGCGCATATGATGAACGCCATGAATTCAGTATTACATGACTTCATTCCTAATATAGCCATGCCATTTATTGATGACATTCCTATTAAAGGATGTATTGAGAATGCGAAAGATGAAACTTTAGATTCCTCTGGCTGCAGGAAGTTTGTAGTAGATCATATCTCTGACTGTGAAAGGATTTTCCAGAGATTTGAAGAGGTTGGTCTCACATTCTCCATTGAGAAATCTGTTTTTGGTGTCAATGAGGTACTTATAGTTGGGCATTTATGTGGACATTACGGTCGGAGGCCATATCCACCTAAAGTCGACGCTATAAACAAGATTTATGAAACCTGTAGTAATATTAGTGAGGTAAGACGATTCCTTGGTGTTTGTGTGTTTTATGCCATCTGGATCCCACACTATGCACATGTTGCCAACTGTCTTTATGCTTTACTAAGGAAGAATCGAAAGTTTCTTTGGACTGAAGAACACTCAAAAGCTATGAAAAAGTTAAAGAAATTACTTCTTGAAGCTCCTATTTTAAAGTGAGTCGATTATACTGATCAAAATCCTATCATTTTAACTGTTGATACGAGCCCTATAGGAATAGGATGGGTTATTGGTCAGGACGATGAAGAGGGCAATAGGTATGCTGTGAGATTTGGAGCAAAGATTTTACACGATACGCAAAGAAATTATCCGCAAATTAAACGAGAACTATGGGGTTTAGTCACGGCATTAAAATCCGATAAAGAATATTTTATAGGTGCAAATGTAATAGTTGAGACAGATTGCCTACCTCTGATTGGAATGATTACAAACTGTTCATCACCCGACATTGCCATGCTTAGATGGATTTCATACATCAAGTTTATAAATCCTGTTTTGATACATATTGCAGGTAAATCTAATCCTGTGGCTGATATGCTTTCTCGAGCTAGATTTGATAATGAGGAAGACACAGAATTAGAAATAAATGCAATTAATTATGATTCTAAAGCATACGCATATGAACAGTTTAATATTGAAGAATACGAAGGAGAGTGGCAGGATATTGGACAGTATTTAAGTACTTTGGTTAGGGCACCTTCATGGTCTTCACATAGATTTCGGAATATTAGGAAAAGAGCTTACAACTTTTTTCTGAAAGATGGTTTCATTTGGAGACATGCGAGGGGAAAAATTAGATTGCCACAACGAGTACTAGGTACTAAGGATCTTCAGTTACAAGTCATGAAGAGTATGCATGATACTTTATGGGCAGGACATAAAGGTTTTGTAGCTACGTATGAAAAAATTAGAGAAGGATACTGGTGGCCAGGGATTTATGTTACTGTTAAAAATTATGTTACTTCATGTGACGTATGTCAGATTCATTCCTCAGTCAAACATAGGGATCCGTTGCATCCTACCTATCCACCATGCAAGAATTAGATCTAAAGATGATCTACAATCGCTCCAAGTTATGATCGTCAGCCCAAACCATGTACGAAATAGGGAGCAAATTAGGAAGACGCCCATCCGTTCTCATGAAAAGATACGTGAAGATCATATGCCTCTTCGTGAGTTTGGAACTTATTATGATCAAAATTTTGCCTAGATGCCACTGTCGAGCGAGACAACGGTGTTGATTTGAATCAAAACCTAAATACATAGTTTGCTAAAAATGGGTGCAAACGTTTTGTGCTTCAATTGTTGATGAAAGGGGTGGCGAGACGAGGTTCTCCTACTTGCCAATCTTCGTGGAGGTGCTCAGGTCACCAGACCAGCCCTCGACACCAAGAAGATTGCAAGCTTACGTAAATGCCACAGCTTCCAGGGATGAAGACGCAGCTGCACTGATGTAATTCGTATGAATGTATATGCAATGCAAACTGATAATCTCTGTCTGAGTCGCAAGCCGATCTTCACGTCGGGTTCACCAATGTCGGGTCGTGAGAGATGCTCGGATGGTGGATCAAGTCATCCGCCTAAATCGTTCGGCACACGCGGGGTGTCCGTAGCAAACTCAGGTACAAGTATAACTTTTCCTAAGGTCCGTAAGGTGAAGCGTTCCTATAAAGTTCAACTGCATCAAAATATGAAGGTAGGATAATCTTTTCACTAACTATTTGATCTTTTATAGTTTTGTTTGTTTCTTCTTGGATAGTTTCTATGTTTCTATCTATAGTTGGAGGAAAATTTTCTTCACTAACACTAGGAGGAACAGTAGAAAGGAAAGTTATAGTTGTTCTAAGATCGTGCAAAGATTCTTCTACTATGACTGCTTTTATTGATTCTTTATCTTCTATTGGTTTTGGAAACAACAATTCAAAAGTTGATGAAGGTAGAAAGGTGTTACTAGAAGAATTTTCTTTAGACATAAAAGATGATACTAAATTAATAACCAAAGTCCTATACAACCTCAAGGATGATGTTTAAAAATGACAGTCTAAAAGATAGCCTATACAAGCTAATAAAAGTTTCAAACTAAGGACAATCTCTGCTTTTCAAACTTCAGGTCACATGTGTATCTCCAGTTCGCCAATAGC
The DNA here is from genome assembly GCA_020310875.1 of Ceratopteris richardii. Lineage (NCBI taxonomy): Eukaryota > Viridiplantae > Streptophyta > Polypodiopsida > Polypodiales > Pteridaceae > Ceratopteris > Ceratopteris richardii. The sequence continues at coordinate 465,201 of MU260076.1, forward strand.
TTCAGTTCACCAAGAGGCTGCAATTCTTCATAAATCAAATCTGCAAAAAAACATTAGGAAAAACTTGAGCTCAACACACATTTAAATACATACACAAGTCCTTCCTAATCCACTCTTTTGGTTTGGTACTTTTAATCTGCAACCACACTTTTGCCCACTCATCTCAACCACACTTTTAATTAGCTTTATGCACACATCTTCCTTTCACCTCTCTTTTTATTTCATTAATTCTCACCATTCTTTTCTGTCAACCAACTTTTTCACTTTAAGTGCATCTTCCTTTCAGACCATTCCTTAATTCACTTTAATTCCACATTACTCACATACCATTCTTTTTTCTAGCATCCATATAGACCACTAGATATTTATCCTTTTAATTAATCATTTTAATTTAATTAGCCTATATTTCTTATTTAAATAAATCATTTAATTCAATCTTAGGTTAAGATTTTAATTAATTAGAACCTTAGTATTAAATGCACATACATGATTAAATAATTACTTAAACCATATTTTAATTTTTGTTATTGAACCAATGTTTAGTTATAGATTAATTTCCTTAAATATTAATTATTTTAACCCTTAAAACATTCTAAAACCCTAGAAAACCTACTTAAACCCATCAGAAACTCATGAAAACCCTTTAAAACCCTTCTAAACCCTATCTCTAACCCATGATAAATCATCTAAACCCTTAACATTGACTCAATGAACTCATTTAAGATCCTTTGGATTAATCTTACTAACTTAACTTATATAAACTTATGAAACCCTGTATCAATTTAAAACACTCATTAAATGAGTAATTAGGGTAACCCTAATATGAACACATATTCTTCATCATTTCTTGTACCTGCAAATAGTTAATTCAATCCAGAACAATTGTTCAACAGTGAAAAAGAGGTTTAGAATTCACCAATTAATTTGTTTTCATTTTCTCTGGTCATCAACTGGAAGATGCAAATCTTCTCGACACCGTTTATGCAAGTCGATGAGGCAATAGATTTATGTCAAAGAAAATATGTTGATACATTATTGTCGGGTTCCGGCCTTGAAGGTTCCAAACCTATATCCATTCCCATGGAAACAAGTTTACACTTGAGTCATGATGATGCTCGAGATGCATTTGAAAATTTTCTTTATCAATAGCTTGTTGGATGCTTGATTCAGTTATGCATAACATGGCCTCATATTCATTTTTTCTCTTAGATAAGAAAGTTTATGCATTGCCTAGTGTCAAGCATTGGGAGGTGGTTAAGCGCATCTTTCATTACTTGAGTAGTACCCAACTACTTGGATTGTTTTATCTCAAGGTGGGATCATTACTCCCAGATTTACATACTCTTTCTAACTCACACTAGGCTAGTTTCTATGAGACTCATATGTCTACCAAGGATTCATGCTTGGCAAATCATGCATAGCTTGATTGAGCAAGAAGAAGCCCACTATGGCTTCTTCTAGTTGTGAGGTTGAGTATAGAGTAGCTTTCAAGCACATTTTGACTGATTTGGGTCTTGGTAGTCTTCTACCACCACCACACTCAAATATTTGCTTATGTTCCATACTCCAAGGCCTAGCCTAGCACTAGCATGTAGAGTATAGCCTTGTTAATGGAGATAAATAGACGTAATATCTATATAAGCTCTACCAACTCCCCTTGTAAAATCTATATAAGCATGAACAAGTTTCTTTATAGAGCATTGTGGATTAGTAAGCCCTTCATCTAGAGTCTCTCTAGATTGCCATTTAAGCTCCACATTGGGAGCACATAGGTGGACAACACCATTGTTATAAGTGCATTATGTCTAGGAATCTAAGAATTTGAGTTCTATATCTCTTAGTCTGCATCTATCTTTGTGTGCATTTTTTCTCTCAACCTTGTCTACTAGTATATTCCATTGTGTTGTTATTTTCTTACAAAATCTTCATGTTACTTGATGTCCAAATAGAGTGAGACCTCTAAAACTACCAAATAGCTAAGTCCAACTTGTATCATTCACTAAGAAGCATCTCTCTGGAATCTAGCTTATTACCTTTGTAATAAATAGAGTATTTGTTAATAGGGCTCAGAATGTTATGAGCATTAGAACAATTAAAAAAAAAGGTGGGCTAAATCCTCCACACTTCCAAACAAGGCACATTTCACTCACTTTTGTTAATATATGTAGCCTTGCTACTAGTCCAAAGAGCATCATGTATTATGAGCCATTGCAAGTAAGAATGATTTATGGCTATAGGGAATGATCATATGCAATTGAATTTGAATCTTCATTGCCTGGAGTTCCAATTGACATTCCATCTATGATTGAGTTTATTGATGATCTAGTAACTCATCACTTCTTAGATTTATTTTGCTTTAACATTTCAATGGCCACCTCATGAAGCTCTAAGTCCTCATTCATGAAACATGATTAAGCTCGTCCAACACGAATGAATTTTATTGCATAATAACCTATTTACAACTAGAGGATAAAGTAGTCAATAAAGAAATACTATGACTTGAGTTGAACTCGCCATTATCATGAAGTTAGGACCACCACTTTAGCCCTCTTTAAAGCACTTGCATTGTTTTATGCCGATATTTCCATCTTTCCATAGAGAAATCCATCATGTCCAAAGTAAATCCTAAAGAAACAAAGAACTATTAGAAATAAAAGTCTTTTCAAGGGGAGTATGTCTTCCCTATTTAAAACACATGCTCTTTTATGCCAAGATTTCCATTTGTCCATAGAGGAATACATCCTGTCCAAACTTGCTCTTGAAGAAAGAAAGAACTATTTAGAAATGTAATATTTGCAAGGGGAGTAGGTGTTCTTTACCTCCATCCAAACATTCCACATGCAAAAAATATCGCTCCCAATAGGGTTAGAAATCTAATGACAAACAATTATATCCCAAAGAGAATGCTTAGAACAAGGTTTGAAATCTTTCAAAGAAAACATATGAATTTTCCTTTTAATAAGACAAGCCTAGAATCGATTGGAATTTAAGGACCTAAGAATCCACTTAGTAGAAAGGTTTCTTGCCATCTTAGAAGGTTGATTGATACCAAGCCCCCCTCCACCTTGGGAATACAAGAAATGTACCAAAAAAATATAGGTATTTTTTTGTTCTGGATATTCCCCCCGAAAGGAACCTCTAGACAAAAAGATAGCTTGATTGAGCTACTTATTAATTGATTTCCAAGAAGACAATAAATAATTCAAGCAAGGGACAATATAATGGTTATGAATGAAAACTATGTGGCTAATGGAGCTTTGAAGATCAAACCACATGAAGATCCTACATCTAACTTGTTCAAGACCCACTCCCATCTTTGCTTGTAGGAGACTTTAAAGCCCATGGGAATGCCTTGGATTCTACAAATTTCGGTATTCTTAATAATTTCACTTTCTTTTATCAATGATAGAAGAAGGGATGGTCTCAATAGCAGCTTGAAAGAATTTTCTCTGTGATTAACAATGCATCCACTAGCCAAACAAAACGTGTCAAAACAAACACGAAGAGAGGAAGTTAAGCTCTCTTTTGCCCTCATGAGCATGTTTGTGTCATCAACAAACATTTCAAGAACAAGAGGCATATCTTTGTTAGGAATAGCAATTCCTTTGATAGAATTGTTAGCCATAACATCCTTGACTAGCCACCCAATAGAGTCAATGTCTATGGAAAAATGAAGGGCAACAATGAGGCACACTTTGTTGGAGTTTGATGTCTGCAGAAGCATGCAAATAGTGCAAGGAAGAAGAAGAAGCTTGAATTTATTACAACTAGAATGTACAAAGATAAGTGAACCATTAGGGCAATAGGCATATATAGAAGCCGAGGGAAAAAGACCTCCTAAAGAGGGAAAAATTTCCCTAGTATTCCTAGTGTGTTCACACACATCACTACCTAAATATATCAACAAATCCCCCATGGGATTGATGCGGTGAACAAGGAGCTGACACTCATGTATAAGGAAGTGCCAAGATATGTGGAATCAATCCACAAAAGGAAGAAGCTTGGAGCACAACACACAATACTAAGTGTATTACCACTAGAATGTACAAAGCTAAGTGACTCATTAGGGCAATAGGCATAAATCCAAGCTGGAGGAAAAAACCTCCTAAAGATGGAAAAAAGTGCCGCAATGGTCCTAGTGTGTTCACACACATCACTACCTAAATATATCAACAAATCCCCCCTAGGAATGATGCGATGAAAAAGGAGCTGGCACTCATGTATAATGAAAAGTCAAGCTATGTGGAATCAATCCACAAAAGGAAGTAAGCCTAAAGATTTGTGAAAAGCTTCAAACTTCTCCCTAGGCAAAGCCTTTGTGAAAAGGTCTGCAATGTTCTCCTACGTGGGCACATATGCCAATCTGATCTCTCTAGCAGAGAACCTCTCCTTGACATAATGATAATGCACGTGAATGTGCTTAGTGCGAGCATGGAACATAGGGTTCCTTGCAAGTACCAATGCACTCTGACTATTAGTGAAGATGGTGGTGGCAGAAGACTGACCAACTCCCAAATCAATGATAAAGCATCTGAGCCACACACACTCAATAGTTGTTGTGAAAGTTTCCCTATACTCAACCTCACAATAGGAAGTGGCCATAGTAAGGTGCTTCTTGGTCAACCAAGATATACATGAGCTACCAAGCATGAAGCAAAATCCACTGGTGGAAACACAAAGGTCATAGCAACCAACCTAGTCAGAGTTAAAAAAAAGCATGTAAATTTGGTGGTAGTGATCCCCCTTGGGATAAAACAATCTAAGTAGCTAGGTACCCCTCAAGTAGGGAAAGATGCGCTTAACCGCCTACCAATGGTTGACACCTACGCAATGCATAAACTTGCTCATTTGTGAGACAGTAACCTGAGTATCTCGTCGAGTAATGCATAAGTAACAATCAACCAATAGAGAACAACATCAAATGCATCTCCAACATCATGAAGACTCAATCATAAACCTATCTCCATAGGGGTGGCAATAGGTTTGCATTCTTCAAGTCCAAAATGCTACAATCACGTGTCAATATATTCTGTTTGACACAAAGCTATTCTACCATCAGCTTGCATAAACTGAATGCCCAAATAATGATGCAAATGCCCCAAATCTGACATCTCAAATGAGGCATGAAAATAAGCCTTAAAATCAGCAATATGCTTCTCATGAGGACCAGTGAGTAGCATGTCATCAAGATAGACAAAAATGATAAGAAGCACATCATTTGCATGCTTAACATATAAGGTGCTTTTAGTTGGACTGCTCTCAAAACCATGTGCAATCAGATAGGCATGTATTTTTTCATACCAAGCATGTGGTGCTTGCTTTAAACCATATAATGTCTTCTTCAACTTGCACACTTTGTTTTCATGCCCTTTCTGCACAGAGCCACGAGACTAAAAAACATACACTTCTTCATGCAAGTCACCATTTAGAAATGTAGTTTTAATTTCCAACTGATGTACATTACAACCATGATGAGCTCCAAGTGCACAGATGCTACTAACAGTAGTCATTAGGCATGTAGGAGCAAAGGTCTCATCAAAATCAATGCCTCTTTCTTGAGTATAACCTTTGCAACAAGCCAAGCCTTATACATGTCAACTGCTCCATCACGCTTACACTTCAGCTTGTATACCCACTTAGTGCAAATGGCCTTCTTGCCAGGAGGCAAGTCACATAAAGAGCAGGTACCATTTTTCATGATAGCATTGTATTCTGATTGCATAGCAACCATCCAATTTTCAAAATTGTATGCTTCATCAAACAAAACAGGCTCATTCTCATCATAAAGACTAGAGGTAGCCATAGCATAACAATTTGATGCAAACAAAGCACTCTGAGAGCCAGAATGATTATGATATGATAGAGGTGCATCTAATTTGCTATTATGCAAAGTCTACACCAGCCACTTTGGCATAGTTTTTGCCTCCTCAATATCAGCTCTCTCATCAACAAGTGCATCATGTAAATCTTCATCACAACTGTAAAAAGAGGCAGCAAAGTGTCATACATGTCTTTGGAGCTAATTGATGTCTCCTTATTACATGAAAGTAATGGTTGAATAGCATCTTCCACAAAAACAACATCATGGCTAACCAAAATGTGTTTACCTTGTGGATGATTCAGACGATAGCCTTTGCTTTCAGAACTATACCCAACAAAAATGCATTTCATTGCTTTATCATCCAATTTCCTGCATTGTTGTTCAGGTACTAATGCATATGCTATATAACCAAAAACTCGTAGATGAGCAATAGATGACTTGTGACCATGCCAAGCCTCATATGGAGTGATAGACTACAATGCTTTAGTGGGACACATATTAAATACATATGCTACACGCATAACACCCTCAAGCGAGAAACTATGTGGTAAAGCGCACGTCTTGACCATACATCTCGCCATCTCCATGATTGAAATGTTATTTTGCTCAACGAATCCATTCTATTGAGGTGTATATGGAACTCTATATTGATGTTTTATCCCACATTCAGCCAGAAATGCATTAAAATCAAAAGGCATATTCCCCCCGATCAAAATGGAGGGTGTTTATTTTACATGCTCATAGATTTTTAGACAAAACCAAAAGCTGTTTGAAGTACATAAACACTTCAGACTTTTCTTTCAATGGATATACCCATGCATGCCTAGAAAAAGCATCAATGAAATTCATGAAGTAAAGATAGTTCCCAAAAGAGGGTGTTTGCATAGGACCACAGACATTACTATGAACAAGCTGCATTTTTTTAGTAGCTCAAGTTGAACCATCTTTTGGGAAGGAGGAATGCTTCATTTTGCACAAAATACATCTTTCACATACATGTTTAGAGGTGCCTCAAGCTTGGGCAGAGATGACATTGTTTCATATTTCTATAGGTGTAGCAAACTAGCTAAATTCAGATGACCAAAGCCTACATGCCAAAGCTATGCATCTGACATAGCCTCAGGATCATGTACTCGACATGTTGAATCATTCATAGATTTTTCATAGTCTATGAGATTTTACAACCCATGACATAAAATGCCAAAAGCAATAATGACATCACTATTTGACAGATCATGAATTGCACATCTGTCATCAAGAAATTTTACAACAAAGCCAGCCTTGGCTAAAGTTGAAACTGATAACATATTCTAAAGAACTACCATCAGCAGTAGTTAGAATGATATTACAAGATCCCATGACACGATAAGAGGAGTTGTTGGTGCATATGAAAGTATTCCCTGTAAGGGCAGGCTCAAGTGAAGTGCAGAAATTGTGCTGCTAGATAATATGTTTGGTTGCCCCACTATCAAAGTACAAAACATCTAAGTCTACTCTAGACATACACTATTCATGTGAAGATGGGTCATAAGTACAAACAGTGTTAAATGCCCATTCTCCATTTTGCACAAGATTAGCAGACTCTCGCTTGGGTGTAGAGGCCTCTACAACAACCATTCTAGCCTCTTTCTTCCTCGCCTCTTTAGTAGTGAGTTTTGGACAGCTCTTTATGACATGATCATTTCCTTTACACTCTTTGAAAAACAATTTTGGCTTTTCTATTTTCTTCTCATCTCTATCATCCTTCTTTGACTATGCAAAACTAGCAGATTTTCTGCTTACTAGTAGAAGAGCTCCATTTACCTTTGTCCTTCTAACTAGCCAAGAAATCTTGATCTGCAACAAGCATCATGGACCTGTTCTGACTAGATTGATCTTCCGACAAGAGAATAGAGACTAACTCCTCAAATGTTAAGGCATTTGGATTGACTTTCATCATCAAACAAAAAGTAGAAACAAAACTCTGATATGAATTGGGAAGACCATTCAGAAGAGTCTGCACAAGTGAACTATCAGGAAAGACTTCATCAACAGAAATCAGTTGTTCCTTCAAATCTTTGATCTTTGTCAGAAAGTTGTCCATGGAATCTCCTTCATTCATGTGCTCACTCTCCAACTATTTTTGGAGATAAGTAACACGAGCCTCATTCCTTGGCTGGTATAAAGTGGTAAGTGCATCCCAAGCATCCTTCGCTATTCTACAAGAGCAAATGTGAGGAACAATGGCATGTTTGACAGACAAGGTTATCAATGCATATATCTTCCATACCAAAGAATTTGCTTTGTAGTAAGTGTCGTAGGAACCACAACAAAAACAAGAACATGAAGAATATCATCATCATCAACATCGTCTACATCACCTTCAACAACTATGTTTGCAAGTGTAATAGGATGTTTTCCAACACCCTACACAATATTCCACAATCCTTTTGCAACCAATACATGATGCATCATATATGCCCATAACAGGTAATTGGTACCATCCAACTTATTCTCAACAACCAACATATGGAGTACATCACTACTTTCATCCATGGCCATTGACCAAAATACCCTGATGCAGAAAATTGACTATATTTCAAAAAGTTGAACATAAACCCTATTAAGTTCTGCTAAACTTGTAGCAGACTTCGAGATGCTTATACTGGCAAACCAAAACATGTATATATCTTTGGCACAAAAAGACAAAATTGCATGCACAAGCACTATGATAGTGCATTCAAAGGCCGAGATGAGCTCAGATCGTGATTTAAACACCACATAGCAAAGCTGTTTTAATGTCCTAATCACCTTGAGTATGTTCACCAGATTTCATGCAATTATGAGACTGTGACCAGAGGCGTGTCGACAATGCCCTAGATGAAGCAGAGACCTGCTCTGATACCGATTGTTGGATTTTGATGTCTACAAAAGCATGTGAATAGCAAAAGAAAGAAGAAGAAGCTTGGAGCACAACACACGATACTAAATGTATTACCACTAGAATGTACAAAGCTAAGTGATTCGTTAGGGCAATGGGAATATATACAAGCCGAGGAAAAAAAAACATCCTAAAGAGGGAAATAAGTGCCCTAGTGGTCCTAGTGTGTTTACACACATCACTCCCTAAATATATCAGCACACTTGCCTAATAGATCTAAGGATTTTAAATGGGGAAGAGAGATACCCATTAAAAGAGACCCTAGAGAAAGCATTGCCAAAGAATGTGCTAATAGCCTTGATGAACTCCCTACCAAAACCAACATCATGCAAGGACTCGAAGAGGAATTCCCACTCAATCATGTAATAAACCTTACCAAAGTCAATCTTTAAGACATAACTTAGACTCTTTAGCATAATCTGTGCCTTCCCAAAAAGAAACAATGGCCTCAAAGATGAACCTCCCTCTTTGTTGACGGGTAAGCTGATTAGTCGAAATATGTTGTATCAGAAATGTGCTGCATCAGAGTTTTGCTAAATCTGTATTTTGCTGAATTGGATTTTTAATAGACAGTTACAATTTAGGTACCGATGTCGCGTGACTATATGCATTATATTTGGTTTGTGTGAAGGTGTAAGAGAAGTGTCTCTAGGAGAAAGAAAAAAGAAGAAGAAGAAGAAGAAATGTCTTCTCAAGAACAAGAAGTTCAGGCATTACAGGCTGATCTAAAATCAGTACTAACAAAATCTCGCTTGTAGAAGCAGAAATTGCTCAATCCGTGATGTATTCTCTGTAGTTTTTGAAGAGTTAATGACGTATTCTACTCATAATTATTCAGTGCAAGCGCGCCAATTATCTCTATTTCTATATTGTTGTTCTATTTAGCATTGTTTTAATCACAAGTTTGTGAATCTGAATTTTTGTGCAGGATTATTTACTCTGAGTGAGAAAGACTAGCGCCACGATTGTTCTTTTGTGTGAGTTTGACTAATGTGAGTAGTGATGTGTTGATCATGAACCCCAACGCATTTGGTGATCCTACTACATTTGCTAAAGAAGCAAGAGATGCATGAAAGAAAGAAGAGGAAGATTTAGTAAAGTTTATTATACAAGAGTGCAAGCAAAAGCAGCTAACATGGAGTCATCTTCTCAATTTTATGATTGGGATGAAGCACATGAGGAACCTAACCTGGAAACTGAAGAGGAGGAAGGAGGAATAGGTGCAGCAGAGGTAAGGTTGGTGGGCAGAATACTAGGAGTGTTGATCCTGATAGAAGCTGCTGCAGGAGTAAGAAAATGACTCCTATTCGACCCACTTGGAGGGGCGACCGATCACAGAACTAGGAGGACACCTCAACCACAATCAATGGCACAACCACCTCCAAATCCCAAGGTCAAAGCAGCCCATTTTAGAGGAGGTTCTAAAAAAGATGTTGATTATCACGTTATTCAATTCAAGATAAAGTGGACAGCAAATGGATATCCAACCATATATGGTGATGACATCAAACTCCGCTAAAAAATTGGAAGGAAGAACAATGAGTTCGTTTAGTCAAAATGGTATTTCTCATTTCGCTACATATGATGCATTAAAAACAACATTTTTACAAAGACTTAGGAAAGAAAAAACTCCCTTTGATGTGTTGAGGAAGTTGAGAGCAATTAGACAAAGGACTATGTTAGTAGAAGACTATGCTCATAAATTTAGAACTTTAATGGAAAGATTACAGAGTAACGAGAGACCTACCGATGAGATGTTGGTGAAATACTTCCTAAAAGGACTAAGGAGCAACATGAGGCATGCAATTGCAAGTGTGGATATAGCTAATGGTTTTTATGTATTAGTGTTAGCAGCTGCAAGGGTGGAAAGAAGATTTAGCAGATCGAAGAAGAGACATAGTGATTCTAGTTGAGATGCTAAATCAGATTCAAAAATGGAATCAGAGAAAGGGACAATTGATCTTGATTCTAACACTCAAGATGAAGAAGTGGTGGTGAGAAGGCACCGCAAACATAAAGTAAACAAACTAAAGAAGAAGCTTTGATTAGTAAGTTAAAGAAACATGGATATTCTATAATAGCTCTGAAAGAGAAAAAAAATTGTGATGTTTGTGATAAAGATGGGCACACAACAAGTCAGTGTTGGTATAAACCCAAGCATAGAGGGAAAGTTCAAGGTAGGAAAATAGAAATAATAATGAAGTGGCTACCTATAAAGCTTTTCCAATCCATGCACGAGGTAATTTTCAGAGGTAGCAGCAAGGATGGCCACCATGGAGAGAACAGGCGAACCGAAAAGGAAATCAACAGGATAGACCACCTAGGTGATGCCGTGTGGGTATTGATCAGCACCTGATCATTGGATAGGGCCTAATTGACCTTTATGGGTGAATCATAGAGAAGAAAGGGGTATACCAGTGGTTCGCTATAATCAAAATAATCAACATGGGCAACAACAACAACACGCTTAGCAGGCTGCTCAGGCCAATGCTATAGTTATAGAATTATCATATTAGGAGTGTCATAATGATGTAGGTGCCGATACATAAAAAATTCTACATCTGAATCATGAAAATTAGTGGAACTGTGATTGCAAGCAATGTGGTAAGGTCAAAGAAGTGGATGTTTTGGTAGTTACAAGGTCTAAAAATAAAGGTCACATCGATTGGTAGGAACAAAGACATATAAGAGACCAATTTTAGAAATGGATCAAGCGGGATAAAAAAAACAGGTGCAATTTCTAAGTTCATCTCAGGAGGAGGAGGATGTAGTATTCTTACAAAAAATGAAGAAGGAGGATAAGATTAAATCCAAGCAAGATTTAGACAATGAATTGTTCGAGGTGATCACTAACTCTCCTTTCCAATTGTCCTTAGATCAATTATTATCTTTGGTACCAGCTCTTAGAGAGAAGTTATTGAAGAAGCTTGTTGGACAATAGTCAAAGCCAACAGCTATGAAGGTACCATCGACATCCGCTAGCAACATTGATCTGGGTGATGTAGATTTTGTTGTGCCAGTAATTCACGCATAGTATAACCAAAGGCAATTTGATGAATTGTTGCTTGATGGTGGCTCAAGAGTGAATATATTACCTGAGCATATGTTTAAAGAAACGGGGAATGGAGCTTTGGCTCCAGTGCCTTTTCAAGTAAAAATGGCAACAAATCATAGTTGCAGGGATGTCATTCATGGTAAACTTTGTGGTGATTAGAATATCTTAAGTCCGCATACCTGTATGAAATGTTGTTCGGAAGACCTTGGTTCAGGTTGGCTAAGGTTAAGCAGGATTGGGGATTGAATGTGGTGGTGATTACAAAAGGTAAGAAGCAGGTGACAACTCCCATGAAAGGTAGAAGAAACATGTCTATATGAGAGAAACCATTGATGGCTTAGACTATTAGTTTGGCAGATGAGATAGAAGATGATGAGGAGGAAGAATTTTTGAAGGCAAATCCAACTGTTGTACTCGTTTTGGAAGTAGATGTGAAAGGTGTGTTAGTAAAGGATGATGAACTAGTGAAGAAGTCAAGTGAGCCAGTTCGAGGTGACACATTGGAGAGTACACAGTTGAGATGGATGTTTGGACAAAGTAAGGAAATTCCTACGCAGTAGAAACTACAGCAGAAAGAGAAATGTTGAAGATCAATGTACAAGCTCATTTTCATATGAGCTATGCTTGGATAAATTTACCAAATATAAAGATAAAGGAAAAGAAGAGAAAAAAAAAAGAAAAAAAAGTCTAGTCAAAATTCATGATGAGTAAAAGATATAATATCTACCTTGTAGTCAGTGGCATGTAGTGGGAAAAGTGGTGAGTTACGAAGGAGGCATAAAATTCTTCACATGCATATTGGTTATAAAAGTGGAGTGGGAGCACGTTCTAAACAAGGAGAGAAAGAGGCAAGAGCTCCCAATAGTAGGATCTGGTCATTTTGTCTTCCCATAGACTCCTTCTAGCCGCACATTGTTTTGTACATAGCTCTATTATGAAGCTCATATCTCAGTGTATATGTAACCATTTCTTGCTTTTAAACACTCGATAGAAAGCTTATCTTGTTTAGTTTTTCTATCTCAAATGTCTCTTCAAAGCTTATATATTCTATGAGAGATCAATCAAGGAGTGAAGTCCAATTTTTCAGCATACCTGTGTAGACAAGTAGTCTATTGTGGTTGGTTATCTTTCCCAACCAAAACGTATCCAAATTGCTTGATTTTTCACTTGTTGGAAAGCTCTTTGCGTGTACCTTCGCTATCCCAAATATCGCATTCAAAGGATGTACATTTTGTGAGATATCTATCAGAGAGTGAAGTCTAGTGTTTTAGTATACTTGTGTGCTCAGGTGGTTTATTTTGGTCAATTTCCTAATCAAAAATCATCCAAATTACTTGTTTTTCAGCTTGTTAGAGATCTATTTTGTGTTTACTTTCTTTTTCCCAAATATCTACCTGAAAGGATATATATTCCAGGAGTTATCAATATGAGAGGGAATGATCTTTGTTAGTCGCATTTCCTAGTCAAAACTTATCAAAATTAAGGTATTTATAGCTTTCTAAAAATCTCTCTTTGTCTACTTTGATTGACTAAAGGCACAATTCCATTTGAGTTTTTGGTTGAGAGCAGCAAGCTATCTAAGGTGCATTTGTTTGTCCACGTGTTGGACATACAAGGGTTCAGTACACATTTTTGTTGCGCATAGGAGAACGCATTCTCCACAGTTGGTATCAGAGTAAACTTGGTGCTGAAGCTTCATCAATAGAGTTGGAGTTAAATAAAAGCAAAAGAGGAGCTACAAAACAAGGGGGAGCTTCACAAATGCAAGAGCAAAGGACAATATAACTATTCAAGGTAACTCTCAAAGTTTTTGATAGTCTTCAATGGCTGACTTGGGTCAACAAGTAGAGAAATTGGATAAGGATAACTATCTCGTGTGGAAGTTTAGAATGCCCAACTACCTAATGGGCAAAGGATTGTGGGGTATTGTGAGCAGCAATGATGCTCAACCTCAAATCAATCAAGCTATGTCCACCAAAGTCCAAAGGAGGCAAGCAAAAGAATGGGAAGAGAGGAATAGGAGAGTCATGTTCCTCATTTCACAAGTCATTACTAATGCCATGGTAGGGCATATTCAAAATCTAGAGAAAGCTAAGGATGCTTGGGAAGCTCTTGAAAGGATGTATTAAACAAATACCAAATCTAGGAAACTTCAACTCAAGGATGAGCTGAACAAAATCAAGAAAATTTTGAGTCAATCCATAGCTGAATATACTTTGAAGATTAAGGATCTAAGTGATGCATTAGCTTCTATTGGCACAATGGTTGAAGATGAAGATCTTGTGTGTTATACTCTCAATGGATTGAGAGAAGATGAAAGATGGAAGCCTTTTATAACTTCCATTAAAAGATGCATATCCAGGTTTTGAACAACTAAACCATCATCTTGTCACAGAAGAGCTTAGCTTGGTGGCCCCAAAGGAAAGGACAGCCACAACCAAATGTTATATGCAGGTCAAGGTAAAGGAAGGAACTCAAGAGGAGGCTCAAGAGGAAAAGGAAGAGGTCACAACAACTCCAACTACAATCAAAACAATTTGGAAGACAACAAGGATGCATCAAATGCCAACACACAAGGAAGAGGTCGAGGTAGAAGTAGAGGAAAGGGTCGAGGCTCCTACAATTCTCATAAAGGTATAACATGCTATCATTGTGGTAAAGTAGGAAATTATGCTAGTGATTGTTGACTGAAGAATGGAAGATCAAATGGAGGCAACCAAAGGAGCGAAAGCAACTATGCAAGAACCTCAAGTGAAGGAAGCAAGGACACACTACTTGCAATGAGACATGAGTATAGAAGCTCTTGTGAAGATGACAAAAAATGGTACATTGATTCAGGTTGTAGTAACCATATGTCATGCCAAGGAAGTTTGTTCACTAATCTACAAGTATCAAGTGGAAAAGGATATATTGAAATAGGTGATGATACTCAACACATGATTGAACATATTGGAGATAAAAGGCTTGGAGATACAAGCAGCACAAAGGTACTATCTAATGTTCTTCATGTTCCTACAGTTTCAAAGAACTTGATTTCAGTAGGACAATGGTAGAGAAGGGTTATCATGTCATATTCAATGAGAATCTATGCTTCATAAAGAATCCAAAGGAAGGCTTCAAGGTCATTGCTCGAGGTAGAACAGAAGGAAGGATGTTCACTTTGGATGTCCAACATCCACAAGGAAAGTTCATGTACGTTCAATGTGGGAACAAGAAGATTTCAGAATTGGACTTATGGCACAAAAGAATAGGACACATCAACATTCCAAAGCTGAAGGACGTGAGCAAACATGAAGTGGTAAGAGTTCTTTCAAAATTTAATAGCATTGGTGAGTTATGTGAAGCTTTTCAACTAGGAAAGCAAACGAGGCAACCATTCAAAAGGAGCAATTATGTGGCCCCAAATGTCTTGGACTTGATACATACGGATCTATGGGGACCAACCTAAGAGGCATCAATGGCTGGTAATAAATTTTTTGTCACCTTCATTGATGATCACTCAAGAAAGCTATGGCTGTTTTGTATGAAGCAAAAACCAGAGGTGTTTTCTATATTCCAAAGATTCAAAGTTGAAGTTGAAAAAGAAACAGGAAGGTCTATCAAAACCTTAAGGTTCGATGGTGGAGGAGAATACTTCTCCAAAGAATTTTCAGATTTTCTACAAGAGAATGGGATCAAAAGGGAGTTTACTTGTAGGTATACACCACAACAAAATGGAGTAGCCAAGAGGAAAAATAGGCAAATTGTTGAAATTGCAAGATGCATGCTCAACGAGATGAAGGTACCATTGTACTATTGGGCTGAAGCTACCACAATCGCCATTTACTTGATGAATAGGTGCACAACATTGGCAATACATCACTTGACTCCAGAGGAGGTATATTCTCGTAAGAAACCTGATCTTACACACCTCAAAGTGTTTGGATGTGTTTGCTTTATTCACATTCCACAAGATGTTAGAACAAAGATGGAACCAAGGTCAGAAAAATGTATTTTCATCGGCTACTTGATGGAGCAAAAAGGATACAAGCTTTACAACCCTAGAACAAATCAAGTAAGAGTCTCGCGAGATGTGGTCTTTGATGAACTAAGACCATGGTATGAAGATAAAGGAAAGGAAAAAATTCTTGAAGAATATTGTGATGATTATGTAGGAACAAATCAAAGACAAGTTCAACAATCAAACACAAAGGTTTCAGGTCCACAGGCATCTACATCAAATGAAGAATGTTCAACATGGAGGGGGAGTCATTCTTTGTCTCCAAATTCAACTCATAATAGAGTCGAAGAAGCAAGTGCTACTCCAAACAATGAGATAGATGCAAGTGAAGAAGAATATGAAGAGGTAATCACTCCAAAGTTAAAGCTAAATAGGTTAAAGAAGCAACTTTCTAAAGAAAATGAAAAAAGATCTTCAAGGAAAAGGTATCCAACTCAAAGGTTGAGTTATGATAGTTTCATGGTGAAATATTTTGCATACATGATGCAGGTTATCAAAGACAAAGAGCCTAAGACATATGATAAAGCTTTCACACAAAAGGAATGGAAGCAAGCTATTAAAGAGGATATCAATGCTCTCAAAGATAATCACACATGGGAGCTAGTGTCAAAGAAAGAAGGTATGAAAATTGTTCCAAACAAATGGGTGTTTAAAGCAAAGAGGAATGTTGATGGTTCACTAGCTAGATATAAAGCTAGATTATTTGCCAAAGGATTTAAACAAACACAAGGCATAGATTATGATGAAGTTTTCAGCCCTGTTGCAAAGATGGGAACAATCAAAACATTAATAGCAATTGTTCCTCCAAGGAGATGGCCATTATATCAACTCGACATCAAAAATGCTTTTCTGAATGGAGAACTACAAGAAGAGGTATACATGAGTCAATGAGTTGGATTTGAAGATGAAAACCATCCACACTTAGTTTGCAGGTTGAAAAAGGCACTTTATGGCCTGAAGCAAGCACCAAGACCATGGAATCAGAGATTGGTAGAATATCTAACTAAGTGTGGATACAACCCAAGTAGTGTAGATCCTTCATTGTACATGAAGAAGGAAGAAATTATATATTTTCATATACATCGATGACCTCATCATAACAAGAAATGATGTTACATGGATTAAGGATATCAAAAGGAAGCTTGGTAAGGAGTTTAAAATTTTAGATCTTGGAGAGCTAAAATATTTTTTAGGAATTGAAGTTGTTTATGGAAAGAGTGGCATCTACTTGATGCAAAGCAAGTACTTGTTGGATGTTCTTTTCGAATTTTGAATGAGTGAATGCAAACCACTGACTCAACCCATGGACACAAATATAAAGATTTGCTCAAGTGATGGAGAACTATTGGAAGACATAACGACATACAGAAGCATTGTAGGATCATTAATCTATGAAAACATTACAAGACCTGATTTATCTTATGTTGTGGTGTACTTTCTCAGTTTATGCAAGCCCTGACAAGTGAACATTTAAATTCAACCAAGAGAGTGCTGATATACATAAAGCATACAGTTAATCATGCTTTATTTACAAGTTTGATGAAGAATTGCAGGTCAAAGGCTTTATCAATGTTGATTGGGCAGGTTCAAAGGAAGATAGGAGATCAACCTCAAGTTATGTGTTCATGATAGGAAGCAAACCTATCACATGGAGCTCAAAGAAACAACCCACTATGGCACTTTCATCCATGGAGGCTGAATATAGAGGACTAGAATTTGCCACATGTGAAGCAATGTGGATTAAAAAGCTTTTGGCTGATCTTGGAGTGCAAGTTGGAACAATCCCTATACACGGTGATAACATGTCAAGTATTTACTTGGCAAGCAATCATATGTTTCATGCAAGGAGGAAGCACATAGAGATCCACTACCATTATGTAAGGGAGAAGGTATTGAGAAAAAATGTGGAGAAAAAGTTAATCAGAACCAAAGAGCAGGTTGGAGATATGTTTACAAAGTTCTTGGATGTTTCTAAACTCAAAGGTTTCAAGGATGTGATAAATTTGCAAGACATGGTTGAAGATAACTCCCAAATGAGCTTGAGGGGGAGTGTTGAAGATAAATGTACAAGCTCATTTTCATATGAGCTATGCTTGGATAAATTTACCAAATATAAAGATAAAGGAAAAGAAGAGAAAAGAAAAAAAGAAAAAAAATTCTAGTCAAAATTCATGATGAGTAAAAGATACAATATCTGCCTTGTAGTCAGTGGCATGTAGTGGGCAAAGTGGTGAGTTAAGAAGGAGGCACAAAATTCTTCACGTGCTCATTGGTTATAAAAGTGGAGTGGGAAAACATTCTAAACAAGGAGAGAAAGAGTCAAGAGCTCCCAATAGTTGGATATGGTCATTTTGTCATTTTATTTCTTGCACATACTTTCTTTGAGTAATGTAAATTCCAAAATAGACTAATTCAAATCCAAGAAAATACTTCAGTGATCCTAGATCACTGATTTTGAACTCCTACATCATTTGATTCTTGATGTATTTGATGCTATTGGCATCACTTCCTGTAAGTATGATATCATCAACATACACACATACGTATATCACCTCTGAATTACTTCTCTTGACAAACAGAGAAGTATCTGCTTTTCTCATGTTGAATCCTTGATCTTTGAAGATATGTATTCAACCTATGGTTCCATGCCCTAGGTGCCTGCTTCAATCCATAAAGAGCTTTGTTTAGTTGCATACATAATTTACCTTGCTTGGGTCCTTTGAAATCCAGCCATTAAGGAAAGCATTTTTTATATCTAATTTGTACATATTCCAATTCCTTGATCCAACCACACTTACCAATACCCTGATGGTTGGCATTTTGGCCACAGGTGAGAATGTCTCTTCATAATCAACTCCTTGGGTTTGTGCAAAACCCTTAGCCACAAGTCTAACTTTATACCTGTTTATGGATCCATCTCAGTTTCTCTTGATTTTGCAAATCCATCTAGAACCATTTACCTTCATTGATTCCTTCTTTGGCACTAGCTCCCAAGTATCATTTTCCTTGAGTGCTTCAATTTCTTCATCCATAGCTTCCTTCCATTCTACCTTATATTTTTCCTCTTCATATGATGTAGGTTTCTCACATGATAAATCCTTAGCAAGATAAATAGAGTGCTTAGTAACTAAAGAAGTGTCATACCCATATCTCATTGGCTTCTTGCTCTCCCTTTGTGATCTTCTAATTGCTTGGTTGGATGATTCAGGTATGTCTTCCAACCTCTTCATCTTGACCTTGCCCTTTGATTTCCATGCCTTGAGTTCTTCTAGGTTTATGATGTCCTCATCATCTAATTTGATGTCTTCACTTTGGCTTGGCTCCTCCTTTGTGAGGCTTGGAAACTCCTCTTCCAAGTCATATGACAACTTAACCTTCCTGCGTTCATTTTCAAACCAAGAATCATTCTCATCAAACACATCTCTAGTGACCATAAATCCTTTGTTGGATGGATTATAAAACCTGTATCCTTTCTGGTTTAAATCATACCCTATGAAGATGCACTTTTCTAGCTTAGGGTCTAGCTTATCTCTAATCTGAGATGGGATATGCACATAAGCAACACATCCAAAGATCCTGCAATGATCAAGTGATGACCTCCTACCATGACATGCTTCATATGGGTTCATCCCATCAAGTGACTTGGATGGCAACCTGTTAATAAGATAAGTGGTAGTAGATACACTTTTTGCCCACAAATAATTAGGTAACCTTTTCTCATTTAGCATTGATCTAGATGTTTCAACAATCAACCTATTTCTCCTCTCTGCCACCCCATTTTTCTCAGGGGTATACCTTGTTGTAATTTCCCCTTTGATTCCTCTATCCTACAAGAATACATCAAATTCATTGGAGAAGTAATCACCTCCTCCATCTGACCTTAGTCTTTTTAGGCTCCTTCCTGCTTGGTTTTCCACAAGTGCAAGATACTTCTTACAGCAATTGAACACTTCATCTTTGTGCTTCATAAAATACAAGATATTCCACCTACTGAAACCATCAATGAAAGACACATCATACCATGAGCCTGAAATTGAAGGGTCCTTGCTTGGTCCCCACAAATCTGTGTGGACAAGTTCCAAGTAATCTTCATGCATGTATCCTTTCTTTGAGAAGGTTACCTATGTGATTTACCAAACTGACATGCACTACATTTACAGGTCATGTGTTGCTTGGATACATTAGGTATCCCAAGCACACATTGATCTCTACATATTTGCTTTAGGGTTCTCTCACCAATATGCCCTAATCTTTTATGCCAAATCTCAAGCTTTGATAATGTTTGATCCTTGTAATTATAAGGTGCAATATTCCTTGTGTCTTCAAATTAAAATGTAAATAATCTACCTGTCTTTTCGGCCTTGGCAATTCTCTTGAATCCATGTTGGAAATCCTCCACAAATGCTACATATTTGTTGAACCTAACTTGCAAACCCTTTTCCACAATGTGCCCAAAATTCATCAAGTTCTTGCTGATTGTAGGTACATATAAAACCTTGCTCAATAGATTTCTATTCCCATCAGATAGTTTTAACATTTCCTACCTTGACCATTGAATGCTTGGTGTCATCACCTGTTTGTACTTGATGCTTTCCCTTGGGATCCTCAAGGTCAGAGAGAAGAGCTACATTGTCTGCCACATTGTTTGAACATCCTGAGTCATTGTAGAAGAGGTGTTCATCGTTCATACCTTGCTTTGAAGTCATGTTCATAATCAAAAGGGAATCCTCTTGATCCTCTTTGTAATTGTTTTAGTCTTTCCTTGATTTGTAACCTCCTTGTAGTTATTGTTGTAATTGTTGTTGTAGCTTTGAATATAATTGAATCTTCCTCTTGATTGTGAGTAGCCACCTCTTTGATATCCTCTTCCTCTCTAATTCTTGTAGTTCCTATAGCACTCATATGTAGTGTGATTAGACAATCCACATATGTTGCATGGGGAAGAATTGAAAGGTCTCCCCCTGCCTTGCTTACCTCCTCTGCCCCTACCTCTTGAGTTCATACCTCTTCCTGCATAGTTAGCTTGAGAAGTAGTACCTTCATCCTCTACTTTCTTGCTTTTTCCTTTGTCCTTAATCTTCCCTTTATCTTTGTATAGGGCAGAAGAGTTATTACCTCTTGATGGTTCTCCATTTTTGTTGAGCTTGTCTTCATGGGTAAAGAGTTGCCCCATGAGTATGGTAAGATCTAGAATCTGCATGTCCATGTATAAGTCCATGGCAGTTGTGAAGCTTTACCATTTGTCATCTGCCTTGATGCCATTGATCACTTGTCTCACTATTTGATCCTCTTCAATATCCTCTCCTATGCTTGCCAATTGTTCAGCCACATCTTTGACTTTGGTCACATACTCTAACACACTTTGCTTGGTTTGCTTCCTTTGATTGGTAAACTCAATCCACAATTAATTCTTTCTTGATCTTGTATTAGAAGAAAAGTATGAAGACAATGTATCCCAAGTCTCTTAGGATGTTTTACAATTCCTAATGTGTGGATGAAGGAAGTCAGAGATAGAGTTAAGTAAGTATGACCTTGCTAATGCATCTTTGGCATACCATGAGTTGAGTCTTTCAAGATCCTCTCTTGTAGGTTGTCCTTTGCTTTTGAAATTGGGCATCTCCTCATCCCCTGATATGTATCCATAGAGAATCCTTTCTTGTAAGTATGTCTTCATCCTCAAGGGCCATGCTTAGTAGTTGTTCTTGTCCAATTTATCAATAAACGAAGGGAAACCATCTCCCATTTTACCTCAATTTGTTATGTTACCACTGTTGGGAAATATGGATGGACACCTCAAAAAATGAGTTGGTACTGATAATCCCTGCTTTGTACCTTCCCTATTTCACTTCAGAGTTGTGTTGTAGGCCCCTTTGTCTTTCCAATGACACTAAATAAGTGCCTATGTACCTTGGAGATGATGCTTCAAACAATTAGATCAAAACAAATCAGTTTGCGACTAGCTAGTGACCAAAAAGTTGCTATTTTGGTCTTGACACCTATTGGATGTTATGCTCAGTGCTCACACTACAGTACTAATTAGGAAAATTCCTTTTGAGTGAATCAAATTAGCTTAGAAATCTATTGATTCCAAGTGGAATCACAAAAATATGATATACTATACTATGAGTAATGACTTTAGCAAGTAGAAGCTTACCTTTGATATTTTAGGAACTCTCTGGAGAATGACCAGTGAACACTTTGAGATGCTTTTCTCCCAATTGGATGACTAAAGCTTCTTCAAAACTTTGACAGCTTGTAGTAGACGTTGCGGTGTTCCAACAAGTTATAGATCATTGAAAATGGATAACAACTCACTGAGCTATGAGCATCATAAGCTCACTATTCTGAGTAGACATAGCAAGGAGATGAACATAGATGATCAATGATATAATGTATTATAGAACAATGTTGTACATGATCATTGGAATGAATATGATGTCCAATCATAGTGCTAAGCGTAGGCTATGATGTTAGCCACTCAACATATACAAATTATCAACAATAAGCTCAGTAATGGGGACTCATTTGGCAGTGAGACTTCAAGCTACTTTTATAATGACTCTTTGTCAATTTGAATTTGAAATTCAAATATATGCTCTACCTAAAAGTTCTTCCTCTAAATGAGGAGATATTCTCTCATGAGAAAATGCATTCCATAAAGTTCTCTTAACTCCACGAGTTTAGTGGCTTTACAAGATTCTTCTAAGTCAAATGACTTTTACAATAGTTAATGGTAAAAAAGGTATAAGCAAGGGGTCATGTGGTTCTTCAAATGTTTTCACATAGTACTTCGAATGCCTAGCCAAGTGTGAAGGCTTGGCATTTGCTCCAAAACTTTTTACCCTCTTTAGGAGGTTTTCTTCCCCTGTCTTGTATATATGCATATTTCCTTAATGGGCTACTTATCTTTGTACATTCTAGTGCTAATACATTCAGTATTGTGTGTTGTGGTCTAAGCTTCTTCTTCTTGCTTGTGCTATTTGTGTGCTTCCACAGATGTCAAACTCCAAGAATTGGTATCAGAGCAGGTCGTCGGTTCATCTAGGGTGTTGTCTACACCTCTCCAATTGCAATCTCAAAATCGCATGAAATTTGGTAATCATACTCAGAGTGTTTCAGAGATCAAAACTGCTTTGCTTTGTGGTGCCGAAATCATGATCTGAGATCCTTTCGGCCTCGCAACACACTATCATAGTGCTTGCGTAGGCTGCTTCATCTTTTTGTGCCAAAGATATATACCAATTTTGGTTCACCATTATAAGCATCTCGAAGACTACTACAGGTCTAGCAGAACTCATTTGCATAGTTCTGTTTAGCTTTTTCAGATACAATCATTTTTTTGCATCAAGGTATTTTAGTCAGTGACCATGGCTGAAAGCAGTGATGTATTTCATATGTTGGTTGTTGAAGATAAGTTGGATGGTACAAACTACCCATTGACGACTATGGAATATTGTGCAAGGTGTTGAAAGACGTCTTATTACACCTGCAAATATAGGTACCGCAAATATAGGTGCTCGAGCTAATGGAGATGTTTTCGAAGATGATGATATTCTACAAATTCTTGTTCGTGCTGCTATTTTTGTAGCACATGCTATAGAGAAAATTTGTTGGGATGGTAGAGATGCTTGGGCACATGCATTGATAGCTTTGCCTGTCAAACGTGCCATTATTTCTCACATTCACTCTTGCAGAATAGCCAAGGATGCTTGGGATACACTTACCACATTGTACCGTGCTAGGAATGAGGGTCATGTTGCTTACCTCCAAAAACAATTGGAGAGTGAGCACATAAATGAAGGTGATTCTATGGATGCTTTTCTCACAAAGATCAAGGATTTGAAAGAACAGTTGATTTCTGCTAATGAAGTTATACAAGATAGTTCACTTGTGCAGACCGTTCTCAATGGTCTTCCTGACTCATATCATAGTTTTGCTTCTACTCTTCGTTTGATGATGAAAGGCAATCCAAATGCCTTGTCATTTGAGGAGTTAGTCTCTGTTCTGTTGCAAGAAGATCAGTCTAGGCAAAATAGGTCCATCATGCATGTTGCAGATCAAGCTTTCTTGGCTAGTCAAAAGGGCAAAGGTAAATGGAGCTCTTCAACTAGTAAGCAAAAATTTGTAAATGCTGCACATTTGAAGAAGGAAGACAAAGATGAGAAGAAATCAGAAAAGAAGAAATTTTTTTGCAAATACTTTAAAGAAAATGATCAAGTCATTAAGAGCGGTCCAAAACTGGTTGCTAAAGACGCAAAGAAGAAAGAGGTCGGAATGGTTGTTGCAGAGGCTTCTTCACCGAAAACAAAGTATGTTATTCTTGTGCAGGATGAAGAATGGGCATTTACTACTGTTTGCAATTTTGACCCATCTTGTCATGAGAAGTACATGTCTGCAATAGACTCAGATGTTTGGTACTTTGATAGTGGGGCGACCAAACATATTACCTTGTAGTATAGTTTCTTCTCTTCACTTGAGCATGCCCCTATAGGGAATAATGTTACATGCACCAACAACTCCTCTTATCCTATTATCGGAGTTGGTAAGACCATTTTGACTACTGCTGATGGTAGTTCTTTCACTTTGTCAGATACTTTGTTTGTGCCAAGGATCAAGGAAAATCTGTTATTAGCTTCTGCATTAGCCAAGATTGGCTTGGTTGTGAAATTTGTTGACGATAGATGTAGAGTTCATGATATGTCAAATGGTGATGCCATTATTGCTTCAGGCATTTTATGTCATGGGCTATATAAGCTCATAGAATATGAAAGATGTGTAAATGATTTGGCATGTGCAGTACATGATTCTCTGGCTATGACAGATGCAAAGCTTTGGCATGCACGCTTTGGTCATCTGAATTTTCCTAGTTTGCTATGCCTACAGAAATCTGAAATGGTGTCCTCTTTGCCCAAACTTGAGACACTCAGAAAACATGTTTGTGAAGGCTATATTTTGGGGAAAATGCAATGTTTCTCCTTTCCAAAAGATGGTTCAGTTTGGGCTACTCATAAATTGCAGCTTGTACATAGTGATGTATGTGGTCCTATGCAGACACCTTCTTTTGGGAACTATCTTTATTTCGTGAATTCATCGATGTCTTTTCTAGGCATGCATGGGTATATCCATTGAAGGCAAACTCCCAAGTGTTTATGTGCTTCAAACAGTTTCTGGTTTTGGCTCAAAATCTGTCAGCATGTAAAATGGGCACCCTCTGTTCTAATCGAGGGGGGGAATGTATGGCTTCTAACTTTAATGCATTTCTAGCTCAACATGGAATAAAACATCAAAGTACAGTGCCATATACACCTCAATAGAATGGGGTTGATGAATGGAAGAATAGGTCACTCATGGAGATGGTGAGGTGTATGGTCATGAGTCAGGCTTTACCACATAGTTTTAGGCTTGAGGCTGTCATGTGTGCAACGTATGTACTTAACAGGTGTCCCACTAAAGTGCTCCATTCTATCACTCCATATGAGATTTGGCATGGTCGCAAGCCATGTGTTCCTCATCTGCATGTTTTTGGTTGTTTGGCATATGCATTAGTGCCTGAACAACATCGTATAAAATTGGATGATAAAGCAGTAAAATGTATTTTTGTTGGGTATAGTTCTGAAAGCAAAGGCTATCGTCTGTAATCATTCACATAATAAATGCATTCTAGTTATCCGTGATGTTGTTTTTGTGGAAGATGTTGTTCAGCCCTTACTTTCATGTACTAAGAAGACATCTGTTAGCTCCAAAGACATGTATGATACTTTGCTACCTCTTTTTACAGGTGGAACGTCTAGCGCTAGTCTTAATGATGCAACTTCTCAGCCTTTGCAGGCTTCATGTGATGATGCAGATCATTCCATTTTGCAGGCAAATTTACATGATGCACTTGTTGATGAGGGAGCTGATATTAAGCAGGCAAAAACTATGCCAAAATGGCTAGTACAGACTTTGTGTGATAGCAAATTAGATGCACCTCTCTCATATCATACTCGCTTGGGATCTCATAGTGCCTCCTTTGCATTAGGTTGCTATGCTATCGCTGCCTCTAGTCTCTGTGATGAAATTGAACCTGTTTTATTTGATGAAGCACAAAATTTAGAAGATTGGATGGCTACAATGTAATCTGAATATGATGCTATCATGAAAATTGGTACATGGTTTTTATGTGACTTGCCTCCTGGAAAGAAGGCTATTGGCATTAAGTGGGTATACAAGCTGAAGCATAAACCTGATGGAACAATTGACATGTATAAGGATAGGCTTGTTGCAAAGGGTTATGCGCAGGAAAGAGGCATTGATTTTGATTAAACCTTTGCTCCTACTTGCCGAATGAATACTATTTGTAGCATCTCTACACTTGTAGCTCATCATGGTTGGAATGTACATCAATTGGACATTTACACAGCATTTCCGAATGGTGACTTTCATGAAGAAGTGTATGTTTTTCAGCCCCATGGCTTTGTGCAGAAAGGGCATGAAAACGAGGTGTGCAGGTTAAAGAAGGCATTATATGGTTTAAAGAAAGCACCACGTGCTTGGTATGAAAAGATACATGCTTATCTTATTGCACATGGTTTTAAGAACAGTCCAACTAAAAGCACCTTATATGTTAAGTGTGCTAATGATGTGCTTATGATCATTGTGGTATATGTTGATGACATTTTGCTCACATGTCCTCATGACACGCATATTACTGATTTTAAGGCTGATTTGCATGCCTCATTTAAGATGTATGATTTGCATGCCTCATTTGAGATGTTTGGTTTGGGGCATTTACACCACTATTTGGGCATTCATTTTATGCAAGTTGATGGTGGAATGGCTTTGTGTCAAACAAAATATATTGACACATTATTGCAATGTTTTGGCCTTGAAGACTGTAAGACTATTGGCGCTCCTATGGAGACAGTTTTATGATTGAGTATTCATGATGCTGAAGATGCATTTGATGTTGTTCTCTATCAGCAGGCTATTGGATGCTTGATTTAATTATGCATTACTCGGCCCAATATTCAGTTTGTTGTCTCACAGATGAGCAGGTTTATGCATTGCCTAGGTGTGAAGCATTGGCAGGCGGTTAAGCGCATCTTTTGCTAGTTGAGTGGTACCTGGCTCTTGGATTATTTTATCCCAAGGGGGGATCACTACCGCGAGATTTTCATGCTTTGTATGATAGTTATTGGGCTGGTTGCCATGATACTCGTGTGTCCACCAGTGGTTTTTGTTTCATGCTTGGTAGCTCATGTATATCTTGGTTGAGCAAGAAGCAACCTAGTGTGGCCACTTCGAGTTGTGAGGCTAAGTATAGGGCACCTTTCACAATGATTGTTGAGTGTGTGTGGCTCAGATGCCTTATGGCTGATTTGGTGTTGGTTAGGATTTTGCCACCACCATCTTCACTGATAGTCAAAGCGAATTCATAGTTGAGAGGAACCCTGTGTTTCATGCTCGCATTAAGCACATTAAGGTGCATTAACATTATGTCAAGGAAAGGTTCTCTATTGGGGAGATCAGCTTGGCATATGTGCCCACATAGGAGAACATTGCAGACCTTTTTACAAAGGCTTTGCCTAGGGAGAAGTTTGAAGCATTTCGCAAAGCTTTGGGCGTACTTCCTTTTCTAGATTGATTCCACATATCTTGGCACTTCCTTATACATGAGTGCCAACTCCTTGTTCAGCGCATCACTCCAAGGGGTCATTTGTTGATATATTTAGGTAGTGATGTGTGTGAACACTCTAGGACTACTGGGGCACTTTTTTCCCTCTTTAGGAGGTTTTTTCCCCTGGCTTGTATATACACATATTGCTCTAATGGGCCACTTATCTTGTACATTCTAGTGGTAATACATTCAGTATTGTGTGTTGTGCTCCAAGCTGCTTCTTCTTCCTTGTGTTGTTCTTGTGCTTCCGCAGACATCAAACTCCAACAGATTCAACATTATGGTCCTTTTGAACAGCTTTCAAAGTGACAATAGGTATAACACCGTTGAGATTTGTATATGGACTTGAAGTTGTAGTTCCAATGGAGTTTGTGGTCCCAATTTTGAGATTCACAACAGAAATGATGTCTCCTGAAGTGTCATTTAAGCATAAAAGTAAGTATCTTCTTCAGTTGGAGGAGGGTCGCTTAGTTAGTGCATACATAACAGGGCTAATTCAACGAAGGAGACAGGCTTGGGTGAATATGAATGTGAAATTCAAGATATTTTAGGTTGGAGATCGGGTGATGGTGTAGAATTTCAAATTAGGGTCACATCCAGGAAAGCTTACCATGAGATATAAAGGTGTGTTGTGTGAATCGTGAATACGGGAATGGTGGGCGGTGTGTTAGTGGTGGGTGTGAATGTGGGTGAGGTGTGCTGGGAAAGGGAATTTCTCTTATAATCATCAATTTGTCGCATCATATTTACAAGGTTTGCCAACAATGGAGGTAGGGTGGCTTGTGTTGGTTCTGAGGAGGTGAAGAGGGGCTCAATGGTCTGAGGTTGGGAAAGAGGAAATGTAGTGGTGAGGGGAAATGGGGGTGTTAAGGTCTGGGTAGGGGGATGTGTCTGCCCAAGAGCTGGTTGGAAAGAAGGGTAACCTATGATGGTTTGATTGCTGGCAGGGTGACCTATATGGGGTTCAGAAAATTGGCTGGAACTAGTGGAAGGAGGTAAAGGGGCGGATGGGGAAATGGTAGTGCGTGGTATAGTTTCACTAAGGGTTAATGCTGACTGTTCAAGAATACTGGTGGTGAGGGTTTCGGAGGGCTGGATGGGAGGTGATGGTGGAGATGGTACCTGTGTATTTACATCTGGTTCCTCACTGTTGGTTGGGCTGGCCATGTGGACATCTTCTTGAGTGGTGGTAGGGAGGGCGGTAGAGACTTCCATTTGGATCATCTTCCCCCTTCGTGGTCGTGTATCGATCCTTCGTTGATCGTATTGAGGAGGGTTGCGATGTAACATGATCCTCATAGCTTCTATAATCCCATATGTCTCCTCCAAAAGGTTCAATGATTCCACAAAATGGGGGTCCGCCTTCTCTGCTTGAAGCATTTGATTCACCATCACTCTATTTGCCTCCTCTGATAGCTTATGCCTCTTTTGTACCTGCTTGATCGTTTTGTAGAGCCGTTTAAGTTGTGCGGTGTAAGCAGGGGCATCCTCTTCACTCTCCTCCGATTCATTCCTCTGCATCTCCACTTGTTCATGAGTGCCTCCCGCCTGCGTGCGTTGTGCCTCATCCTCCCAATGTACTCTTCGTACTTCACCATGTGGTCGTGCTCTCTGGGATGAAGATTCAGGGCCGTCGGTCTCAGAGAAAAACTCACTCTCAGATAAATGGGTTGTCTGCAGGAAGCTTTCAAAGTCAAAATTTGGATCCTCTGCCAAAGTAGCCATGGATGGAAACTTAGCATCTGTGGGTAGTGGAGGGGCTGATGGAGTGGGTTGTATCATACCCCCTGATCATGGTCCTTGGAGATGGATAGTGAAAGGGGCTACTTGTTCCTCTTCTCTGAGGGAAGCTTCTGTGGTGGCCTCACGAGGGATTAGAACCTGTGAAAGCAAACCACGCATTCTTTTTGCGGGTTGCACCCCTGACTTCCGCCCCTTGAAGAATTCCAGTTGTGAGTACTTAAGGGCCCTTGCGATCGGTACATCATAAGCAAGGCATCTATAGATAATTCTTGTAATGGCACAACAGCCATTCAAAGTAGGCTTCCGCACTCCTCGCTTGTCTGCTTCATATAACTGGTCCAGGATCCACACGGGCATCTTAATTGGTAAGCTCCTAGTCTCTGCTAGGTATAATCCATACCATATCTTCTTATGAGGCTGGGTGAACCGGTCTTGCGCCGGAAATGTGAAGTGTTGAAGGCACATCCGTAATGGTATGGTGATGTTGGGGGTGAGAGCACACATTCCTTCAACTTCTTTATTTTATTGTTCGTCATAGACTCCGGTATCAAAGGGTCTCGATCGGAAGGTACATGGGTGCCATACATCTGAAGGGCTTCCCTGATTAAAGTAATATTCAATTCAAACTTCTTCATTTCCTCCTGGTTTGATAGAGAGGGCACCAGGAATGTGCCTGAATGATCTTTATCTCCCGTCGCCTTTAGTGTGGCAATCAAGTAGTAGCACCTAAGAAAATCAGGTCTAGGCAAAGCTGCACTGAAATAATCTTGCAATCCCGCATTTAGCCAAATATCCTGAAGAGGGGCTGCATTCTGTAATGTTTCAAATTCTCTCGAGAAGAATTGAAATGTCCACCAGACGCCTCCGAATTCCAACTTTGACTCCCATATGTGGTCCGCATCTCCCAAGTCTCCTGGCATCTCATTGAACCAGTGAGAATGCCCCTTTACTTTTTCTGTTAGGCCATTTGGTGGATCTGAGATAGGAATTCTTCTCACATTCAAATGCTCTTCAGGCCTTGCTATCAGTGGAGCTTCCACAGGCATGGTATCCCGATTGCTTTGAGTACTAGTGCCCGCCTGGGAGCTTGTTCCTGCTACTGCTGCCATGATACTTCTGATGCTTATCTGCTAGAAGAAGAAGGCACATTAGTGTTGCATAGGAAACAGGATGTAATGGTGTTCCCTCCACAATACTAACATGACAATCTAGATGGTTAGTGGTTAGAGGTGAAGTGTTTGTGATAGATGTGAGTGGTGATTAGAGGTTAGTGTCATCCTAGATGCATACTTTGGTTATGCAATGGACTCAGAATGCACCTTCATCAGAGTGGATGGATTTACACAATTGGGTCAGGGGGTTTGATACAGGGTTTAGTTCGCCAAACTTTAATCGAGGATTGGTAGTTCTTAGAGCTAATGACAGGTAAAGATTTATGAGGTAGATTGTGCTAGCTTTGGGACCTTTTGGGTACCCATTTCTAGACATTCCTAGTTTGACCGAGTGCGTGTTAGTGTGGGATGTAAGTAAAGTCTCTGAGTTGTTTGCCAAAAGGATTTGTGAGTGTTGAATGATGCTAGTGACTAGAGTTGGAGCTATTTGGGCACGTAAACAGGCCTTGGGCACCCATATCTGTCTAGCATTGGGGCTAGCCTTCATTGACCGCTTAGGGACCCAAATAGAGATGGTATGCCTAGAGTGTTGACTAGAGATCTCCTTCGTTTTAGTCCTTGACAGTGTGGCTTGCTTGATGCTCTTTTGAGACCCTGTCTTTGGGGCCGTGATTTTTTCCCCCTTGCGTATCCATATCTGTTTCATGCCACGAGGCACTTCATACTGCTGAAGTTGGTGCTCATGCTTCTTGTTCATCGGTCTCCTCATTGTTGGGTGTTGCTGAGCCTTCCCCTTTAGATTCTTCTCTAGAACAGATGGGAGTTCCTCCTTGACTTCTGTACCTTTGGCAAGAGTGACAATCCTCTGCACCATAGAACTTTGGACAAGAATAACATTATCTTCATGTGGGTTCCTGGAGGGACCAGGAGTTGGTGCCTGTTCTAATGGTTTGAATGCTTGATTTTCTAATTCAATCGTAAGATGGCTTTGGCCTACCCAAGCCTGAAGAAGTCCACTTCTTCGGTTGAGGTTGACTGCGTGATCATAGATCCAGTCTTGCCCCAAGACGAGAGGTTCGGTAAGATCCTCGTCTTCACATACTAGTACTTTTGTTGGCATGAGGACCTCTTGAATGTAGAGGGGAAGTTCCACCTCTCCCATGCAAGGAGTTTCAACACCTCCTAATCCTATCAGATATGCTTCTAGGGGTTTTACCTCCAATTGCAATTGGTGGCAATAAGAAAGCCGAATTGCACTAGTGGCCGCTCCTGAATCAATTAAAGCTCTCACGGTCCTTGCACTCTCTCCTTGTCCTACTTTCAGGGTCACAAAAGGTCGTCGATCAACTATCTTATGGGCCAGTTCACTTGAAGCCTCGCACATGGCCATGTGATAACCTAGAGCTTCATGAGCATCAGTCATGGGTTGATCTCTACCTTGCCTTCTCAATTTCATTCGTCGAATGCGTTCTAAAGCTTCAGCCTGTGCTTCTTCTCGAATTCTCTTTTCCTCATCCTTACGTTTCTTTGCAGTAACGAGTCGATTGAGCATTTCTTCAGTTAGGGGTTCTTGATATAACTTTACTCTACATTCGCTTATGTAACTTGGTAGTATGTCACCCTCTAGAGTGGCTAGTTGTACTGCTCCACTTGTGGAGATCCTATTGATAATCATAGGTCCATAGCCTCTTTTCTCTAGTTTCCGTGCATGTTGCTTCAATGTGTAGACTAGGACTAGGTCTCCTGCTTTCAAGCCTTTATCCTTCACATGTGTATCAAAATACACCTTTTGCCTCTTCTTCGCTGCATAGATTCCTGCTGCAGCTCTCAATCGTGTCTCACCTAGACGTTCAAGATCAAAGATTCGAGAGGAGAGTTCATGGCCTGTCTAGTCATGCTCTTGTGCTACTTTCAATGTAGGTATCAAAAAGTCCAAGGGTAGCACCGCATTCTGACCGAACACCATCTGAAAGGAGTACCGTTTTATAGGCAACTCGATATGCCCAAACAGCGTGGTGTAGCTGTTTGTCCCAATGAGAGCGTTTGTTATTCACCAATTTAGTCAGCACATTGCATAAGATCTTATTTGTGCTCTCGGCCTGACCATTAGCTTGTGGATGATAGGGAGCAAACTTCTTATGTATCACCAAGAATTCTTGGAGAAGGTTTTCTATGACTTCATTCAAGAAGTGTGTGCCTCTATCACTCACCAACTCTATTGGCAATCCGTACCTCGTGAACACATTTTCAAATAAGAACTTTGCTATTGTTTGAGCATCATTTTTTGTAGTGGCTTTCACTTCTACCCACTTGGTTAGATATTCTGTGGTCACGATGATATACTCAACATGTGAACCCTTAGCTGGGGGATTAATAGGACCCACAAAGTCTATTCCCCACTTAGAGAATGCACGTCCACCCATCATAGGCTTCAATGGCATCTCATCCTTGCGTATGGGATACTGGGTTTGCTCACAAACCTCACACCTCTTCACATAGGTATGTGCATCCATGTGAAGGGTGGGCCACCAAAATCCTGCAAATAGAATTGCCTTGATCACCCTATCTGGACCGAAGTGTCCTCCTGCTACACCTTGGTGAGCAGTCTCTAATATCTTGAGGTATTCGCTCTCATGAACACACAGTCTTAGGTAACCATCTTTACCACGTTTGTATAAATTATCACCAATGATTGTGTAATCCACGGCTTCTTGTTCCAAACTTCTTTGTCTGGCCAAAGTCATATCTTGAGGGAATGTTTTCGTCCTCAAGAAGGCTACTAATGGTTCACTCCAATCTGGCACTAAAGACACTCGATAAAGAGTGGCATGTTCCACCGGTGGTTTAGTGCAGCAGATTGGGCATTCTTTGCACATTCTATGGACATCAACTTCCATGGTTGGCCAATGCACTCCTAGTCTCCTCAAGGTCTCTAGGGTTCGTTGTTTTGAGTAGTGCTGCTCTAATGCACCTACATGTGCTAATTGCAACCACTTAGCGTACTCGTCCTCTTCCACACAACAGGCCAATACTCCTTGCTCCGTATGTTTGTACATACTTCCTGCCAAGATATGATACTTTTGAGCTCTTACTATCTCTCTATCTTCTGTGTGCATTACCGGGTGATTAGGACCGTATGTCAATACTGGCACTAATGGCTTAGCCCACTGCGGTACAACTTCCAAATTAAACAAGTAAGCATCAGGTAGGTCATCTGACACTCCTTGTGGGGCCTCTCCTGATGTGAGCCTTGAGAGATGATCTGCTCTCAAATGAGTCTTGCCTTTTCTCACCACTACCTCAAAGTCGTATTCCATTAGTAAGAGGAACCATCTTACTAATCTTCCTGTATTGCATGGCTTGTTTACCAAGTACAACAAAGCTTGATGGTCAGTAAAAAATTTAAACTTATTTGCAAGCAAATAGTGTCTAAACTTTTTAACTGCGTATATCATGCTTAACCCCTCCCGTTCAGTGGTGGTATAATTTCGTTCAGCTGCATTCAGTTGTCTACTGGCATAGGCAATTGGAAGATCCATATTACCTTCACCCGTAGGTTGTGCTAGCACACATCCAATTGCATAATTGGATGCATCTACATGGACATGGAATGGCTTATTCCAATCTGGTGTGGTCAAGATTGGTGCTGAACACAACCTTCGTTTGAGCTCCGTGAAAGAGTTCTCATACTCATCAGTCCACTCAAAGTTAGTTAGAAGGGCATACAGAGGCTTTGCAATGACGGCATACATGTGAATGAACCGGCGGTAGTAACCACAATGCCCCATGAAGGCCTGTACCTCCTTGACATTCCTTGGCCTAGGTAGTTCTGCAATGGCTCTCACTTTCTCTTCGTCAGTGGATATGCCGTTCTTTGACACTACATGCTCTAGGATCTTGCCTTGCCTGACCATGAAAACACACTTTTCTGGGTTCAAGCAAACTTGATATTCTCTACATTTGTCAAAGATTTGCCTGAGTTTGGGTATATGAGTCTGTCTAATGTTGGAATGATCGCATAGATCATCAACATAGACTTCCAAGTTCTTCCTCAAGAACTCTTTAAACACGTGACACATCAATCTTTGAAAGGTAGCAGGTGCATTGGTAAGCCCGAAAGGCAAATATGCCCCACCCTGTGGCAAAAGCCGTCTTATGCTGATCTTCTGGTGCAATGGCCACTTGATTGTAGCCAGAGAACCCATCCAGGAAGCTGTACACTTCCTTGCCTGCTACCCTTTCTAATAGATGCTCAGTGATAGGAAGCGGGTAACTATCCCTGATGGTGGCTGCGTTAACCTTCTTCAAGTTAATGCATACACGTAATTTGCCATTCTTTTTGGGCACCACTACAATGGGGGAGAGTCATTCAGTGTGCTCAATTTCAAAGATGAATCCAGCTTCAACCAAGCGATCTATCTCCTCTTTGATCTTGGCAGCATAGTTGTCATTGTATGTGTATGGCTTTTGCTTAGAGGGCCTAGCCTCTGAAGTCATGGGGATCGTATGTGAGCATATGTCAGGTTCTACACCTTTCACGTCCTTGTAGCTCCAAGTGAATACATCTCGATACTCCCTTAGCAAAGCTATCAACTCTTGCTCTTCTTCTTCCGTTAGGTCATGTCCTATGTAGGTGCATTTTTCTTCTCCTTCTTCTATGGCCACAACTATTTTCTGAGTAGTTTCCTTGCTATCATAGGCCTCTCTTGATTGTGCCTCTCGTTTAGGCATTCTTACCATGACTCTTCTATCTTCTATCTCATACTTCTTGAAATTTTCTGGCACCTCAAACAAGGACTCCTCTTCCTCCGGTGTGGCTTCTTTCTTCTTTCTTTTCTTCCCTTCACTCTTGGTGGTCACTCGTGAGGTTAATCTCACCTCATTCATGAGCTCTTCATGTCTTTGAGGGTGAACTTCTACCTCATAGAAGTATTCTCCCTCTCATGCAAATGGTGGGTCCATGATGATTGACTCTAGGTCGGAGTCACTTGCATCCTTAAATGCATCAGGGCTAGGTTCGCATTCTTCTAACACTGCATCTCCCATGATCGGTTCTATTGAAAAGACTGAAATGTCATAGCCATCCTCATCACAGTGGGGTGTCCATTGTTCTTCATTGATGGCTACATCCATTGTTGCTAAAATTTCAGCCCAGCCGTGAGGCTCAAACTCTTCGTCAGGAAAAACTACAAGTGCATAGGCTGGGTCTTGAATTGATCTATGGGTTTCTTTTGCACCTACCTCTCTGGCTTTCTCTCTCTTCTCTTCTTCTACTGCTACCTTACACATCCATAAGTGAGTGTCTTCATGCATCCATGAGGATCCGGATCCTATGGAATGCACAGACTCAGTCTCATCTTTGGCTCTATGGATGGGATTCCATTGAATAGGCGGTACGTCTCTATGAGTGTAATCCTTGAGATTGAATTTGGTTGTAACACCTAGATGTTGCAAATACAAGGAATTGGTTCCCCAATCCTGTACCACTTGCAATTGCCGCATAAATGGCCTTCCCAAAATCGTCTCGTAGGCTTGGTTTTTGCTAAAGTCGCATATAGCAAAAGTATGCTCAAACTCAACACCACATGTAGTGAGAGTTATTCCTTCTAGCAATCCTAAGGGCCTTTCAATATGACCATCGGCCATCTGCAAAAAACTAGCATTGATCGAAATAGGAAGAGTACCTTCGGTAATCGCGTCTCTACAAATCAAGAGAATATGAGGGTTTAAAAAAATATTTAGCTCAATATATAGCTCATTTCGAATACCATCAATAATAGGGGGCTTACAGGGTGTCAATTTCCTAATGTTTTCTTTAACTTTGTCGTAAGTGAGGGGCAAGTCCAAGATAGAGGTGACGCCTTGACAAATCATTTTCTTCTTTTTAAGAGCATAGTATCTTTGGACCACTAGATGTCCTCCCCCCACTTGGGAGTGCTAGAGAAAACATTTGTGAAGAAGCACAAAGCCTCCTGTAATTTCTCCTTAGAATTAATAGCCAAACCTCCTCAATTCCTCTTCAACATAGGAAAGAAAACCTTTCTTGTCCTTTTTCATGAGATCAAACATATTCTTTTTAGGTCTATCCACCTGACCAATCCAAGGAAGAAAAAGCTCTACTAACTACAAGGTAGTCTTCAAATTTGAGTCTACCCCGAAGTTCATGAAGCTCATCCTCTCTAGAGTGATCCCTAGATGGAGACTTGGACACGTTTTCCATCATATTACAAATATTCTACCCTCTATTAGCTCAAATGTTTCTAGAAGTCTTTGTGGTGAGTGAAGATTTTCTAGATGTCTTAAGCATCCTTTCTTCAAGTAGACAAGGGTAACCTTACTAAGCAAAGTGGTAAGTACCATCAGGGGAAAAAATGAACCTTGCATGGGCCTTTTAGATTAAGACTCATCAATTATGGACCAATGAGAAGAGGGTCATGGCCATAGTCTAGTCCCTTAATCACATAGGCTAGGCATAGGCTTCCCTTGTTTTTGTGTGGTAAAAGAGTCAAAAACCATTTGGAATTGGTGGTTTTCTTTAAAGGATGGTTTTGAATACCTCACAATACATTTAGAGCCATTGCATTGACCAAATATCTAAGGGCCAAGGTTAAATGCAAAAAGTTAAGGTGTCTATAAACTTGGACCCCTGGATTAGCTTGAGATCAAATGGATGACATCAAAGCAATCATGAAAAAAAGCATGTTTTGCTAAGAGTAGTTGGATTTCCTCCTCAATCAGATGGCCCAATTTGAATTGCAAGGAAGTCGAGTGCTTGCATACGTTGCCTTTGGATCTTGGAAAGATTTGATGGCTTAGATTGAACCCCCATGAAAAGGACACCTTTTAAAGGCAACCATCAGATGAGCCTTGGATTGGACGGCCAACATGCATCCCAAAAAAGGGGCTCAATCCCACTTGCATGCATCCATCATATCTAAGATGATATAATGATCAAGGTTTTTGTAAAGAGTGTGCACACTCTTGTCCCCATGTCCACAAATTCTTTTCAATTCTCTCCCTCTCTCTCTCTTGTACACCACTACCAAAACCTCTATAACCACCTCTTTTTCTCATTCTCTCTCTCTCTCTCTCTCTCTCTCTCTCTCTCTCTCTCTCTCTCTCTCTCTCTCTCTCTCTCTCTCTCTCTCTCTCTCTCTCTCTCTCTCTCTCTCTCTCTCTCTCTCTCTCTCTCTCTCTCTCTCTCTCTCTCTCTCTCTCTCTGTTCTCTATGTGCACATCCATCTCTGTCGCTCTCTCTCTCTCTCTCTCTCTCTCTCTCTCTCTCTCTCTCTCTCTCTCTCTCTCTCTCTCTCTCTCTCTCTCTCTCTCTCTCTCTCTCTCTCTCTCTCTCTCTCTCTCTCTCTCTCTCTCTCTCTCTCTCTCTCTCTCTCTCTCTCTCTCTCTCTCTCTCTCTCTCTCTCTCTCTCTCTCTCTCTCTCTCTCTCTCTCTCTCTCTCTGTTTTCTATGTCCACATCCATCTCTCTCTCTCTCTCTCTCTCTCTCTCTCTCTCTCTCTCTCTCTCTCTCTCTCTCTCTCTCTCTCTCTCTCTCTCTCTCTCTCTCTCTCTCTCTCTCTCTCTCTCTATCTCTCTCTCTCCCTCCCTCCCTCCCTCCCTCCCTCTCTCTCTCTCTCTCTC
Source organism: Ceratopteris richardii (assembly GCA_020310875.1). Classification (NCBI taxonomy): domain Eukaryota; kingdom Viridiplantae; phylum Streptophyta; class Polypodiopsida; order Polypodiales; family Pteridaceae; genus Ceratopteris; species Ceratopteris richardii. The sequence goes on from MU260076.1 coordinate 503,149, forward strand.
TCTCTCTCTCTCTCTCTCTCTCTCCCTCCCTCCCTCCCTCTCTCTCTCTCTCTCTCTCTCTCTCTCTCTCTCTCTCTCTCTCTCTCTCTCTACCTAAGAACCAACTTAGGGACTTGTGGAGAAAGAGACTATACCTCAATCCCCTTCAAGTGCATATAGTGGGGATTCACACTTTATTTATCAATCCGAGGAGTATCAAAACCTAGCTGAGTGTATGAAGATGTGCATTCAAATGATGATCAATGCAAGTGAGCTTTTAAAGAGAGCAAATAAGTCTAAATCGATTCCAAACAAGCTTTCAAGGTTAGCTATGGTGTCACGATACTTGGAGCCACAGTCAACAGTAAATTGAGCTTTTCGCTCAGCTCTGAACTCTGAATATAGTGAACGACAGGTTCATTTCGAAGCTCTCAAGAAGACGCATCGAATGGTGGTCTTTTCACTCCATTTTGATGCTCCTACTTCAAGTTATGAGAAAAATACTAAGTCACAGGAATGACCTTCCTACACTCTAGCACTTCCTACACTTCACACACACCTTACCAATAGCAAATAGCCACTTTTCATCGATAGACAACACTTCTAAGCACTCTTTCCAAGCATCACACATGCATACAAGCTCACAAAGAAGAAGATACAGGGTGAAGAAGACACAAACTCGAAATTCTGTGCTCTTGATTCTCAGAATGGCCAAAAAGTGTCTACAAAGAGTCACAAATTGACTTATATACATGTGCCCTAAAAATGGTCCTTTCACACAAGAGACTGGCACTTTATTAACTGAAAGGCTAATTTCCTACTAATTTACAAAGCTAAGCTACAATTCTCTATGGGTATGCATCTAGAGGACTCCTCTAGTGCATTTACATCGGAAAATATATTACAAAATGGTTATAATACAAGAACAATGTGTCCAAATCGGAAAATTTTGGGTCCCCTCTTTTTCTCTGCCTCTTTGCTCTTCTTAGCTCTGCAACACTCTCCCCCTCTTTGTCTCTATCGTGCCTTGACATGCTTTACTTCTTGTCTCTAGTGTTGTGTTTGTAGTTGACCACTATCTCCCTCTGTGGAAGTAATGATGTCGTTTTACCAGTGGGCAGGGAACTGATCATAACTTGGGACCTGTTGTATTGGTCGTGGCCTCTTCTTCTCTTTTCTCTGTATGCAACCCGTGGAGAAGAACTACCTGAGATTTGTAGTCTAGTTCGCCAATAACCTCTTTAAATATGGGTTGCTGTGTTAAGTCGGCTGCCACGCACGCCACCAGTGGAAGGTATGAAGGTGTGGTTCTTTAGCCTTCAATCTAGACCTTCCGAAGATCAAGAGGTTGAAGCACCTTCTTGGGGTTCTCGATCCACTGGATATCTTCTTGCACTTCTTCATGGATACTTGTTGGCCTTGATCCGCCCTTCTCACCGATGTACTTTCCCTTGATGTATGCCCCTGCGGGGCTCTGTGCAGAGATGGGTGTTGCGTGCCCCTGCGGGGCTTCCTGTAGAGATATGTCTTCATATATAATACTTTTAGTGAGGCTTCTTTTTTTGTCTTCTTCTTTTCTTCTTTTTGCTGGACTCTCCCTCAACACTACCCCCTCCTGAACTCTGTCGTCCCCGATAGGCTTTGGAATTCGATGGGAGTATGTTTTGTAAACCTTTTTCTCTGTCTCATTAAGCAGATTAGCTTCACGTATCAGTAGTTGCTTCCATTGTTCTGCTTTAACGCTGTCATGTGGTGGCTATCTGTGATCTGCGAAGAAGCTCAATTCATATGCCACCAGTCGAGCGTTCAGATTCATGGACATTTTTAAGAAAATTTTGAAATCAATTTCAAAAAATCTTGTAAAAAGGGCTTCCTCGAAGGTTTGCATGTATGTACTTGGTAAAAACATGAGCCTAGAATAATACGCCATTATTGTAGGTCGGCTGGGCATAACAGACAGATAAAAAATGAGGATATCTGTGCCTTGATTAATATCGATGAAATTCAAAAACGTGTAAGCCGCGTGTTTGAACACTTTCAAAACTGTAAGTATCATGCTGAGGATTTTATTCGTCATCCTGATAGTTAAATTGGGGATTGTTGCATAACGATGTAGCCAAATTCAATGGTTTTTACCATGTATTCCTCCATCGGTAAATAGGTATGAGGTGGACTTGGAAGTAGCGGGTAATTTAGCCACTGTTTATTGATCACACCACGCTTTTGCATATCCAAAAATTCTCTTGCTTCTCTACGACGTGGTGTTGGGCAAAATGAAGGATTTACATGTAATAAATACGGTGCTGCTTGCCAGTGCACCCGCAAAGTGGGATTTTTCTCCAAAAATTTTCTCCGCCATATAGGTTGTGCAGCTTCAAATTCCTCTTGAGTGTAATTGAAAGTATTATCTCTGAAGTACAACTGCTCATCTGGATCCTTCTTTGTGATCTTCTTTATATATTGTCGTGTTTTCTCTTTCAAGAGTTCATACAAAATGTTGAAAGGCTTCATTATTGTATCCAAGTCTTTGCCCTTTATTTTGGCTTCTTTCATGACTTTGAGCACTTCATTTTCAAAATTTTCCGTCAATCGGGACACCAATAGTGCCCGTTCCTTCTTACCTATTTTTACAGTATATGGCATGGGATGATCATCACATGGTTCCGCCATCTGCTCTTTTATGGGAGAATGATAGATCGGGGGAGATAGAGGACGTACCTCTACCCCATCAGTAGGATTCTCTGGTCGTGGCTCTACTAGTGTCCCGATGGTTACTTTTTGTTCTAATTGAGCTTCTAGTTGTGTAAGACGTTCAGTCTTCTCTTGAACTTCTTGAAGAGCTGTCTAGAGCGCATCTTTAGCTGCGAGAAGCTCATTACTGATTTCTGCTATTTGATCTACATTTCACTATTTGTGTTGGCTGTGTAGTTTTTTCTTGAGCTTACTGGTTTCGTTAATATACCTGCATTCCCATTCTTCTTTTAGGGCTTGCTCTTGTTTCAGCAAATCGTCATATTTTGCTATTTGGTCATTCAATTCCTTTTTGTCAGTTGTTTTTGTCTCTTGTTTTTCTATAGGTTGGTCATACAGCAATGCCTTCATCAATTCCTTATTCCTACTGCATAAGTTATCATTTTCCTCCATGTATGCTTTTTAGCTGTGTTTCTAGTAGATTGCTTCTAGCTTTCATTCTCTCTTTGTCTACTTCACTTGCTTCATGTTGTCTTTGTAAGTCCATCAGTTGTTCCTGGAGTTTGTGATTCTACTCCATTAATGTATTGCATTGTCCTTTGATTGCGGTTATTTCCATTTCCTTGGCTGAAACATCTTGTTGGGCCTGAATCAGCTGTGTAGACAATTGCTCACTCATTACTTGGAATTGCTTCTTTTCCCGCATGGCCTTGTCATAATCTGCATCTGTTTCCATCATCTGTTGTTGCATATCCATGGTTGTTTGTATCATCTGCTTGACTACGGGTTTTAGTTGAGTAACACCAATATTTAACCATGTGGTCGGGATGCTAGGATCTTCACCTGTGGTAACATCTTTCCCTTGTGCCACATGTAGCATAGTGTCATGGGGCTGCCGAATATGAAGTTGTATCCTTGGCTCGGCCTCCCTGTATTTAGTCTTGCCTTGTGGTGTATCATTAGGGACTTCAATCACAATTTGCTCCATATTTTGTTGTAAACACCCTTCTTTTCCTATGTGTGTTTGTATTTCCTCTTTTATAGGTGGCACTGCATCTTTATGTCTGATTGGAGCTTCCTTTATGCTGATTTTTGACGTGTCATTCAATTGAATGAGGTGGGCATGTTTAGTGGATGCTTCTTGGTTTTGTACCTGTGATTGTTGATTGTCGGGTGTGACTTTGACCTGGTTTATCTCTGTCCATTCCTCATTGTTCGTTTTCGTTCCTATGTCCGTGTTTAAGGTATCCTTGTCGAGGCTAGACTCTTCATTTGAACTTGAATCTTCCAGTCCCAATTCTTTGTATCTAGAAGGTAATTTTGGAGTATGTTCTTTTTCCTTTTGTTGTCCTTGGCTTGTCTGTCTGTATTGATGTCCTTGGACATTGAGGTTTACTTGTCCCAACATATATGTATGCGTTTCTTCTAGGGCCGATGATAGGTCCCTTTTTGTGATTGGTTGTTGTGTCAGAGGAATCTTTGGTAATATGTGTGTCCTCTTGGACTGTGGTATTTCTTGTGCTGCTTCCTCCCTAGTGTGCTTAGTCCCTTGCATGGGTTTCTTGGAACTCGTTCCCACTTCTTCGATGGAAATGATTGTTTTCTTTTTCTTTGGAACAGTAGCTGACTTTACATATTTTGCCATTTCGGTGGAGGTTGGCATCACACGTAGACAGTCTTTCATTTCGATTGCCTCATAGATTAGCAAGGTTAATGCCGAACTTCCATTCAAAAACTTCTTCTGACTCCATTTCTTCTTAGCTTCGAATAGACGGTCTTGAATATATGGAGTAAGATTTACTTTATTTCCAATTTGCTTCATCGCATGGGAAAGCAATTGAACGATGATCTTCTGAGGTGTTGTATATCTGTGCATACTAGGAAAACAAAAATGTTGATGCACTAATCGAACCGCTTCTTCTATATCTATCCTCTTTATTTCCAGAAAGGTTCTCCTTTTTGGATCATGACATTCATCTTTAACATTAGTGAGACCTTCCTGACTCCAACCAAAAGCTTTGTTGATCACTTCATGGGTGAATCGGATTGTCTTCCATGTACCAATTTTATCGAGCACTTTCGCTTCCGGGATCGACGGCTTATTATTGGAGTGTGTTCATGACTTGTGTGCATCTTTGAAAATCTAGCAGATATATAGGAAGTCGCATTGGAAGTCGCAAAAATGCATCAAGTCCAGCTCTTGTCCAAACATCTATGATGTGAGGTAATCCCTGTATTATAGTTTGGAAAATCTTGTAACATAATTGGGAAATAGTGATCCCTGTCCATAATCTTAATGGTGGCCATGAAAAGAAGTTCTGAAACCGGCTGGTCTTCAAGGAACCAATGACCTCTTGCTTTTGAAATGGATTCCAAGGGAAGAAGTAGGACCTCTTCCTCTTGGGTGGCCTCAGAATTGGAAGATGCCATCTGCACTCAATACATACCAGTAATCAGTGTAAAGCTGGTATTCAGAGTTGTCCTTTATTTATCCTTCATAAATTTGGCAACTCTCCGAGTGATGTGAGTCGTCCCTTTCCCGTGGGTGTGAGAAAGGTAGGACCTGGGATTTTCTTCATATGTACATTTTTCTATATTTTCTTTTGGACAGAAAACAAAAGTATTAGTAACTAGCCGAAGCTTTTATTGAATTTATTAGTTATTTTTGTTGTGATTATTCTACAAGTGCTGAGACAAATTCCCTAAGAGGGAAATGTACTTTCCTCTCCAGTAAGAGAAGAAGTAGGTGTCGAATGCATGGCCTTGTAATGTGGCCCTAATATGCATACTTTGGGTTTTTGCAACTCCAGATGTGTGCAAACTGAATTATCAGGTTGATGCATATAGATTGTTTTGCCTTTAGGCATCCAAGATCTTCTTTATTCTATTGTGGAAGACTGTATCTCCAGCATTCTTGGTGATTGTTGTGCTTCCCATGTTGTACCTCTACTTCGTCCGCCTTTTGGATCTTTGAATGATTTTTGTTTCGTATTTCGGCTCCTGCAATGTCTTGTGGTTGTTTGTTTCTTTTTGTTTAGCCTTCATGTTGTACTGATCCTCCTTGAGCGTTGAAATTTCTCTTTTAATGATTGTCATTGGTGCACACGATTTGGGAATCCATATTTGCATTCGGGCTGACTAGGCGGTTATCACCTTCTTTGGAATCCATATTTTAGCAATCCTTTGTGGACCTTGGCGTCCAACTTGACTTGCATTCTTGTTCTGTTGTTGTTTCCGATGTTGAGAGTGGTTCTGTTGTTGAAGATATGCTGTCGCTTGATCTTTTCTGATCCAAGCATGTCTAGTGTGAGGAATGGAGTATAATCTAATGTGTGCAAGTTTGTGATAAGTCTTGCTGACTAGTCCCTTTTGTGCTTGGTTCCTCACTGAGGCTTTTATTGGATAAGATACTAGTCGTGTAGTTTATTGGCTTAGGAGATTGGGTGAGATTAAGATTCAGAGTATGCTCACATGAAGTACTTGGTGGTGGGGTTTCCATAGTGGGAATGAATGTACATTCATCATCATGCATGTGTGAGAGGTCTCTCGGGCCTATACCTTTGGCTTTGACAGGTCGTTCGTCTAACATGTTGAATACCTCATGGTGTCCTATCTTGGCATATGTATCCTAGGGCCAATTGGATAGTCACCTCCTAATCATATATCCAATCTTGTCCCAACACGAGTTCTTCTAATAAGTCTTGATCATGACACACTAAGAGTTTCTATTCCATAGTGTTGTTTCCGAGATGTAGAGGTAAGGTAATCTCACCTATGCATTTAGTAATTTTTCCTCCTATTCCAATCAGTTGTGCCTTAGATGGGCGTAATTCTCCCTTGTGTTTCTGGGTCAATGAAGACTTGATACAGCTTACAGCTTCTCATGTGTCAATGAGAGCATCCACCAAGTGGTACTCTTCTGATCCCACACCCAAATTCAAATATGGCTACTTTGTTTGCTGCCGTAGGTTTTCAGAGGCTCTAAAATTAGCCATTGGAATGCGTTCCTCTCCCTGTCGATATCTCTCATCCCTCTCTCTCATCCATTCTTTTTGTTTCCTGATTCCTTCTAGAGCTTCCTGTCTTGCTTATTCTCGTATTCTTTCGTCTTCTTCTTGTCTATGTTTAGCCATTAATAGTCGTGACATTATCTCTTCTGTCAATGGCTCTAAATATTTTTTGACTCGGCAACCGCTTATATAGTTTGGCAATACTTCTCCATCTAGGGTTGCTAAGCTGATAGCTCCGCTGGTAGATATATGATTGATTATCAAGGGCCCATATCCTCTTTTTTGTAGTTTTTTTGCATGTTGCTTCAAAGGATAAACCAAAACTAAATCTCCTTCCTTCAGATTTTTATCTTTAGTATGAGCATCAAAATATGCCTTTTGTCACCTTTTTGCAGCGGGTGTAATCTTGTTTCGTGTAACTTTTCTATTTGATCCAATTGAGTGGATAACTCATGTCAGTCCACGCGTAATTTGTTGTTACTCTGAGAGTAGGTACTAAGAAGTCAATTGGCAAGATGGCATTCTATCCATACACTAAGTTAAAGGGAGTAGTTCCTATGGCTGTTTTGTAGGGTACTCGGAATGCCCATAAAGCATGATGTAATTGCTTATCCCAATCAGATCTACCATTGTTAACAATTTTAGTGAGGATTGTACATAAGATTTTGTTTGAACTTTCAACCTGCCCATAGGCTTGTGGGTGATATGGGGTTGATTTCTTATGAATCACTAAGAATTCATTCATTAGGGCTTCTATTACTTCATTCACAAAGTGAGTGCCTCTATCACTCACAATTTCTATAGGAAATCCAAACCTAGTGAATATGTGCTCAAAGAGAAACTTAGCCGTAGTCCTCGCATCGTTTTTCTTGGTTGCTTTGGCCTCTACCCGTTTGGTCAAATAATCCATCGCTACAATTACGTTCTCAGCATGAGAACCTTTGGCTGGTGGACGGATAGGTCCTACAAAGTCTATTCCCCATTTGGTAAATGCTATGGCACTCACCATAGGTTTTAGTGGAATTTCATCTCTCCTCATAGGATACTTGGTTCGTTGACAGGTGTCACATCTTTGGACATAGGTGGTTGCATCTTGATGTAGAGTGGGCCACCACATTCCTGCGAAGAGAATCATTTTTGTAGTTTTATCTGCAAAAAAATGTCCTCCTTCAGCTCATATATACGCCATCTCTAAGACAGAAAGATACTCGTCTTCATGAATGCACATTCGTAGATGATTGTCTCTTCCTTGCTTGAAGAGTTGTTTTCCTATAAGAACATAGTCTTTACTTTGTTCTGTAAGTGCATGTTTTCTTGCTAGAGTAGCTCCTTCTAGGTACTCTTGGGTTCTCAAGAATTTTACCAGAGGCATACTCCATCTTGGTGCTACAGTGGAGTAACATAGAGTAGAGTTCTCTTCTAGCCTTCGTTCTTGACAAGTTGGGCAGGTTGATACATAGTTATGTGTATCCCTCTGCATGGTTGGCCAGTATATGCCTAATCTCTGCAGTGTTTGCCATGTTCCATTCGCATTTAAATGAGTTTTCCATTGGTTTACATGTGCTTTTTGAAGCCACATCTCTTGTTCCTCTTCTTCCACACATCTCATGAGTAACCCACTTGAGTCTTGATGATATAAACTTCTAGCAATGATGTGGAGGTTTTTAGTCTTGCATACTTCTTGGTTTCTGTTTGTTGTGATCCCATGTTTAGGTCCATATGTGAGGATAGGGATCAACTTTTCTGCCCATTGTGGACATACTTCGAGATTGAAAAGATAAGTATCTGGTAGATCATCTGGTACTCCTAAGGGGGGTTCTCTGTGGGTCATTCTTGATTGGTGATCTGCTCGGATGTGCGTATTCCCTTTCTTGACTACTACTTCAAAATCAAATTCCATCAACAGTAGAAACCATCATACTAGTCATCCCATATTACAAGGTTTATTGACTAAGTACAGTAGAGCTTGATGATCGATGAAGAATTTGAATTTGTTTGTCAATAAGTAGTGTCGAAACTTCTTAACCGCATATACCATTCCTAAACCTTCTCGCTCTGTAGTGGTATATTTGTGCTCCGCTTGATTCAATTGTCTACTAGCATAGGCTATAGGGTGGCCTAACTTCCCTGTATCTGCTGGCTGCGCTAGGATGCATCCAATGGAAAATTTGGAAGCATCAACATGAATGTGAAATGGTTTATTCCAATTAGGAACTCTACAGATTGGTGTTGAACTCAACTCACTCTTTAATTCCTTGAAGGCCTTTTCACATTCTTCTGTCCAATTAAACTGAGACAATAATGCATAAAGAGGTCTAGCAATTATGGCATACATGTGGATAAATCTACAGTAGTATCTGCAATGTCCCATAAATGCTTGCACTTCTTTAGTAGTCTTTGGTCTCGGCAAATCCAGAATCACTTTGATTTTGTCTTCATCTGTGGAAATCCCATTTTTGGAGACAATGTGTCCTAATATCTTCCCTTGTCGAACCATGAAGAAACACTTTTCTGGATTGAGGCATACTCTATATTGTCGACATTTGGCAAAAATCTTCCCTAGTTCTAGGATATGTTCTAATCGTATAGCTGAATAGGTGCATAGATCATCCACGTATACATCCATGCTCTTCCTTAAGAATTCCTTGAACACATGACACATCAACCTTTGAAAAGTGGCTGGGACATTAGTTAAACCAAAAGGCATAACCCTAAATGCATACACTCCCCATTCAGTTGCAAAGGTTGTCTTATGTTGGTCCTCCGGAGCAATTGCTACCTGATTATACTCTAAAAATTCGTCCAGAAAACTATAAACTTCCTTCCCTGCCACCCTTTCCAAAAGATGATCAGTAATGGGTAATGGGTAACTATCTCTTACGATGGTAGCATTTACTTTTTTCAAATTAATGCATACCCTTAACTTGCCATTCTTTTTTGGCACGACCACCAAAGGTGATACCCATTCCGTGTGTTCGATCTCATAAATGAAGCCTGTCTCCTCCTTAATTTTTGCTAAGTAAACATCATTATATGTGTATGGTCTTTGTTTGGAAGGTTTGGCTTCTGATGTCATAGGGATTCTATGGGCACAAATAGAGGGATCTACTCCTTTTAAATCCTTATATGTCCAAGCAAACACATCCCTATATTTTTTTAGTCGTATTAACTCTTGTTCTTCCTCCATTGAGACATCCTGTCCTATAAAGGTACATCGCTCTTCTCCTTCCTCCAAAGTTACTACTATTTTCTTGGTTTGTTCTTTGTTGTCATATGCTATTCCTGGTTGTGCTTCCCGCTTCGGCATTTGGATAGCAATCTTCCTCTCTTCCACTTCATATTTCTTGAAGTGGCCAGGCACTTCGAATTGATCTTGAGGCTTGTTTTCTCCTTCTTCTTTATCTAGTCCAAGTTCTTCTTCCTATTTCATTACTTGATTCAACTCATTAGTTATGACACTTACTCTTTGATTTTCACTGTCTGCCTCAATTTGTTCATGCTCCATTTCAATGCTCTCATAATCCTCCTTCCATTCCTTTTCAATTACCTCTCCTTCTTCAGCTTCTTGGAGAATGACCACGTATAAACTTACATCATATCCTTCCTCTTCAATGCATTCATTCATGGTTATTACTTCTTCATTTACACATACATCAAGAGTGGCTAAAATCTCCATCCAACCATGAGGTTCGAATTCTTCATCTATGAATATCTGGGGCATGTAAGCTGGATCTTATACAGACCTAGCCACTCCCTGCCTTTGCTTCCATCCTTTCTTTCTTTCCTCTTCCTTTTTTGCTGTCTGGCATATCCATAGATGAGTGTCTTCATTCATCCATGATTGGTCACTTGAACCTATATTGTGAATCGATTGATCATCTTCCTCCTTATGAATCAGATTCCATTGTAAGGGGGGAACATCTTGATACGTATATGTATGGATATTTATTCTGGTCGTGGTTCCCTCATGTTGCAAGTATACCACGTCTTTTCCCCAATCTTGCACTACCTTAAGCTGTCTCATGAAAGGTCTTCCAAGTATCATCTCATAATTGCTAGCCTTTTCAAATTGACAGATTGCTAGGGTGTGCTCGAATTCAACTCGGCAGGTAATGAAGGTCACTTTTTCCAATAATCCCAGGGGTCATTCAGTGTGTCCGTCTGCCATTTGAATCTTCATGCATGTTGGTCTTAAAGTTGGTTTTCCCCATTTCTCCCAAATTTCCTTGGTCGCAATCCCTAATGCTCTAGAGTCTAAGATGGCTTTAGTGGTATAACCTCGATAAGTGATTGGGAGGCATGTGTTTCCTTCATCTCCCTCACTGAATTCTCCCACCTTATCGACTGGGATTTTGACTGTGGTCACTTCATCAGGCATCTCCTTCTCATCTGCCTGTGTCTCTAATTGACTGGTTAGCTTCTCCTTCAAATGTGGTTTTACCTTCAGAAGTTCTTCCAATGTCAGAGTACAAGGGATTTTTACCTTTCTAAGATGTTGTATAATGTCCGATGTTTCGACGGATGGGTTTTGCAACTTTCTTCTCACTGAAGGAATGCAGTATAATTCAGAATTATGTTCGTATTCCCCCGTGTAATTTGGTAAAGCCTTCACATTGTCATCATCCTTTTTGCTCTTGTCAAGTTGTAATACTCCTTCTGAGTTTAACTCAGGTATTGAGGCTTCAAATTCACCTTCTGCTTCTAACTCCTCAAAGGGTGGTTCAATTCCTTTCGCTTTCTTCCATCTATCTTCTTGGAGCCTTGCCCACAAATCTTTACGCCACTCCCCATCAACTTCGGGGACAATAGATCCTTCTTTTTTATCCTCGTAGTAATTTCCATTGCAGTTCTTGCCTTCTTTTCCTTTCTCGGGATCATTAGGGATGACACACTCTTGGAATTCTTTTTCGGGAATTCGTGAGTTGGGTAAACAAAGAAAACGTTTTTCTAGGGTCTGTTGAGCTACTTCAATTAATTTTTTACATATCTCCAACCTTTCTTTCTCTAAGTCACCTCTAGGATATTCTTTTTCATGTTGTTCAATGGTTGGTACTGCTCTTATTCATGCCTGGTACGCCTGAATCCACATGGCTAATTCTTCTGGCATTGGATCAGCTAGAACTGATCTTGCCTCATGTTTTTTACACTTTCCTATCTTATTTTCTCCTTCAAGTTTTTGTTTTTCTTCTTGACCTTGTTCATTATTTTCATTCTCCTTCTTTTGTTGTAATTTCTTTTCCTTTATCCTTTCTCTACGATTCTTCATCTTTGGGTCCGTTCGCTTGCAATACTTTTCCCTGACTCTTCCGAGTCTGCAACTACTTGAGGTGAAGGTACATTCAATTCTTTGTCGTCCTGATCATTCTCTCTTGTTTTTTCTAGAGTTTCTCTAGCTTTAGCTCTAGTTATGGCTTTTAGTGGCACTTTGTACTCCTTGTCACTCCCTAATGACTCTATCACTTCTATCACATTAATCTGCACATTCGAGTTAACTTTGTTGGGGTTCTTGGGGCAATCCCTAAAAAATGTTCTTTACCACAATCACTACAGTATCCTTCCCAAACTTGCTGCGGTGGTGGTGGTTTTGGTAATGTGCATTCTCTGATAAAATGATCACCTGTGCATCTATAACATGGTCCTCTAGGTGCAGGTGGTCTATTCATTGGTCGGGAGGGTAAAGGCGCTCTAGGAGCTATGTACATTAATGACACATAATCCTGCTCATATCTATAAGAGCTATCCAGTCCTTCCATATCATAAGCATATGGCTCGTAAGATTGTCCATATTCAACTATGGTACCCTCATATGCTGAATAATTTCCTTGACCATGGTCATAAGATGGATCATACAATTCGTTACTAAGCAAAGGCGTGGCTGGGACTATTGCTCTCTCTGGGTTCTCTTCCGGTTGAGCTATTTTTACTGGAGAAACATTCTGAGGATGGGGCGGTTGTTGTCCTAACACCGGTTGTGGTTGAGTGTACCCTTGGTAAGCATAAGGTCATGGCACTGGTGCTTGTTGCTGATATGTGGGATATCTAAAAGCTTCTCCTCCTTGGTCTCTCTGAGGGTATCCATAAGGTCTCATGGGCGGTTGTACCGGTCTAGACTGCTGGTTGTAAGGACAGTTTTCCATGTTGTGATTTGTATATCTTTGCTCTAAGCTACAATAATGTATCGGGCCCGGGACGGGTGGTTTATTGTAAGCATAAGGGGTGGTGGGATTACTCCCCTAGTGAACAAATGAGAAGGATGATCACCTCCACAATGCACACATCTTTTAGGCATGGGTACTCTCATAGGATTGTTGGGGTAGTTCCTCGGCCCTTTAACATTCAGATTTTTTGCCACTAAGTCGGCTATTTCCTCTACGTTGTTCCTAGGGTTTGACGTGCTGCTGGCAAAGTCTTCACTTTTCACACTACCTTGAGGTATTTTCAAATCTTTTGCTAGATTCTCTTCTAGATCAATACATTCTTTCATACATTCTTGCAAATTTTGAACTCTTTTCACATATACCAATGATCTCAGTGATCCATTCACTAATCCTTCCAAAAATCATGACACCATTTTGTTTTGAGTAGGTCTCTCTTCAACGGGGCATCTGTCCACATATTGTTTAAATCTTCTTTCTCCCAATCTTATCGATTCCGTAGGAGCTTGTTTAAAGCTATGGATTAATGAGGAAGAGTTGTTTTTTATTCCAGACTTAGTGAATTCTTCAATCAATTCTTGATAGACTTGTTCCATGTTTTGAAAGTTATTAGGGTCTAAGGGCTGGAACCATGCTAAAGCTGTGTCTGTAAGAGTTAGTCCAAAGAATTCATATTGAATCAAGATGTCTTCCACTTGTTCGGCTCTTATTACTTGCTTAAATTCAGCTATGTGGTTGTAGGGTTTGCTAGAGCCATCATAGTGGTTCCTCATGCATTTGGCAACTTGGATCGGTCTTAATCTTCTTCCTTGTTCAGGTGGTTATCCTATTGGTATTCCTGGTCCTCTTCCTACTTGTGGTCTCTCCTGTACTGGGATTCTAATCCTTGGTTCAACTGGTGGGTGAGGTCGATAGTTAGGGTTATGGCCCGGTGTAGCAAACTGCACATGTGGTGTGACTGGAATATGCATTTGTTGTGTCTGTCTAGAATGTTGATATGAGTTATCTTGATAGGTTCCTTGGGGGTTTTGTGAAGTCGTGGCTTGATCCTTAGGAGGGAACACTGGAATGTTCTGATATTTCAACCCTGCTCTTTCTAATTCTGTTAAGGGCCAATACCTCCTCTGCTTCTTGTCCAAATACGTGATAATAGTCGGGAATTCAGGATCTTGCAATTCATAAATGGTGAGTGGGTTATTGGATTCTTCCCATAACCAAGAGTGTGCTCTGAGAAGATGCTCCATCCCATTGATCAAATAAACATCCATTAGGGAATCATCTTGGGGGACTAGGTCTCCTCTCCAAACCCTAATCACAATGGATTTCCCTCTAGGTGTAGACACTTGTTCTTCATGTCCCTCTTCATTAAGGTTGTGGTTGTTGACCTCTTCCCCTTGTTCGTTGATATTTTCATGATGTTCTATGACTATATACTGAATATCCCTTTTATCCATGTAGAATCCTCCTGTATATTTAACTGCTGGCCTAGGTACAATGTAAGCGTCTGTAGCTTTCTTCCGCCTAGCCACTGATCTGTTTAGCCCATCTAGGTAGATAGGTAACCCGTGTTGGTTGGTGTTCACATATTCTAAAGATGTTCGATATTCCCCATCAATAATTGACATCATGCATTGCATATCCTCTGAAGCCATGAGAATTTCTTCCTCAGACTCACTAGAGGTTTCAGAGTAGTGTGAACGACTACTTGGTTCGGCTACACTTCCCACACAAGAAATTACACTTCTTCGGCTCCCTAGGGTTCTTTCGGATCTTAAGTTCATCCACTTAAAAGTTCTATTCTAGTTTAGCCAACCTCCTACTCATAGTGTTTTTTTGCTAAGGATTTGAGTTCTGTGAAATATTTGGTTGACTTAGAAACTCACTCTGAATCCACGATACACGATATTCAACCCGAAAGAAATTGCCACGATACTTGATACTTGACCGACTTGACAATGCCACGATACTCGATCTCCAACAAGTATCACGAAAAGAACCTCACGATAGTCGATCTTTCACAGATGTTGCGAAAAGCATCCTCCACGATACACGATATGGCACAAGTATCGCTAGCGCCAATTCAACGATACCCGATATGCCACAAGTATCGAGAAAAGAAATTCACGATACACGATATTCAACAAATTTCGCAAAAAACTTTGACGATACTCGATATTCAACCAAGAGAAATCCCAGGATATTCGATACTAGCAAAATATTGTTTTTAGAGCTCCACGATACTCGATATGCCCCCAGTATCGCGAGAAATACTCAGCGATACACGATATCTCCCAGGTATCGCGAAAGAAACTTTTACGATACACGATATGTGACCAGTATTGCGAGAAATACTCAACGATACACGATAGCATACAAGTATCACGAGAACTTCATCAACGATACTCGATATCTCACAAGCCTAAGTTTCGTGATACTCGACCACAAGAGTTCACGATATCTAGATATCGCGATACTCAACCGCGGGAGGACACGATACTTGGCATTTTTTCAATTTTTAGCAAGTGTATCTGGATTTCAACTGAATACAAATGGTCCTAGAGCCTATCTACCCTCTTCCCTCAGCCTGTATTAAGAAAATAAACCTCCTCTACCCCGGGATGGCCCTCACAATATCTGTCGCAGATCACGTTTTCTTCCACTGATTGATATTTGAAGGAATTTCTAGCAATGTCGAGATGCACTCACCTTTCCAAGGTCCTCCAGCTCCTTTTTCCACCTCTACTCACACTCCTTGCTCCACACACCTTGTTTCGTGCTCATGCGATATCTGTCTTGCGATCTCTCTCCCTCTCGATACTTGCTTGGAGACAAGTGACTTGTAGAAGACAAGTTTTTTGGTTTTTATACTTTTGAAAAATTTTCCTAACTAAAAAGGCTAACAAGAACAAAGTTTGAAAGCTACTCTATCTTCCTAACCTACTCACTTCTTCCTCCTACCCAATCCACTCCTCTCCCTACTCACTTTCCTAAACTACCAACTCACTACACACACTACAAGAGTGAGAAGTAGTAAGTGCAACTGAGAGTGACTTACCAGAGAAGAGAAATTCACAGCTCTTCTACTCGCTTCAATGCTAAGAGCTACTCACCATCACACGAATGCCTTGGTTTGGTTCGACTCTCCCCAGCAACGGTGCCAAAAACGTGTGTACCTAAGAACCAACTTAGGGACTTTTGGAGAAAGAGACTATACCTCAATCCCCCTCAAGTGCATATAGTGGGGATTCATGCTTTATTTATCAATCCGAGGAGTATCAAAACCTAGCCGAGTGTATGAAGACATGCATTCAAATGATGATCAATGCAAGTGAGCTTTTAAAGAGAGCAAATAAGTCTAAATCGATTCCAAACAAGCTTTCAAGGTCAGCTATGGTGTCACGATACTTGGAGCAACAGTCAATAGTAAATCGAGCTTTTCTCTCAGCTGCGAACTCCGAATATAGCGAGTAGCAGATCCGTTTCGAAGCTCTCAAGAAGACGCATCAATGGTGGTCTTTTTCACTCGATTATGACGCTCCTACTTCAAGTTATGAGCAAAATACTGAGTCGTGGGAATGACCTTCCTACACTCCAGCTTTTCCTACACTTCACACACACCTTACCAACAGCAAACAACCACTTTCATCGATAGACAACACTTCTAAGCACTCTTTCCAAGCATCACACATGCATACAAGCTCACAAAGAAGAAGATACAAGGTGGAGAAGACACAAATTCGAAATTTTGTGCTCTTGATTCTCACAATGTCCAAAAAGTGTCTACAAAGAGTCACAAATTGACTTATATACATGTGCCCTAAAAATGGTTCTTTCAGAAAAGAAACCGGCACTTTATTAACTGAAAGGCTAATTTCCTACTAATTTACAAAGGTAAGCTACAATTCTCTATGGGTATGCATCTAGAGGACTCCTCTAGTGCATTTACATCGGAAAATATATTACAAAATGGTTATAATACAAGAACAATGTGTCCAAATCGGAAAATTATTGGAATAGCCCTCTTGCATCCATCTCTCTCTCTCTCTTTCTCTCCACACTTTCTTTCTCTCTCACTTTGCAATCTTCTATTTTTTGTTTCTCTACGTGAACTAACATAGTAGTAGTGGCTTCATTGTTTTTGTCTCTCTCTCTCTCTCTATGTGTGTTTCTTTTGTGTTCTATTGCATTCCTTAAATTCACCTATGAGCTACAAAACAGCCCTATTGGATCCATCTCTCTCTCTTTCTCTCCACACTTTCTTTCTCTCTCACTTTGCAATCTTCTGTTTTTTGTTTCTCTATGTGAACTAACATAGTAGTAGTGGCTTCATTGTTTTTGCCTCTCTCTCTCTCTCTCTCTCTCTCTCTCTCTCTCTCTCTCTCTCTCTCTCTCTCTCTCTCTCTCTCTCTCTCTCTCTCTCTCTCTCTCTCTCTCTCTCTCTCTCTCTCTCTCTCTCTCTCTCTCTCTCTCTCTCTCTCTCTCTCTCTCTCTCTGTCTCTCTCTCTCTCTCTCTCTCTCTCTCTCTCTCTCTCTCTCTCTCTCTCTCTCTCTCTCTCTCTCTCTCTCTCTCTCTCTCTCTCTCTCTCTCTCTCTCTCTCTCTCTCTCTCTCTCTCTCTCTCTCTCTCTCTCTCTCTCTCCGTCTCTCCCTCTCTCTCCCTCTCCGTTATCTACGTGCACATCCATCTCTCTCTCTCTCTCTCTCTCTCTCTCTCTCTCTCTCTCTCTCTCTCTCTCTCTCTCTCTCTCTCTCTCTCTCTCTCTCTCTCTCTCTGCCCCGCCATTTCTTCTATGTTTTGTTGCATTCCTCAAATTCACCTATGAGCTACAAAACAGCCCTATTGGAGCCATCTCTCTCTCTTTCTCTCCACACTTTCTTTCTCTCTCACTTTGCAATCTGTCGTTTCTTTTTCTCTACATGAACTAACATAGTAGTAGTGGCTTCATAATTTCTACCTCTCTCTCTCTATCTATCTATCTGTCTGCCTATCTATCTTTCTATCTCTCTATCTATCTATCTATCTATCTATCTATCTATCTATCTATCTATCTATCTACAATTTCTCTAAGTCTATCTCTTTCGCGAAGTATAACAACAATGGCAAACATTTCCCCTCTGCACCTTCTACAACACAATGTCTCTCTTTCTCATGATTGGAGATACTTTGATTAAGGATTTTCTCCTCTGATAATGTGTTGTGCCCAACATCCATAGTTATGCCCATACTCTTCAAGAGCACTGAGTTCTGCCTGATGATGTGATCACTCATAAGAAAGAAACTCGTAAGAATATCACCAAAACAAAGTGAAGAGATCCTAGAAACTAAGAAAAACCTTTCATTAACCTCAAGGACAAGAGTCCTTGAAGGTGGGGAAGTGGCAACACATGAGCTCTCATAGCTTTGGATGCTCATGGATGAAGAAGGGGGGGAGGAATAGTGAGATAACCACTTGAAGGACTACTGATAGCACTATTAGACATGGCTATTGTATGTAGCTAAAACAGATCAGGCCATGAAATGAAGAGAAATGTACTAAACCACAATCGAAGTGGTTCTCTCTAATTCTCTCTAATTCAACCCATGTAGAGCCAATTCAATTCTCTATGTTTTTCCCTTCTCTTTCTCTCTCGACATAGTAACATTAAAAAAATCCAAATTCTCTATATTCATATCGAAGGTACGTATAAATGCAAGGTCTTAGAGACGAGAGATGAGGGAAGAGAGATAAGCTTTTTTTTCTCTCTCTCTCTCTCTGTCTATGATTAAGGCATGCATGATAGGGATTCTCCATATTCGTTGAAGATTTTCTATGTTGTTCTTCCAATTTTTCTCCATTCTGAGTCTCTCTCTCTCTCTCTAAATCTACACAACACACACAAGAATTCTTCTTGAAAAAATAAGGAATAAAACTTATTTGTGAATTTTCCTATGTTAGAGGCTTCCCTTTTTCTCTGCGTTTGTATGAGTAGCAAGGTATGGATTCAATTGAAGCAAGAGGAAAAAGGATAGAGAGATGATGTGCTCTCTTCTTCACTTTCTCTATTTGCTCCAATATGAATTCATGGAGTGGAAGGAAGAGGGAGAAGAGGAATCAAAAGGTACCTAAAAAAATTCATGGGAAAAACTAATGGAGGCTTTCATGTTTTTATTTTTAATTATTCACTTCTTTTTCTTTTCATTAAGGTTTTACTCCTTTTCGCACTTACATACAGAAATTTAAATTTAATTAAGTATTAGAGTTGGGAAAATTGGGTTCTTAGAGTTCCTAATGAGGGGTTGTATTTGGGACACCCTAGGGTTTCTTATGGCTAGCAGTAGTAACTCCCAATTAGTGGTTAGATATACACACAATAGGTCTAAAACCATGGGTTTCTAAGGGTTCAAAGTATGTTTTCTAAGGGTTAAAAATTAGGTTTCAAGGTTCTTGAGCTAGGGTTTCAAGGGTTAGTTATAATGTTCTCAATGGGCTAAAGCACCAATCAATTAGGGTACTAAAGGGGAAATATTCCCTTGGGTTTCTTAATTAAATGGGAATATATGTACGTGGATTTCTAATTATTCTCTTAATAAAAAACATGGTTTTTGTTTAAAATATAACTAGGGTTTGAGTTTTTTAGAAGTTAGTGGAATTTATACAATTAAACATACAAGTCTAAAGTACAAAGGAAATGTTTCTCATCACCTATTCAATCAAACAATTGATCAACACAACTCTTTTCTTTTTCTTGCAAACAACTTAGATCACGGCTAGCATAAAAGATAAAAGTTTTAAAAAAAATCCTACACACAATCCCAAAGGGATTTCATCCTAACACTACATCACCTTCAGTAACTATATTTGTCATTGTAGTAGGAGGTTTTTCAACACCCTACACAATATTCCACAGTCTTTTCTCAACCAATATATAACGCATCATAAATGCCCTTAATGGGTAATTGCTACCATCCAACTTATCCTCAAGAGCCAACACATGTAATACATCACTACTTTTAGACATGGCCACTATCTGAAATACCTGATGCAAAAAAATGATTGTATCTCAAAAAGTTGAACAAAACTACCTCATCAAGTTTTGCTAAACACATAGCACACTTCAAGGTGCTTATACTGACAAACCAAAATTTGTATATATGTATGGTATAAGAAGACAAAATTTACTACACAAGCATTGTGATAGTGCATTTGGAGGCCGAAATGAGATTTGATTGCAATTTCGACACCACAAAGCGAATCTTTTTTGAATTGCTAATTGGCTTGAGTATGCTCACCAATTTTTGTGCAATTCTAAGAATATGACTAGAGGGGTGTCAACAACACCCTAGATGAAGTGGTGACTTGCTCTAATAGCAATCGTTGGAGTTTCAAGTCTACGAAAGCACACGAATAACAAAAGGAAGAAGAATAATCTTGGAGCACAACACACAATACTAAATGTATTACCAAGAGAATTTACAAATATAAGCCACCCCTTAGGATTATAGGCATATATACAAGCTAGGGGGAAAACACCTCCTAAAGAGGGAAAAAAGTTCCCTCATGGTCCTAGTCTGTTCAACAAAAGTGTCTCCACTCCTACCTCTTGCAACACATGTGAAAAACATATCATGAAGATCTTATCTCCAAGTTCCCTCCTACTTATGGGCATAGTCCTGCATGAGCCCAAGCTTATAAAAAACCAAGAATTGGTATAGAAGTGGATATGTCATATATGCTAAAGAGAGAAGATGTAGAAAAACTCACATGGAAACATACACAAGATGTGAATCCTCGCTGGAAACATTGGATCATTTGGACCTTCATGCTTATATCTCTAATTGATAGAGAAATGGCCTATATGAAAATGATTTTGACACTCATTTGGACTTATTTACTAGAGCTTTATGATGTAATGTTTTAGCCTTTCATACATAACAAATAAAGCAAAATGGATATAATCTAGGTCACCATTGCCCTACCCTAAGTCAATCTAGAGTAATCATGTTGGAGTGATTGAGCTCAAAATAAAGAGAAATCTAGCCAAAGATTTTTTGCACTCTTAGTAAATCATAGATAAGTGCACAAGGTACTCAAAAGCACTAAAAAAAGTTCTTATTTCCTATCCACAATTTGTTTATCTAGTAGGGCAATCGTCCATGCAATTTTAGTGAATTTCAAGTGATTTTTGAGTTTCTCAAGAACCCACACTTGAAATAAGTTTATACTTGTCATAGGCTTGAAAAGAATCAAGTTTAAAGAATAAATTCAACTCATTATTTTTGTAGGAACAATCTTTTGCAATAGATCATGTTTGCGTGTTTTGAACCCGAGTCTGAAATGAGATATATTTTTGTTCAAAATTCCATCTTCTGAGCTCTAGAGCTTGTCACAAAGCTTGTTTCAAATCCTACATGTCAAAGCTAGATTTCTTAAAAATCATATGATTAGTTTAGAATATGATATTTTGAATTTTACCTTCAAGTGAAAGTGAGAAGTGTGAGGAATGATTGCAATTTTCAGAGATGAGAGGTTCCTAGCAAAAACCTACTCTAGACTAGCCTATGTTTCACTCACAATATCTAACAGACTTTCTAAGCTCAAACAATATGCAAAAATATTCCTATAGAACCTTGGAACATGAATCTCAAAAGTTTATGTCAAAATAGATAACTTCTTAAAAGTGTCGATGTAGAGAAAATCTTCTATTTATGGAAGAAGGTACTCAAAAAAATATTTACAGCTCATAGCCTACTAGGAATTGACCCCAATACTATGAGAAATGTGTTTCAGAAGTTAGAATGCTGATCTTGATATTTCAAGAAGATGATGATGCACACAATTATAGAGATCTATTCATATCTCAATGCACACACCTCCATTGACCACATAACTTTTCAGGAACACTTATAAGATTATTTTCTTTTACGATTCAATCGATAAACAATACAAAGATACAATATATACACATCAATGACTTAGGGAAGTTGACAGACTAAAAGACGTGTACTACAACAGTGAACAATGAGTAGCATAGGTGATCAAATTTGAAGTATATGCATTTGATATGTGAAGTATAGTACATGGAGGTGCAGGAGGACTACAAGAGCTTTAAGAAAAGTATAATGCACCCTCCAATTTTTGTGATATGTTTGATGTTATCCCATGATGAAGTATGTAGTGTATATGTAGACTTTTTTCCAAGAGTCACTAATGATAGATCTACCTAATATTCTTCCATGCTTCTAAAAGTTTCATTTGAATTTTGAATTCAAATGACGACGTGGAATTTGAGTCTCAATACTTCCATGAGAGTCTCCCTTAAGTTACCCATTTACTTTTGGATAAAGTAACATCCCGGTTTAACCTTAAAAGTAATCAAATAATGCATGTGCATACATATGCCTTTAGCTCAAAGCTTAATGAAATCGAGAACTAATGGTCAAGCACTTAGGCTTTTCATATGCAGCAACAACTCCCCCTCAAGCCTATTTTGCTTGAGTCTTCAATCCAATGAGATTTCATGAAGTCTAATCATAGATTTGAACTTATTAAGCTTCACTCCATTCAAAGCATCATGTCTCCACAATTATCAACAAATATGTGAGTAAATGAATTCAATCCCAAATCTGAGTATAGTGTCTTAATACACATATCTTCCTAATTTTCATTAGCAAATCCTCTATATTCAGCCTCTCTAGATGAGAAAGATGTCCAGAGGTAATCCTCATGTCATCTCTTGATCCTACCCAATCTACATTAGAGGATATCTTGATATCTACATCAGAGGTGTATGAGTAGAATCGTACTTCATTAATTGATCCTTTGAGATATTTTAGAATTATTTTGTTTGCCTCCATGTGTGGCTTTGTATGCATGAATTGGCTCAAGACACTTACGCTATAGAAAATATCCACTCTAGTGAGAGTGGCATAGTTGAGACTTCCCACCAACCTTTGATAGCTTGTAACATCTTCAATTAACTCACCTTCATGAGCACTTAGCTTGAAGTTAACTTTGATGGGTGTACCTAAAACTTTAGCATTCATCATTTTGAACTTGGCTAGCATATCTTTAATAATATATCTTCTCGATAAGATACATACCCTTCTATGTATACACTACTTCCAATCCAAGGAAGTAAGTGAGCTGCCCTAAGTCAGTGACTTTCAATTCATCCTTCATTTGATACTTGATTCTTCAAACACCTTCACACTATCATTGCATCTAAGTATAATTTCATCCACATATACATGAAGCTATATGACTTCTCCGCGTGACGTCTTGATGAATAGGGAAGGATATGCTTTGCTCACCACAAAACCTTTCTCCTACAAGTAGATTACAAGCCTATGTTTCCAAGCTCTTGAATCTTTTTTTAGCCCATATATGGCCTTCCTTAATGTGCAAAAATGTTCATGGTAATATGAGTCTTCCAACCCAATGGGTTGAGCCATGTAACTTATGAGATCCATCCATTGAGGAACACATTCTTCACATTGATCTGATATATCTTCCAATTTTTGGCAGCTGTAATACTCATGATTACTCTAGAATGGGTGTTTATTATTGTTTGCATTTTTTACCCATCTTCTCTTGAAGTTACATCTTTAGCTAAGATTGGCTTGGTTGTGAAATTTGTTGATGAGAGATGTACAATTCATGATCTATCAAATGGTTCATGATCAGTCGAATGGTAATGTGATTATTGCTTTTGGCATTTTATTTTCTGGGTTGTATAAGCTCATAGACTATGAAAAATCTATGAATGATTCAGCATGTGCAGTACATGATTTTTCAAATGGGCATCCTTCATTCTGATCGAGGGGAGGGGGGAATATGTCTTCTCACTTTAATGCATTTCAGGTTGAACGTGGGATAAAAATCAATGTACAGTGCCATATATACCTCAATAAATGGAATTGTTGAACAGAAGAATAGGTCACTCATGGAGGCGGTGAGGTGTATGGTCAAGAGTCAAGTTTTACCATATAGTTTCTGGCTTGAGGCTATCATGTGTGCAACATATGTACTTAACAGGTGTCCCACTAAAGCATTGCATTCTATCACTCCATATGAGGCTTTGCATGGTCATAAGACATCTATTCGTCACCTGCATGTTTTTGGTTGTCTAGCATATGCATTAGTGTCTAAACAACATCACAGAAAATTGGATGATAAAGCAGTGAAATATATTTTTGTTGGGTACAATTTTGAAAGCAAAGTCTATTGTCTATATCATCCATAGATTAAACGCATTTTAGTTAGTCGTGATGTTGTTTTTGTGGAAGATGTTATTCAACCATTACTTTCATGTACCAAGGACACATCTATTAGCTCCAGAGACATGTATGTTCGTACAGGTGGACAGTCTAGTGCTCGTCCTAATGTGGAAACATTTCAGGCTTTATAGGTTTCATGTGATGATGCAGATCATTCCATTTTTTATGCAGATTTACATGATACACTTGTTGATGAAAGAACTGATATTGAGAAGGCTAAAACTATGCCAAAATGGCTCGTGTAGATTTTATGTGAGAGCAAATTAGTTGCATCTCTCTCATATCATACTCGTTCTGGCTCTCATAGTGCTTGTTTTGCATCAGATTGCTATGTTATGGCTTGAAGTAATTTGATGTCGATGCACCACAGTGCGCTATCCTCCTCGAGAGCTCCACGATGATATGCTCGGAGTAGAAAATCGAGCTCCTAAGGCTGCACATAGTACTTCGCAGAGATGTTGTAGAATACACAGAAAAAACAGTACACAGAGGGCACAATGACAGACTTCTTAGGTCTTACAAATGCGGTCGAACTTACAATCTGTGTCTGACCAGACCACTATATGTTTTATTAAAGAACATATACAAGGAAGTGTTTGGTGGCCATTTGGCCTTTCACATGGACACTAACGGTAACAATCTCCCACTAAAGGCCAACATGGCCAAAGTATCTATGGGAGAAAAATAAAGAATGATAAAGAATACCTGAGTGTAAGTATACAAACTATACCTCCCACCTGATGGGCTTTGAACCTCCTCCTCTAATCTTAGTCTTCCGCTGATTTTCAAAAGACCTTATTGGCAATGTAAGTTACCTTTGTTCACCTCTTCTTCAAGCCATGAGAGCCTCCAGTACACTGTTTCTCTTCTTTTTTTTCGGACATCTCTAATAGCCTTTTGAGTCATGATTAGAATTTTTTGAGTCCTTTCCACTGCGCTTCTCTAGCATTTAGCCAGTTCATTACAGTAGGCAAAGGCTTCCGCCCACACTGTAGAAATTTCTTGGTGGACAGAGGGGAGGGAAAACAATGTCGGCAAGCATGAAACCAAGGGGCTTTCTGGAGCATGGGAGTCAGTTTGAAAGATAGAGTAAACGGTTAGTGGTCTAAGATAGTTAGGTCCATGTGTTGGGAAATCAAAGGAATATCCCACTGGAGGAAGGTGTTTTGATCGATGTAACATCTATCAAGTATTGCTTTCCTCAAAGAGTCCCCCAATTGGAGATTTGATCAGGAGAACCCCTTCATGTCTTTCACCTCGACCAGGTCGAGATGGAGCTTGATTTTATCCTATATCTCTTTCTCCTGGCCGCCAATAATTTTTCCCTTGTTATTCCATTGGTCCCCAGGAAACTCAACCATGTTGAAGTCCCCACAAATCAGAACATTATGTGCCAGAGGGAGTCGACGGAAGCCCAAGTATCAATTCTATCCGCTTCACCATTAGGGGCATAAATTGAGACCACAGTGAATTGAAAAGGGAACTCGATAGAGGCAGCAATCCAACGATGATTTCGACCTTCAAAAGTCGAGGTCACACTGCCAGACAAGGAGTGACTAATAACGATCGTAGCACCCCCGCCCCCCTAGGATGAGAAGTGGAGAACCAAAGGTGGTTCGGAGAAATGCATTTAAGCCGTTTTTGGAGATCCTCTCCGTCCATTTTAATCTCTTGTAAGCAAATAAACTCAGGGTTGAGGCACTTGTCTCTAAACCACTGGCCAAGAATCGCCGCTCTTGATGGGTCCGACAAGCCCCTAACATTTAGTGATGTGAATTTCATTATTGATGGTTGCCCTCTTTGAGGGGAGGGACCCAATCTTTTTTCTTCTTGTGATCTTCTTTTTTCCTCCCAGTTTCTTGACTTAGGATCCTACTCTTGAGGGGCTCTTCCATGGCATGCCCGATGATTGTTTTCCTTTAAGCCTTGACTTTTGTTGCAGTAATCTTGGAATGCATATCAGAAGGGTAGGACCAAGGAAGGAGCTTTCATTGTCTGGGTTGTCTTCATTGCTAGTCGTGAAGCCTTCCTCTTTACTTGTGGTGTAACCTTCTTGGTTGTCTTCTTTGCTGGTAGAGCACCCAAGGGAATTTTCAATGGGGTCTTCTTCATAATGGTTGTCCCTTGGGAAGTCAACCTCATTAATCTCCTTTTCTAGGTTACAGTACATGTTATTCGAAGGAGCAATTGTCGTAGTGTTCCTTACTGTTGATCTTCGAGGGCTAACTTTCCTCATGCGCCTTACTTCAGTGAATCCTTCTGAATCCGTCTCAGCAACGCGAGTTCCCTCTTCTTCCGCCATCAAAGGGGGATGACCTCAGGTGTCAAATTGAGGGAGAGGATCTAGGGTCCCATCTAGTTTAAGCTTGTTTTTATTGGTACTTTTCTTCAAGGGGTAATCTTTGATCCTATGACCTTGATGCCGTTTCTAGAGATCCTCTCTGTCGATTTTAATCTCTTGTAAGCAGATAAACTCAGGGTTGAGGCACTTGTCTCTAAACCACTGGCCAAGAATCGCCGCTCTTGATGGGTCCGACAAGCCCCTAACATTTAGTGATGTGAATTCCATTATTGATGGTTGCCCTCTTTGAGGGGAGGGACCCAATCTTTTTTCTTCTTGTGATCTTCTTTTTTCCTCCCAGTTTCTTGACTTAGGATCCTACTCTTGAGGGGGATCTTCCATGGCATGCCTGATGGTTGTTTTCCTTTAAGCCTTGACTTTTGTTGCGGTAATCTTGGAATGCATACCGGAAGGGTAGGACCAAGGAAGGAGCTTTCACTGTTTGGGTTGTCTTCATTGCTAGTCGTGAAGCCTTCCTCTTTACTTGTGGTGTAACCTTCTTGGTTGTCTTCTTTGCTGGTAGAGCACCCAAGGGAATTTTCAGTGGGGTCTTCTTCATAATGGTTGTCCCTTGGGAAGTCAACCTCATTAATCTCCTTTTCTAGGTTACTGTACATGTTATTCGAAGGATCAATTATCGTAGTGTTCCTTGCTGTTGATCTTCGAGGGCTAACTTTCCTCATGCGCCTTACTTCAGTGAATCCTTCTGAATCCATCTCAACAACAAGAGTTCCCTCTTCTTCCTCCATCAAAGGGGGATGACCCTGGGTGTCAACTTCAGGGAGAGGATCCAGGGTCCCATCTAGTTTAAGCTTGTTTTTATTGGTACTTTTCTTCAAGGGGTAATCTTTGATCCTATGACCTTGATGCCCGCAATGGAAGCACGCATTTGGCAAATTCTTGTAAGTAACCTCCTGTGTCTAAGTCTTGCCATCTCCATAAATTATGGAGATTTTTTAGGGAAGGACTTGGTTCAGGTCTGTTACAACGCAGATCTGTGGGTTCCATCTTGCATTGAAGGAATGTTGAGCACCAGCGTAGATTAACCCCCCAACATCCTCTCTTGAGGCCATCGGGCAACCGATCGGTGAAACGATTTCTCGAAGAAATCCATATAGAAAGTACGACAAATTGGGAAGCTCTACCCAAAGCGGGTAACGAAGAGGCTTTGATTTGTTTGGCACAAAGTCTGGGGTGCACTTAAATAGGCAAAGGGTGGACTGGCCCACACTGCCAGGAGCTAGCTTGCAGGGCTTGGAAGGCCATCTCTTCATTCTCAAACACTAGAAGCGGGTGATTCGCCGGCAGGAATTGACATTTGCACACAATTAGGCCACGCGGGAACCACTCCTTGCGAAGCCAACTTCTCACACTTTCTAGAGGGGGCCTAGGGCCAAAAACTTGACTGATCAGACAAGTTTTCACCAGTTCTTCTTGCTTTGCCATCACAGATTCTTTATACAAAGTTACCACCGGAGGGTCGACGTCCGGTGAGGTAGAATCCATCCTGAGGGGGCACTGAGACTCTGGCGGGGCCGCGTTGCTCAAGACCAATGAGAGAATAAATGTCGACATTAGAGAAAAAGGTCTTGAAGAACGTCTTGAAGAACCAAGAAATAAAAAGGATTACGTGAGGCTCATTGAAAACTTGGTTTGATAGTGAAACGAGCTTTCGATTAAATCTTTTTCCCCCAAGACCAAGCAATTTGAGCTCTCTATGAATCCTTGGTCCCTTGCGAATTGAGAAGGGAGCTAAGAAAATGAAGCGCTGGATCCTCCAACATGCTCCACACACTCACTCCATGAAACGTACAGCGAGCGCAAATGCTTCTCTTATGAAGTAAAAAATGAAGCCAGATTGAACCAATCGGGGGCCCACATGCCAGAGAAAAGACAAGCCAGTCGATCACCAAAGACCCCCTCAATCGGGGAGCAAATCATCAATCGCCAAGGCCCCAAAAACCGCTAGTCCCCAAACCATCAATCGCAGAAATAGCCATCAGTCGCCAAACCATCAATCGTAGAAACCGTCAGTCGCCAAACCGTCAATCGCCAAACCGTCCATCGCCAAACCATCAATCACAGAAATAGCCATCACTCATGGAGAAACCCGTCCATCGCGGCAAGGAAGTCGTCAATCGCGATCGAGACCTACTGCCTCACGATGTCTACCACTAGATCAGTTCGATGGGAGCAGGAAATAGTTGTCGTCGTCCGTCCGTCGTCCAACAAAGAAAGCTCAACTCTGCGGTTTCTATGAATGCGCACTTTTCTCAAATCAGCGCAGGCAGAACTTCGTCTTCTCTACAGCAACTTGTAGCATCTTCTGCTCGCTACATATGTCTAAACACGTCTTTGCTTCATTTGCTCCGTCTCTGTGCAGGAACTATGGCTTGGTTGACGTAGATGTTGCAGCTTTAATGGCATCCTCTCAGAGGTCTATCGTCTTCCACCAACAGGAACGCATCATCCTCTCCATGCCCTGTTTTTTCTCACTCCCCTGTCCTTGAAAGTTATGGGTGCTCATCTATATGGATATAATGATGAGTCCTATTGGGATGAGAGCTTGCGTTTGCTCCAACCCAGGTTGCGATCTTTGAGTTTTATGACAGACAACAAAATCAAAGTGCGGAAAAGCTTTCTGATCGTTATAGTTCGTCTTCGATACAGACGGGCAGATTTGGATTCCTTAATACTCATTCCTCTCCATGTCTCTTTCCAGCTCATAACTTTTGTAATGAACCAACAGAGCTTTAAATTTGTCTCGTCCATATGGAGAGAGAGGGAGATGTAATTACGTCGACGAGGGGTGGAATGAGCCCATCTCTCAAAAGTGTATAACACACACACATACACAATGGAAAATTGCAGAATTGAGAGAGGAGAGGAGCTAGGGTTTGGTATTTGGGTAGTGGGGCTTTTACAATCGCCCTTTTCATGCACACTATCACTTCCATGTTTGTTCCATCTTCCATTGTTCCATTCTTCTAAGTCTTATAGTATAATGGTTTGGGTTCTTAGTGGCCTCCGCGTATCGGGACGGCATGGCTTTCCAGGAGGTGTTGAATGATGGTTATTGTGCAAGTTCGCCCAAGTTTGTAGAGCCCTCAGCTGGAGTGGGCAATGAGAACATGTTCTTTGTAGACATTGCCAAGGCCTATGGTATGCATGTCGATCCCTTGTTTACAAGTAATGGTTCTCCATGTAAGTGCTTTGCCCCTATACATAAGATTAGCAACAAAGGAAAAGAAAAGGTAGAATTAGTGGACATTAACGTTAATCTGATGATGATAGTGAGGAACTACTTTTGTCATTGATGGTAGCTTGTTGGATGATTGGCATAATCAGCTATATGAAAAGGTAGTGATTGGTCTCTGTCACCACCCAAGACCTCCCCAAGATGTACTAAAAAGTTGGATTAAGTTCAAACTAGGAAAAAAGAGGTCTTTTGGTCAAGTAAGTATAGTACTTACCAAATACTTACTTCTTATTTACTTTGGCTATTGAAATTATGCATTGCAAGCTATTTTCAAGGCTCAATGGTTAATAAAAAACACACAAATTACTTTTTTTCAAGTGGCATGAGGGGTTTAATCCTAGAGAGGACCTAAGCCATCTAGGGTGTGGAGAATGAGTTCTCCTATGCACAACAGAAATGTGTAGTGAACCCTTGTATGTCCAACACTTGGACAAATAGCTGCACCTTAGATAGCTTGATGCTCTCAATACAAAACTCAAATGGACTTGTGCCTTTATTCAATCAGAGTAGACAAAGATAGCTTTCTAAAAAGCTATAAATAGCTTAATTTGGACAAGTTTTGATTAGGCAACACAACTGACAAAGATGAACTACCTATCCATACAAGTATGCTGAAGAACTGAACTTCCCTCTCAGACTCATAACTCCCTAAATATATATCTTTTGAAAGATATTTGGTATAGAGAAAGTAGACACAAATAGATTTCCAACAAGCTAAAAAAAAAGTAATTTGGATGAGTTTTGGTTAGGAAACTCAATTGACCAAAATAGACCATCTTCACACATAAGTATACTAAAAAACTAGGCTTCACTCTCTCATAGATAACTCATAGAATATAAATCCTTTGAATGCGATATTTGGAACAGAGAACTTATATGCATAGATCTTTCTAATAATCCAAAAATAAAGCAATTTGGATATGTCTTAGTCAGGAAATGTAATCGACCAAAATAGACTACTATTTACATAGGTATGTTGAAAAACTGGACTTCACTCTTTCACTGATATCTCCTCGAATATATAAACTTTAAGGAGATATTTGAGCTAGAGAAATTGTACAAGATAAGCTTTCCAATGAGTGTTTAAACGCAAGAAATGGTTACATACACACAGAGATATGAGCTTCACAACATAGCTATGTACAAAATGATGTGTGGCTGGAAGGACTCTAAAGGAAGATAAAATGACAATATGACTAGATCTGAGTATTGGGAGCTCTTGCCTCTTTCTCTCCTTGTTTAGAACATGCTCCCAATCGAGTTTTATAACCAATAAGCATGTGAAGAAGTTTGTATCTTCTTCTTAACTCACCACTATGCCTACTACATCCCACTGACCACAAGGGAGATAATGTATCTTTTACTCATCATGAATTTTGATTAGACTTTTTCTTTTCTTTTTTTTCTTTTCTCTTCTTTTCCTTTATCTTTATATTTGGTAAATTTATCCAAGCATAGCTCATATGAAAATGAGCTTGTACATTTATCTTCAACACTCCCCCTCAAGCTCATTTGGGAGTTATCTTATCACATCCTTGAAACCTTTGAGTTTAGAAGCATCCAAGAACTTTGTAAACATATCTGCAACCTGCTCTTTGGTTCTCATGAACTTTATCTCCACATCTTTGCTCAATACCTTCTCCCTTACATAATGGTAGTGGACCTCTATGTGCTTGCTCCTTGCATGAAACATAGGATTGCTTGCCAAGTAAATACTTGACATGTTATCACCATATATAGGGATGGTTCCAACTTGCACTTCAAGATCAGCCAAAATCTTTTTAATCCTCATTGCTTCACATGTGGAAAATGCTAATCCTCTATTTCAGCCTCCATGGATGAAAGTGCAACAGTAGGTTGTTTCTTTGAGCTCCATGTGATAGGTTTGTTTCCTATGATGAACACATAACCTGAGGTTGATCTTCTATCTTCCTTTGAACCTACCCAATCAGCATCGGTAAAGCCTTTAACCTGCAATTCTTCATCAAACTTGTAAAACAAAGCATGATTAACTGTATGCTTTATGTATCTCAACACTCTCTTGGCTGAATTTAAATGTTCACTTGTCAGGGTTTGCATAAATTTAGAAAGTACACCAACAACATAAGATAAATCAGGTCTTGTAATGTTTGCATAGATTAATGATCCTACAATGCTTCTGTATGTTGTTACATCTTCCAATGGTTCTCCATCATTTGAACAAATCTTTGTATTTGTGTCCATGGGTTGAGTGAGTGGTTTGCATTCACTCATTCCAAATCTGAAAAGAACATCCAACAAGTACTTCCTTTGCATCAAGTAGATGCCACTCTTTCCATAAACAACTTCAATTCCTAAAAAATATTTCAGCTCTCCAAGATCTACCAAGCTTCCTTTTGATATCTTTAATCCCTGTAACATAATATCCTATTATGATTAGGTCATCGATGTATATGCAAATATATACCTCTCTATTTTCTTCCATCTTCATGTACAATGAAGGATCTGCACTACTTGGGTTGTATCCACACTTAGTTACATATTCTACCAATCTCTAATTCCATGCTCTTGGTTCTTGCTTCAAGCCATAAAGTGCCTTCTTCAACCTACAAACAAAGTCTAGATGGTTTTCATCTTCAAATCCAACAGTTGACTCATGTATACCTCTTCTTGTATTTTATCCGTTAAGAAAAGAATGTTTGATGTCGAGTTGATATAATGGCCATCTCCTTGAAGCACCAATTGCTATTAATATTTTGATAGTTCCCATCTTTGCAATAGGGCTGAAAACTTCATCATAATCTATGCCTTGTGTTTTTTTAAATCCTTTGGCAACTAATCTAGCTTTATATCTAGCTAGTGAACCATCAGCATTCCTTTTTACTTTAAACACCTATTTGTTTGGAACAATCTTCATACCTTCTTTCTTTGGCACTAGCTCCCATGTGTGATTATCTGAGATCTTTTATCTCCTCTTTCATAGCTCTCTTCCATTCCTTTTGTGTGCAAGCTTCTTCATATGTCTCAAGCTCTTTGTCTTTGATAACATGCATCATGTAGGCAAAATGTGTTGCCATGAAACTATCATAACGCAACCTTTGAGTTGGATACCTTGTCCTTGAACATCTTCTTTCATTGCCTTTAGAAAGTTGCTTCTTTAACCTATTCAGCTTTACCATTGGAGTGATTACCTCTTCATATTCTTGTTCACTTGCATCTATCTCACTCTTTGGAGTAGCACTTGCTCTTTGACTCTACTATGAGCTGAATTTGGAGACACAGAATGACCCCCCCTCCATGTTGAACATTCTTCATTTGATGTAGATGCCTCTGGACCTGAAACCTTTGTGCTTGATTGTTGAACTTCTCTTTGATTTGTTCCTTCATAATCATCACAATCTTCTTCAAGAATCTTTTCCTTTCCTTTATCTTCATACCATGGTCTTAGTTCATCAAAGACCACATCTCGCGAAACTCTTAATTCCTTTGTTCTAGGGTTGTAACACTTGTATCCTTTTTGCTCCATCGAGTAGCCAATGAAAATGCATTTTTCTGACCTTGGTTTCATCTTTGTTCTAACTTCTTGTGGAATGTGAACAAAGCAAACACATCCAAACACTTTAAGGTGTGTAAGATCAAGTTTCTTACTAGAATATACCTCCTCTGGAGTCAAGTGATGTATTCCCGATGTTTTGCACCTATTCATCAAGTAAATGGCAGTTGTGGTAACTTCAACCCAATAGTACAATGGTACCTTCATCTCGTTGAGCATGCATCTTGAAATTTCAGCAATTTGCCTGTTTTTCCTCTCAGCTACTCCATTTTGTTGTGGTGTATACCTACAAGTGAACTTCCTTTTGATCCCATTCTCTTGTAGAAAATCTGAAAATTCTTTGGAGAAGTATTCTCCTCCACCATCGGACCTTAAGGTTTTGATAGACCTTACTGTTTCTTTTTCAACTTCAACTTTGAATCTTTTGAATATAGAAAACACCTCTGATTTTTGCTTCATACAAAACAACCATACCTTTCTTGAGTGATCATCAATGAAGGTGACAAAAAATCTATTACCAGCCATTGATGCCTCTTGGGTTGGTCCCCATACATTTGTATGTATCAAATCCAATACATTTGGGGCCACATAATTGCTCCTCTTGAATGGCTGCATCGTTTGCTTTCCTAGTTGACAAGCTTCACATAACTCATGTAGTCCAATGCTATTAAATTTTGGAAGACCTCTTACCACTTCATGTTTGCTCATGTCCTTCAGCTTTGGAATGTTGATGTGTCCTATTCTTTTGTGCCATTAGTCCAGATCTGAAATCTTCTTGTTCCCACATTGAATGTACATGACCTTTCCATGTGGATGTTGGACGTCCAAAGTGAACATCCTTCCTTCTCTTCCACCTCGAGCAATGACCTTGAAGCCTTCCTTTAGATTCTTTATGAATCACTCATTCTCATTGAATATGACACCAAGTTCTTTGAAACTGTACGAACATGAAGAACATTAGATAGTACCTTTGCTCTACTTGTATCTCCAAGCCTTATATCTCCAATATGTTCAATCATGTGTTGAGTATCATCACCTATTTCAACACATCCTTTTCCACTTGGTACCTGTAGATTAATGAACAAATTTCCTTGGCGTGACATATGGTTACTACAACCTGAATCAATGTACCATTTTTTGTCATCTCCACAAGAGCTTCTATACTCATGTCTCATTGCAAGTAGTATGTCCTAGCTTCCTTCACTTGAGGTGATTGCATAGTTGCTTTGGTTCCTTTGATTGCCTCCATTTGGTCTTCCATTCTTCAGCCAACGATCACTAGCATAGTGTCCTACTTTACCACAATGATAGCATGTTATACCTTTATGAGAATTGTAGGAGCCTCGGCCTCTTCCTCTACTTCTACCTCGACCTCTTCTTTGTGTGTTGGCATTTTATGCATCCTTGTTGTCTTCCGAATTGTTTTGATTGTAGTTGGAATTGTTGGACCTCTTCCTTTTCCTCTTGAGCCTCCTCTTGAGTTCCTTCCTTTACCTCGACCTACATATAACATTTGGTTGTGGATGTCCTTTCCTTGGGGACTACCAAAGCTAAGCTCTTCTATGACAAGATGAGGGATTAGTTGTTCAAAACGTGGATATGCATCTTTCAAGTTAATGGAAGTTATAAAAGGCTTCCATCTTTCATCTTCTCTCAATCCATCGAGAGTATAGCACACAAGATCTTCGTCTTCAACCATTGTGCCAATAGAAGCTAAAGCATCACTTAGCTCCTTAATCTTCAAAGTATATTCAGCTATGGATTGACTCAAACTTTTTTTGATTGTGTTCAAATCATTCTTGAGTTGAAGTTTCCTAGCTTTGGTATTTGTTGAATACATCCTTTCAAGAGCTTCCCAAGCATCCTTAGCTTTCTCAAACAATTGCACTTTAGATAGCTTGATGCTCTCAATACAAAACTCAAATGGACTTGTGCCTTTAGTCAATCAAAGTAGACAAAGAGAGCTTTCTAACAAGCTATAAATAGCTTAATTTGGATAAGTTTTGATTAGGCAACGCAACTCACAAACATGAACTACATGTCCATACAAGTATGCTAAAGAACTAAACTTCACTCTCAGACTGATAACTCCCTGAATATATATCTTTTGAGAAAGGTATTTGGTATAGAGAAAGTAGACACAAATAGCTTTCTAGCAAGCTAAAAAATGAGTAATTTAAATGAGTTTTGGTCAAGAAATTCAACTGACCAAAATAGACCACCTACACACATAAGTATACTAAAAACCTGGGCTTCACTCTCTGACATATATCTCACAGAATATAAATCCTTTGAATGAGATATTTGGGACAGAACAAATAAATGCATAGATCTTTCCAATAAGCCAAAAATCAAGCAATTTGGATATGTTTTGGTTGGGAAACATAACCAATCAAAATAGACTATTTATTTACATAGGTATGCTAAAACACTGGACTTCATTCTTTCATTGATATCTCATAGAACATATAGGCTTTGAAGGAGATATTTGATCTGGCAAAAGTGCACGAGATAAGCTTTCCAATAACTATTTAAACGCAAGAAATGGTTACATATACACTGAGATATGAGCAATGTACAAAATGACATGCGTTTGGAAGGAGTCTAAGGGAAGACAAAATGACAATATGACTAGATCCGACTATTGGGAGCTCTTGCCTCTTTCTCTCCTTGTTTAGAAAGTGCTCCCACTCCACTTTTATAACCAATAAGCACGTGAAGAAATTTGTGCCTTCTTCTTAACTCACCACTATGCTCACTACATGTCACTGACTACAAGGGAGATAATATATCTTTTACTCATCATGAATTTTGAATGGACTTTTTCTTTTCTTTTTTTTTCTTTTCTCTTCTTTTCCTTTATCTTTATATTTGGTAAATTTATCCAAGCATAGCTCATATGAAAATGAGCTTGCACATTTATCTTCAACATAGGGTTCCTATGTGGATCAAATTTCATGATCTACATATCTAGGGTTCCTATGTGGATCAAATTTTACCCTGGGTTTGATGGAATAGGCTTAATCATTGGTAAAGGCCTTGGTCAAAAAGCTCATGGTGGTATAAACCCTAAGTAAGATCCTCAGATTCTTGTGGAAGAGGATATTTCAAAAGAGATTAAGACATTACTTTTTATCAAAAACTCAGATGGATGGAACCTGCATGAACAAAATGTCTTTTATAGTTGGAACCTTCCTAATGCGTGTTCTAACAACTCTAAGCAGGGCCATTCGGATAGATATTGTGCTCTTCTTAAGATGAAGGCAATGTTGATGTAAACAAAGTCAGCAAGGTCCCTATGAAGAGCCCTTAGGTGTCGGGGGAGAACTAGATTGTGCCTTTGACTATACTAGATAAGATTTTGAAATAATTATTATGATTACAAGATCAACCATGTAGTGAAAATGATACAAGAATACATAAATGATATAAGAAGTGCCACAACACGAGACTAATAGGTGTAGATAGCTAGGCTAGAGATGATACAGGAGATCCCACAACCCAGGACCATAGGTATGAACATGATCTATGAATTACAAGAACTCCCTTGAGAGAGATAGACTAAATACAACAAATCACTAGACAAGATGTCGCACTAGGAGATTACAAGAGGAGAAGATTAGAGGTCCAAGAACTAAACTAATTGGGACTAGAAAAAGAAACAAGACAAGAACTCGAATTTCAAACTTGGAAAGTATTTACTTGGAGATCGTGACTCCTTCAGCTCTCTGTTGGAGTTTGAGGTCTATGAAAGCACGTGAAGAGCACAAGGAAGAAGAAGAAGCTTGGAGCACAACACACAATATTGAATGTATTGCCAAGAGAATGTACAAGGATAAGTGACTCGTTAGGATTATAGGCATATATACAAAATGGGGGAAAAAACCTCCTAAAGAGGGAAAAAAGTGCCCCAGTGGTCCTAGTGTGTTCACACATATCATTACCTAAATATATCAACAAATCCCCCTTGGGAGTGATGTGGTGAACAAGGAGCTAGCACTCATGTATAAGGAAGTGCCACACTATGTGGAATCAATCCACAAAAGGAAGTAAGCCCAAAACTTTGCAAAAAGCTTCAAACTTCTCCCTAGGTAAAGCATTTATGAAAAGGTCTACAATGTTCTCCCATGTGGGCATGTATGCCAAATTGATCTCTCCGGTAGAGAACCTCTTCTTGACATAATGACAGTGCACTGCAACGTGCTTAGTGCAAACATGAAACACAAGCTTCCTTGCAACTGCTAATGCACTCTGACTATCAGTGAAGATGGTGGTCGTGTTTGATGTACTCAATACTCCACCCTCAAGTGACCACAAATGACCCATGGTGCTCTAAGTTGTAAGGTGCTCATTATGAGGACAAGCCATTGTGAGAGCCGGAACATTTTTGCAACCCTAACTTCCAAGTTAGGTGAGGTCTATGTGTGACCATTGATGGTTATAGATGATCTTTGTGAGCCTATCCATTGGGTTAGGTAGGACATAAACTTCCAGGACACTAGGTTGCCATTCAAGGAAAAAATAAAGGCCCTGTGGTGTTGTATAGTTTTCCCATAGAACCTTAATGGGGGGAGTGTAGAGGGGTGCTTGTCCCCTTCTATGGGGTCTAGAGGTCCTATCCCCCCAGCCCATAGGGCCGAGATGGTAGGACTTCTAGTCATGGAGATATTGTCAGATTGTATATTTTACCAACTATTTTATATCTCCCGACTATCTTTATCTACATTGAATCCCCTTGTAAAAGCTATATAAGCATGGCCCAAGTTGAGCTTTACATAGCATTGTACACTAGTAAGCCCTTCATCTAGAGTCTATCTAGATCGCCATCTAAGCTCCACATTGGGAGTGCACGGGTGGACAATACCATTGTTGTAGCTACATTACTCTTGGCAATATGAAATTTGAGTTCTCTATCTCTTAGTGTGTGTCTATCTTTGTCTGTGTTTTTCTCTCAACTCTTTCTATTGGTCTATTCCATAGTGCTATTATTTTTCTTTTATGGTATCCGAGCTCAAAAGGCTTTGAGTGGTGTAGAAGTAAAAATGCAGAGGTTGTAGAGGTCTCAATGATAAAAGAGAGAAGATGTTAAGCAATGTGTCATCATATGACTGGGAATCAAGGTGGTTTGTCAACAAGAGTAGGTGGCACACAAGGACGAGGAGCAATTATGCCAATCATCCCAACATTGCGGATACAACCACCAACCTTCACAGAAGGTAAACTTGATGGTACAAAATTACACCCTGTGGAACTTTAAAATTACTTCTATCCTTGATTCATATGAGCTTCTAGAGACTGTTCCTGGGACAGATCATGAGCCCCAAGAAACATCTGATCCAAATAATCTTGGTCAAATGTTTCGTCTTGATGTTGATCTTCTATGTGCTTGGAAACATAGAAATGCAGATGCACTCTACACTCTAATTACAAGTACTCCTAATAGTTTTATGACTCTCATTCAGCATACTACCAAGGCTTATGAGGCATGGAACACATTGAGAAATAAATATGAAACTCGTAATGAGACACGTATTCAGAACTTGGAGAATCAGCTGATACTAGAAAGGTTCGTTGATGGGAAGAGCATTGAGGTGTTTATCGCTCGCATAAAGAATCTATGGGATCAAATGGTAGGAGCAAATGTACTAACGTCAAGCGAGGAGCTAGATCGACCTTGTCTTCGAATTTGTCCACCAAAGTTTGATGGTTTGGTAACTGCTCTAAATACTCAAATTAGACCTCAGCCAATAAAATTTTAAGTATTCAATGCCTTACTCATGGAGGAGGAGCTCTGGATCAAGGCAAGAGTGGTGGCAGAAAAGGAGATGTTGCATTCACAGCAAATGCAAAAGAAGGCAAAGTGGACTCTTCAAAAGATGGAGACAAAAAGAAGAATGACAAGAAGAAGTTCAAGGGAGTGTTTCCACTGTAACAAGACATGACACAGAATCCAAGATTATTGCATCAAGAAGGCAGAAGAGAAGAATGGCTCTTCAAAAGGTGGCAAGGGCAAGCAGTCTTTCAACACAACACAAATAGAGCTTGAGTTATTTGTTACGATAGAAGAGGTATGCTCCTCAGCTGAAGATTCAGGAAGGGATGACTCATGGGTGTTGAACATTGGTGCATCTCATCACATGACAAGCAAAAAAAACCTTTACAGTTCCTGCAGATCATTCCATTTCTGATGTAGATTTACATGCACTTATTGATGAGAGATTTGATATTGAGGAGGCAAGAACTATGCCAAAATGGCTTGTGCAGACCTTGCATGATAGAAAATTAGATGCACCTTTGTCATATCATAATCGATCAGGCTCTCATAGTGCCTCTTTTGCATCAGATTGCTATGCTATGGCTGCATCTAGTCTCTGTGATGAGACTGAGCCTGTTTTGTTTGATGAAGCACAAAATTCAGAAAAATAGATGCCTGCTATGCAATCTGAATATGATGCAATAATGAAGAATGGTACTTGTTCTTTATGTGACTTGCCTCCTGGCAACAAGGCCATTGGCACTAAGTGGGTATACAAGCTGAAGCATAAACATGATGGTATAGTTGACAGGTATAAAGCTAGGCTTGTTGCACAGGGTTATGCTCAGGAAAGAGGCATTGATTTTGATGAAACCTTTGCTCCTACTTGTCGAATGACTATTGTTCGTAGCATCTGTGTACTTGCAGCTCATCATGGTTGGAATGTACATTAGTTGGACATTAAAACAGCATTTCTCAATGGTGACTTGCATGAAGAACTGTATGTTTTTCAGCCCCGTGGCTTTGTGCAGAAAGGGCATGAAAACCAAGTGTGCAGGCGAAACAAGGCATTATATAGTCTAAAGCAAGAACCACATGCTTGGTATGAAAAGATACATGCCTATGTGATTGCACATGGTTTTGAGAACAGTCCAACTGAAAGCACCTTATATGTTAAGCATGCTAATGATGTACGTCTGATCATTGTGGTATTTCTAAATTGATGTGAAACTTCTCTAGGAAATGAATTTATATCCATTAATGAACGCTGGAAATAAATCTAAACAAGTAATGAATGTAAATTCCTATATAAATTATATGACCATTAGGAAGCTATCACAGGAATTTCAAGTTTTAATGAACTAAATCTATCTAAATGGAAAATATGGATGAAAACTCCAGCATCTGCAACCCTAGTCGCAACAAACACTCGTGCTTTTTGCAACTTCTAGTAGACTTCATATTTTATTCATAGTATTTTGTAACTCTTGTAATGTTCTGCAAATGAAGCATAAGGAAAAGCAATAAAACTCATTACGCATATAAATATGTATATGCACACATACAAACATGCACACACGTGTACACACACAATTCACTTAACACTCACACATGCATACACATGCACAGGCAAACCACTCCTTCACATGCACACTCACGTTGCAAACCTCACTTCACTCACACACACACACGAATAATTTTGGTTTTATTTTATTTCTTTCTTTTACTTTATATTGTTAGTTTTATTAGATAATGACTTTTGGTCTTAATATATTTCGTTCTTTTATTTATATTGTTAGTTTTATTAGATAATTTAAATAGATGCATACACAAATGGTTTAGACACATAGGTTATTATTCACATTTATAGCAGCACACATCCACATTCATACATTCACACACATTCATATATTCATAGAGCCACATGTTCATATTTAGACACATACACATGCAATTATACACACACGACACATATGCACCTTTTAAGCATACATATATACATACAATATATTGTATGTACAAACATACATTTTTACGTACTTCCACACACACATAATCATATATACATAACCACATACATGCACACATAGAGCACATAAATAGACATATACATACATAGGCTCACATCATGAACACACATACTAAAGTAAACACATACATATATAGTACCACACATATTCACATATGCTCATGTACTCATAAATACACATTTAACATTCCAACACACACAATTAAACATATACACATAGGCATTCATACACACATTACATGCACGAATAGACATATAGACACATACATAGTTAAGTACTCACACATACATATGTATACACATTTAGATGCACATAACGTCACACACAAATAAACATACATAGCCACATAGTTGCATAGTTTTTCATAGTCACATCGGCACATGCACTCATATTCACGCATGGGCATTTAGGCATAGCACATATACACACATACTATCAGTTAGGGCAACATTCATAAACACATATACAAACACACTCATGCATACACACACACATATACATATATATATATATATATATTTGCATTTATTATATATGTATATCCATGGTTATATATGCAGGGTTCAAATGGAGGATTCATATGTTCATTCATGTTCTATTCATAGCACATCTTCATCTTTTTTTGCTTGCAAGTACTAAAGAAAGAGATAATGCAAATCAGAAATACAAATAGAACATATATTGAGAGGTTTAGAGATCACCAAGTTTTTAAGGAGATTTTAATTTTCCTAAGTGTACGTCAAAATAGGGAAATCCTTCGGACAATGGCTAACCAAAATGTGTTTATTATGTGCATGTCTAGAGAGAGGAGGACGGTAGAGAGATATACCTCTCTCTCTCTCAACTCTCTTAGAGTATAGAGCACGAAAAAAAAGAAGACGAAAAAATACCTAAAAATCATTTAGAAAAATGAACGTGACTTTACAAACTCATATTTAAGTTCTTCTTCAAGAAGCTCTTCATTACAATATACTATTTTGATGATATCTTCCAAATCTTGCACATCAATAAACCCATAGACATATTCTTCTTCTTTTCTAGAATAGGAAAATTATCGTTTTTCCCTTATTATTTTTCACTTTTCTTTTTTCCTTTTTATTCTTCATTTTATTTTTACCTTAGACTATGGTTCAATCCATTACTTATTTATTTATACACACACATAGAGGTTTATATAGACATTAAACATATAGGGTTCATACACTTAAATATGGGGTTTTAGGGTTTCATATTTAGTTAATAATTTGTGAATAAATTTTAGAGGTCTCAATTATTTACTTGAGAGTTCATATTGTTGGTGCATTTTACCCAAGCCTACATGCTTGACATGCTTGATATTACGATCATTTGTAAGTCACATGTGTAGTCATGTGAACACCTCTTGTAAAAGAGTACATTTTATCTCTTGTAATTGTGAAAAAGAAAAAGGAAAAGGTTGGCTTACCTCATCCATGATGTAAAAGCAAAGTCGTGGCTCTAACTACCTAAAACCACGAATTTTTGAGCTGAGGGAATATCTCCTAACTTTGGGGATCACTTTTAGGTGGAGCCATTCGAATTCGAATTCAAAACTCTCTCCAAGAATAGCTATAAAAAGAGCAAGAAGAAAGAGGCGATTAGCAAGCCTTGTACGTGACCACTTCATGTCATTTTGTAGAGATTGAAGAGCTTACTCCATAGCTCTATCATTCTACTCCCATTGTGCAAATATTCATTGCCAATGTGGTTGTAATCATACGTGAATCTATACATTTATCATTATCTACTTCTCTGTTTTGTTCTCTGCTATACTCACTCAGAGCAGTAACTTCAGAAGGTCATATCTCGAGTTCTACTCAACATTTTTTAGTCTTTTAGCATGCGTTGGATAGCTCTTACTCTCTAGTTTATGAAATACAAATTTTCATTGTCATTGGATTTATACTTTGGGAGATAGCAGCATTTTATTGCTCACTAGTCTATCTCTATAGAGCCCCCGAGAATGGTGGGCATGTTCCAGAAATTGATGAATCTTGTTCTCAGTGCTCAGTCCATCATTTGAAGTGTTTTAACTTGGATTTGGAAGCTTGCTAAGTCTATTTGCTATGGCCAAAAGGAATTTATCTAATTCAGACCAGGTTGAGAGCACTGTTCAATTTTTCCAGCAAGTGTATGTCCAAAAATAGCAAGTTTTTGGGAGCTAGTCATCTTGCAACTTGTCTGTCTTGACTTAAACTTTTGGGATACATGTTCCAAAGTACTTGGCTGATATTTTGGTGGATTTAGGAAGCTCAAAGGTTCTACTAATCAACTCTGAATTCTCAGTTGGCTGGTGTGAAGCCGGTTGTAGCAGCACCAACTCATCTTTGGATTGCATCCACCATCTCTCTTCACAGTGGTATCAGAGCATAGTCAAGCAACATGGGAGATGGATTTCCATCAACAATTGACAAATTGGATCGAAAAAACTACCCGGCATGGTCTCTAAGGATGGAGGCTTACCTTCAAGGGAGGAATCT
The DNA here is from genome assembly GCA_020310875.1 of Ceratopteris richardii. NCBI lineage: Eukaryota > Viridiplantae > Streptophyta > Polypodiopsida > Polypodiales > Pteridaceae > Ceratopteris > Ceratopteris richardii. The sequence goes on from MU260076.1 coordinate 546,655, forward strand.
ATATGGATTCATATCCGGAGATGAAGCAATGCCAACCATGAGGAAAAAAGGGCAACCATCACATGAAGAAGTGGAAGAACTTTCAAATTGGTGTTCGAAGGATGCACTTGCAAGGTCCTATATTCTAAACTCAATCTCTGATTTTCTTTTACCTCATGTCAAGGGATGCAAGACATCAAGAGAGACCTGGAATGCACTTGCTTTTTTCTTCTCCTCCAACACTCGAGCAAGGAAGAATCAATTGTGGATGGAATTCACAACAATGAAGAAAAGCCCAAAGCAAAGTGTGACTAATTATGTCACAAAGATGAAGGAGATTTCCGACCAACTTGGAAGCATTGGAGACGTAATTGAAGAGGAGCAAATCATTAGACAAATCATAAATGGAATCAAAGTAGACGACAAGTGGGAGTCATTCACAACAGCCATGGATTTATACATGGATATGCATGTACCCGACCTCAACGCACTCATGGGCCAACTCTTCACTCATGAAGCAAAGATTAGCAAAGGTGGTGAGTCCTCAAGAGGTAATCAAACTTCTACCTTATATTCTGATAAAGCTAAGGTCAAGGACAAGTCAAAGAATAGGAACAATGAAGATGAAGGTAGCTCTTTCCAAGCAAACTTTGCAGGTAGAGGAAGAGCTAGAGGAAGAGGCAAAGGTGGAAAGCAAGGCACGAGGAGATTCCAAGCATCTCAACCTTGCAATATATGTGGCTTATCTAATCATACTACTGAAGAATGTTTCAGGAACCCGAGGAACTCAAGAGGAAGAGGATTCAATAGAGGTGGCTATGGATCAAATAGAGGTAGATAGAATGGAGGCTACAACAACAACAACTACTACAACAACAACTAGAACAACAACAACTATCAAAGTGGCCATAGAGGAAGAAGAGACTACAATAACTATGCAGAGGACCAAAGTCAAGAAGATTCATTATTGATTATGAATCTATCAGTGAAGAAGGGTAAGGATGATGATCACATATTTTACATTGATTCAGGATGCTCAAACCATGCAGCAAGAAATGTGGCTTTACTTTTTGATTTGGAAGATCCTCATAACAAGCATGAAGTGCAAACAGGAGATGACACAAAGCACTCAGTGGAGAAGATAGGTAATGTGAAGACATCAGATGGGAATATGAACCTCTTGAGCAAAGTCTTGTATGTCCCTACAATTACCAAAAGTTTAATAAGTGTTGGACACATTGTAGCAGGTGGACCATTCTGTTTTTTATGAAGCACAAGGATGAAGTGTTTAATTGCTTTAAGAAGTATATTGCTCTTGTTGAAAACCAAACAGGTAGGACTTTGAAAAGACTCAGATTAGATGGTGGAGGAGAATACTTCTATTCTGAATTTGATGCCTTCTTGCATGAAAAAGGCATTAAAAGGGAAGTCACTACAAGGTATACACCCGAACTCAATGGTGTAGCAGAGAGGAGGAACAGAGCTATTGTCGAAGCTGCAAGGTCCATGCTCAACGAAAAGGGATTGCCAAACTACCTATGGGCAAAGGCTATGTCTACAGCCACATATCTCATAAATAGACTTCCATCTAAGTCACTAGATGGAACAACTCCATATGAAGTATGGAATGGAAGAAGACCTATTCTAGAGCATTGTAAAATCTTTGGATGCTTAGCCTATGCTCACATTCCTTCTCAAGTAAGAGGGAAATTGGATCCCAAGGCAGAGAAGTGTGTATTCATTGGTTATGATCAAAACCAAAAAGGAAATAGATTGTACAATCCAACCAATAAAGGATTTTCTGTGAGTAGAGATGAAATTTTTGATGAAAACAAATCATGGTTTGATGATGACAGGAAAGTGAAGCTGCCTTATGACTTGGATGAAGATTTTCCATCACTACAACCAAAGGAGCCGAAGCAGATTGAAGAAAGTGATTCGGAGATTGACCTAGAAGACTTGGAAAGACTAAAGCTATGGAAGAACAAAGGTAAAGCAAAGATGTAGGCTGCTACATATGGACCCGAGAGCTCACATCAACCACTTAGAAGGTCTTCAAGGGAGAAGAAGAAACCAGAGAGGTTTGGTTATGATACTTCTTTGGTCAGCAAGCACTCAATCTACATTGCAAAGGATTCAACCAATGAAGAACCTACCACATTCGAAGAAGCACAAAGCAAGAAAGCTTGGAGAGATGCAATGGATGAAGAAATGGAAGCCTTGAAGGAGAATGCCACTTGGGAGCTTGTACCTAACAAGCCACCTATGAAGGTAATTGGATCTCGATGGATATACAAAATCAAGAGGAATCCAGATGGAAGTATAAATAGACACAAAGCAAGGTTAGTTGCTAAAGGGTTTGCTCAAACCCATGGTATTGATTATGAGGAGACTTTCTCTCCTGTTGCAAAAATGCCTACAATTAGGGTTCTCATTAGTCTTGCTGCATCTAGAAATTGGAAGCTCTATCAACTTGATGTAAAGAATGCTTTCTTGAATGGATGGATTTCTGAGGAAGTGTATATGGCACAACCTCCTGGATATGAGGATGCACATCATCCTAACTATGTATGCAAACTAAAGAAAGCTTTGTATGGATTGAAGCAAGCTCCGAGAGCTTGGAATTTTAGACTGGTGAATTATTTGCAAGACCAAGGATTCAAAGCTAGCAAGGCGGATACCTCTTTGTTCATAAAGAGGAATGGATCTGAAGTGATCTATTTATGTGTGTATGTTGATGATATTATTATCACAGGCAATGATCTTGAAGGAATCAAATAAGTAAAGACTCAAATGAACGAGGAGTTCAAAATAAGTGACCTCAGACCACTCACTTATTTCCTTGGATTGGGGTTAATCTACACAGATTCAGGTATATACATCACACAAAGGAAGTATGTGCATGACATGCTCGTCAAGTTCAAGATGGAAAATACCAAGTGTGCAGGTACACCTATGGAGCAAAATCATAAGCTTAGTGCTTATGAAGGAGAGCCAATTGAAGACATCACAAGCAATCAAAGCTTGGTTGGAGGTTTGAACTATGCAATACTCACAAGGGTGGATATATGCTATAGTGTTAGCATATTGAGTCACTTTATGCATAAGCCGAGAAGACCACATATGGAAGTGGCCAAGAGAGTCCTCAAGTACCTAAAGGGGACCATGAATGAAGGTTTGTTTTATTCATTTACTTCAGATATTGAGCTAAAGGTCTACTCAGATGCAGAGTGGGCCGGATCTAGAGATGATAGAAGAAGCACATCCGGGTATATATCATTTGCAGGTTCAAAAATCATTTCTTGGTCATCCAAGAAGCAACCAACCGTGGCATTACCTTCTACTAAAGCCGAATATAGAGGTTTGGCGAATGCAACTCAAGAAATCATGTGGTTAAAGTCTTTGTACACAGATCTTGGACTTCATTCTTCAACACCTCACATTTTTTATGACAACACAAGCTCACTACATCTTGCAGCTAATCCGGGTATACCATACTAGAACCAAGCATATTGAATTCCACTACCATTATGTAAGGCAGAAGCTAATGAGCAAGGATATTCAACTATCCCATGTCTCTACAGATATGCAATGTGCAGACATGTTGACTAAAGCTCTTGATGGTACAAAGTTAAGTAGATTCAAGTTGATGATTGGCTTGCAGAAAATCAAGGACGATTTATTTGGAGGTCAAGCATGTAAAGATTGAGGGGGAGCTGTTGGTGCATTTTACCCAAGCCTACATGCTTGACATGCTTGATATTATGATCATTTGTAAGTCACATGTGTAGTCATGTGAACACCTCTTGTAAAAGAGTACATTTTATCTCTTGTAATTGTGAAAAAGAAAAAGGAAAAGGATGACTTACCTCATCCATGATGTAAAAGCAAATTCGTGGCTCTAACTACCTAAAACCACAAATTTTTGAGCTGAGGGAATATCTCCTAACTTTGGGGATCACTTTTAGGTGGAGCCATTCGAATTCAAATTCAAAACTCCCTCCAAGAATAGCTATAAAAAGAGCAAGAAGGAAGAGGCAATTAGCAAACCTTGTACGTGACCACTTCATGTCATTTTGTAGAGCTTGAAGAGCTTACTCCATAGCTCTATCATTCGTGCAAATATTCATTGCCAATGTGGTTGTAATCATATGTGAATCTATACATTTATCATTATCTACTTCTCTATTTTGTTCTTTGCTATACTCACTCAGAGCAGTAACTTCAGAAGGTCATATCTTGCGTTCTACTCAACATTTTTTAGTTTTTTAATGTGCGTTGGATAGCTCTTACTGTCTAGTTTGTGCATACAAATTTTCAGTGTCATTGAATTTATACTTTGGGAGATATCTGCATGTTACTCCTCACTGCTCTATCTCTGCAGAGCCCCGAGAATGGTGGGCATGTTCCAGAAATTGATGAATCTTGTTCTCAGTGCTCAGTCCATCATTTGAAGTGTTTTAACTTGGATTTGGAAGCTTGGTAAGTCGTTTTGCTATGCCCAAAAGGAATTTATCTAATTCTTACCATGTTGAGAGCATTGTTTAGTTTTTCCCACAGGTGTATGTCCAAAAATAGCAAGTCTTTGGGAGCTAGTCATCTTGCAACTTGTCTATCTTGACTTAAACTTTTGGGATACATGTTCCAAAGTACTTGGCTGATATTTTGGTGGATTTAGGAAGCTCAAAGGGTCTACTAATCCACTCTAAAGTCTCAGTTGGATGGTGTGAAGCCAGTTGTAGCAGCACCAACTCATCTTTGGATTGCATCCACCATCTCTCTTCACACATATATACACATTAGGGTTTGTAGCTTAATACGTCTATAGTTTATAGGGTTCACAAACATTTTAGCTTTTTACATTGCATGGATTCTCATACACAATTAGGGGTTTCATCTTGGGTTTCCATAATTAAGGTTCCCATATACATATACATAGGGTACATGGTAGTTTAAGGTTTATAATATGGTTAGGGTACTAAGGATTAATAGTCATAGGTGTTTTACGCCAATTAGGGATACAAGGTCATTTATGCAATGGACAAAGGAAACCATCCTGAACCTTAGATTCCATGTGAATCTTATATCTCATGACTGGTTCAGAATTAGGAGAAACCAATGCTTCCATTGCGTCTGAAATGTGCCAAAACCCTAAGATTGCCTGTCTATTTGCAAAATTCTGACATTTTGAGCTCTTGATCAATTTGCTGACATCATTGATGACATCATCAACTCGAAACCGCCTTGGGAACCGCCCTTGAAAACCTATATAAGGAAGGGTTGGCCACATTCATTCTCAGTCTTGCCAATACTAGTCTTGGGAGCTCAAGGAATCGTGACCGCCAAGTAAGTACTCTTCAAGTTCCAGTTCTAGTTCTTGTCTTGTTCCTTATTCTAGTCTAGTTCTTGGACATCCTATCTTGTCCTCTTGTAATCTCGTAGTATGAGATCCTGTCGAGTTCTTTCTTGTATCTAGTTCATCTCCGAGAAGGGAGTTCTTGTAATCCAGATATCTTGTTTCATATTTACGATCCTGGGTTGTGGGATCTCTTGTATCATCTCTGGTCGAGTTATTCATACCTATCAGTCCCGGGTTGTGGGACATCTTGTATCAGTCATGTATTCTTGTATTGTTTTCCCTTCATGGGTGTTCTTGTTATCAGAAGTGTATTTCCAAAATCTTGTCTAATGTAGTCAGAGAGCACAATCTCGTGCTTCCCTAACATTTTTGGCAAGACTAGCTTCTATCCAAGACCAGGCATCATGGAAAACGCTTATGAACAGATTGTAGCATCACTTCAGAGTCTCCAAAAACAAGTTGAGGACCTAACTCATCGACAGACACAAGTCGAGATGGGACATCAGTGCATGTAGGTGCACTCCTCCAAGAATTACAAGAAAGAATCGAGAGTCTTCAAGCAAATCAAGGGGGTATTCAAGTGAATCAATGACCTAGTACATCATTTATCAAGGAACCCAAGATTTGCATGCCAGAAAAGTTTGATGGGGATTGCACAAAGTTTCATGGATTTCTCCAACAAGTTCAATTGTACAACTGTATGCAACCTGATAGATACCCTGATGAGGCATCCAAGGTCGGGTTTATTGGAACCTTGCTTTGTGTCCAAGCATTATCATGGTTTGCGCCAATCTTGGAGAAGAACATGGCAGTACTTCAGGACTGTGAGGGGTTTCTTCGAGAACTCTCTGCCACATTTGGAGATGCACATACAAGTCGAGTAGCAGAAACAAAACTTCGGAAGTTATGTCAAGGTAACCGCCCTGCCTCTACCTATGCATCTGAATTTAGGCAGTTGATATGTGATCTCACTTGGCATGAAGGTTATTTCATAAGCCAATTTATATGGGGTTTAAGAGATGATGTGAAGGACCTTTTGCTCACGATGCCAGAGGTTAAAACATTGAATGAATATATCATGCAAGCTATTCAATGTGATAACCGACTTTTTGAAAGGAAACAAGAAAAACAAGTAGAAGGAAGACCTCGCCAGTGGAAACCTTTCCAACCCATTACTAAAGATTATTCTATGCCTGAACCTATGCAAATAGATGTAACTAGGTTTCAGCCTCTAACACTAGAAGAGAAACAGAGAAGGAGAGTTAATAAGTTATGTCTCTACTGTGGAAACCCTGGACATATTGCAATTAATTGTCCGAACAAGAGAACAAACTCCAGAGTCGCAACCACCCTTGTAGAGCAAGGAAACGAGGAAGTCCAGTTGTAAAAGAGACCCTGCAGCCAGACCATGATATAAGAAAGGGTCTCATAATTCCAGCTACACCCATAGAAACATGTCTTACACCTGTCTAGTTAATCATGCCCAAGAAGACCCTTTCCATTATAGCCCTAGTAGATTCAGGAGCCTCCTCATGTTTCATCAATGAAGGATTGGTTAAGAAACATGGAATTCCTGTACTTCGGAAGAACAAACCAGTAGTAGCTGAAGTAGTAGATGGACAACCTCTAGCATCAGGGAATATAACCATGGAAACCACACCATTAAGAGTACACCTTGGTGACCATGAATCCCACATATGTTTCAATGTAATATCGAGCTTAGTACATCTAGTTATCATTGGAATGCCTTGGTTAAAGAAGCATAATCCAGACATTAGTTGGGAAAAGAATAAAATCACCCGTCGAGATATCCAAATGAACCCAACATATGTCGGAGCCAAAGCCTTCATACATCCAAAAAGGAAGGAACCTACATATATGATCTATACCATACGAGCACAAGAATCCAAGAAAGATGATCCAATATAGCTACCCAATCAGTACAAAGGCTTTGAAGATGTTTTTGAAAAGAAGAATGCAGATATCCTGCCAGAGCATAGACCTTACGATTGCCCCATAGATCTTCAAGAGGGAGCACAACCACCCTTTGGACCAATCTACAGACTATCCTCAGAGGAACTTACAAAACTACGCAAGAACATTGATGAGAATCTAGCAAATGTGTTTATCAAACACTCAAAGTCTCTAGCAGGAGCTCCTATTTTATTTGTAAAGAAGAAGGATGGGACTCTCTAGATGTGTGTAGACTATCGTGGATTGAAAAAAGTCACTATAAAAAATAGATACCCTCTACCACTCATATCAGAGCTCTTGGAATGCCTTGGAAAAGCAAAATTCTTCACGAAAATTGATCTTCGAGAAGCTTACAACCTTGTCAGGATCAGAGAAGGAGATGAATGGAAGATAACATTTCGAACAAGGTATAGCCATTTTGAATATGTAGTTATGTCATTCAGTCTTACAAATGCCCCAGTTGTCTTCCAACGTATGATGAATGATATCTTTCGAGAATATTTAGATGATTTTGTTGTAATATACCTTGACGATATCTTAATATTCTCCAAAAATCTAGAGGATCATGAATGTCATGTAAAGATAGTCCTAGAGAAACTAAGAGAAAAAGGATTATATGCAAAACTGGAGAAGTGCTCTTTCCATAAGACAGAAGTGGAATTTTTAGGGTACATTGTATCAGATAAAGGAATTTTTATGGACCCTAAGAAAATTGAGACAATCCTTGATTGGCAACCACCTTCATGTGTTCGAGATACACAATGTTTTTTGGGGTTTGCCAACTTCTACAGGATATTCATTAGAGATTACTCCAAGAAAGTGACACCTCTTACCAAGCTTACAGGGAACTCCAAATTCTCATGGACCGAAGAAGCAAAAAAAGCCTTTTGAACCTTAAAATCAGCATTCACTACCGCTCCAATTCTAGTTTATCATGATTCTAGTAAGCCCTTCTTCCTAGAGACAAATGCATCAGACTTTGCCTTAGGGGCCATTCTTTCCCAATATGGAGATGATGGGCACCTACATCGAGTTGCATATCATTCAAGGAAATTTTTCCCTCCAGAAATTAATTATGAAATTCATGATAACCAACTTCTTGCCATAGTGGACACGTTTGATACCTGGCGTCACCATTTAGAAGGAGAAGCACATAAAGTTACTGTATATACAAATCAAAAGAACCTAGAGTATTTTATGACCACCAGCATTCTCAATAGAAGGCAATCTTGATGAAGTAACTTTCTATCCAGATTCGACTTTGTCATCACATACCGTTCAGGACGTCAGCAATGTCAGTCAGATGCCTTGTCCAGAAGATCTTACCTTGCACCAAAGAAGGGTGAAGAGGCCTTTGATCAACAAGAGAGTGTATTAATCAAGCCTGAGCATCTCCAATTAGCAGCTATCTCTTCAACCCATCATGAAGATTGAGCCTTGAATCATTTGATCCGTGAGAATCTACCACAAGATGAATTGTTTTGTAATGTTAAGCAGAAAGCTCAAGAAGGAAAAGTCCAAGAAGTAAATGAATTTCAAGAAAAGGACGGATTACTATTCTATAGGAACCCATTGTATGTTCCTCTAGGAAAGCCCAAGATCCAAGTACTTCAACAACGTCATGACAACCTTGTAGCAAGACATTTTGGAGTAAATAAAACAATAGAACTCATATCAAGGGATTTTTGGTGGCCTCGAATATGGAAGGAAGGCAAAGAATATATTCGAACCTGTGACACTTGCAATAGATCTAAGGTACAGTGACATAAACCTCATGGCCTCTTGCAACCTTTACCTATTCCAGAAAGGCCATGGGCTTCATTGTCTATGGATTTCATCATAGATCTACCAAAGTCAGATAAGTATGATGCCATTCTTGTTATTATGGATAGATTTACAAAGATGGCACACCATTCCAACTACAAAGGCAATCACAGGTGCAACCACTACTAGAATTTTTCTCAGATACATCTTTAGGCTCCATGGATTGTCTGATGATATTGTCAGTGATCGAGGTCCACAGTTGATATCCAGCTTTTGGAACAGTTTTTGCAAGCTCCTTGGTGTTCAAGTTCAACTATCTACAACAAATCATCCACAGATTGATGGACAAACAGAACGGGTGAATCAAGTCCTAGAGCAATACCTCCGTTGCACTAGAAACTATCACCAAAATGATTGGTTTGAGTTGTTACCCTTTGCAGAGTTTGCCTATAATAATAGTGTTCATGCATCTACTAAGCAAAATCCCTTCTTTGTAAATTATGGACAACATCCAAGGATGGATATACAACTCTCAAATCATGTCAAGAACCCAGCTACCAGAGACAAGGCCCAATACTTGATGGACATTCACAAAGAACTCAAGGAAGAGATCCATAAAGCTCAAGAACAATACAAGTACTATGCAGATCAACATCGTGTCCAGAATCCATCGTATCAAATTGGGGATAAACTATGGTTACTCATAAACAATTTGCAAACTTCAAGGCCCTGTGCAAAGTTAGATCATCAAAGATTTGGTCCATTCACCATCTTGGCCAAGATCAATCCAGTCACCTTCAAGCTCCAGCTACCAAGCACCATGAGAATACATCCATTTTTCCATGTATCCATGTTGGAACCATATCAGATTTCACCATTGAGGGGGGAGAGACCTAGTTCTTCACCACCTATCGAGATTGATGTTCATGAAGAATTTGAAGTCGAGCATGTCCTATATTCCAGAATATCCCGAGGAAGATTTGAATACCTTATTCATTGGAAAGGGTATGACATCAGTGATCGTACTTGGGAACCTGCAAAAAACCTCCAGAGAGCACCAATCAAGGTTCGATAATTCCATAAGAGAAATCCAATAAAGCCGAGACCAGATAACATGACCGCTCCTCGTGGAACTCGTCGCTTGAGCGGGAGGTGATATCATGGACAAAGGAAACCATCCTAAACCTTAGATTCCATGTGAATTTTATATCTCATGACAAGTTCAGAATTAGGAGAGACCAATGCTTCCATTGCGTCCGGAATGTGCCAAAACCCTTGATGGAGAGTCTTAAACTCCAAAAAGACAAGCTATCCTTGATGTTAGACCACCTCTACATCAAGAATAACTTTAAACTCCAACCACTTTTGGAAGACTAGCACAAACCGTCAAGATTTTAGCTAATTGTCAAGAAAGTCATTTCACAGAAAAGTCTGATGCACATTATTCACTCATTGATTAATCATTTCTGTAAAGTTTGTAATGAAACTTTGTAGAATGTGCCTAGAGTTGCGCACCTCCTCCAAGTTAAAACACTTCAAAAGATTAAGTAGATTATGATAAATGTTCCAAATAATCTACCTATTTCTGAAACTGCCTTCTTGTAGAGTCGACTTTGACACCTGCAACTTCTAACACATAGTTCTCCCAAACTAGAACCCGTTTAAGCGAATGCTTTTAACCATAGATGGGTTACCTTCTAACTTAGATTTTGACTCCTCATTTGTGTAAAACTTTACAGTGTGCACTGAGAACTGACGATTTCTTTGACCATCGGGATTGCACCTGTTTCAGAAGACACTCAACACTTTCTCACATATAGATGTTCCTACACAAAATTCTCTCAGCCTGTTTGCAATTGAACTCTTAAACTTTAACCATAGATAGATTGACTATGGAATTAGATGTGTACAAAAGGATTTCTGATAAAATCAAACACAGAAGGAGAACAAGGGAAATGATCGACGCGCAATTCTCTGAACATTCTTTCTATTCAACTCTTCATACATCTGATAGATGATATACACAATTACTCATCATCTATTCATCTATATTTCATCTCTCTCTTCTAATACGACTATCTACAAGTATATATACATACATATGAGTATTGATTCGTCATTACTTCAAGTATTTTGAAGCATTTACAAAACTAATGTACATATGTCTAAAGAAATTTTCTTCCTGAATCTTCACTTCACTTCATGAAGTTGGACTTCAATCTTTTCTTCATATCTTTATTTCTAGGCTTCTCATAATCACCAATTGTTGATTTTCTTGCTCCAACAGCTCCCCCTCAATCATCAATTGTGATTACCTGCATCTTCTTTATTCCTGCCATATCTTTAAACCTCTGCAACTTTGGTCCATCCAAGCTCTTTGTCATCATATCTGCAAGTTGATCTTTTGTAGGAGTATGCATAACTTCTATTTCTTTATCAACAACCTTCTCTCTCAAAAAATGATACTGAATCTCAATATGTTTAGTTCTAGCATGGAATACAAGATTTGCTACCAAATATAAAGAACTCATATTGTCTCCACAAATGATAGGAGTACTCTGTATAATATCAAAACTCTTCATAAGAGCCTTTAACCATATTATTTCTTTTGCAGCTTCTACCATGCCTTTGTATTCTGCTTCTGTAGATGATAAAGCAACTGTATGTTGCTTCTTAGAACACCATGAAACTAGCTTATCTCCCACATAACACAAATATCCATGTGTTGATCTTCTATCATCAAAATTACCTGCCCAATCTACATCACTGTATATTTTGACTCTTGTATCTAAAGTAAAACCATAATACAAACCTTCTTTAAGTGTGCCCTTGATGTACCTAAGTACTCTTTGTCCTGGAATCCAATGTTCCTTTCTAGGACAATGCATGAATTGAGATAGAACTCCACTATATGATAAGTCAGGTCTTGTTAATGTAGCATAAATCAGGCTACCCACCAAACTCTGATAAAGCTTCATATCTTTGAATTCTTCTCCTCCATATCTACTCAATCTATGATTCACTTCCATTGGAGTTGGTGCTATCCTGCAATCTTCCATTTTAAATTTGGTTAGCAAATTTTTCGGATACCTTTCTTGAGTTACATATACTCCATGTTGAGTATATGAAATCTCCATTCCCAAAAAGAATGACAAATTTCCCAAATCACTGATTTTGAATTCTTTCTCCATTTGCTTCTTAATCATGTGTATACCTTTGTCATCTGTTCCTATAAGTATTATGTCATCAACATAAATACAAACATAAATAAATCCATCCTCACTTGCTTTGACTAGCAAGCTACTATTTGCCTTTGATGCTTGAAATCCAAGTTCCTTTAAGAACTTTACAAGCCTATAATTCCATGCCCTTGGGGCCTGCTTCAACCCATACAAATCTCTCTTGAGCTTGCACACATAATTTGGATACACTTGATCTTTGAAACCATCTGGTTGTTCCATGTAGACTTCATCTAAAATATAACCATTCAAAAATGCATTCTTCGCATCTAATTGAGATAATTTCCAACCTTTGCAAGTAGCAATTGCTATGAGAGTCCTTATGGTTGTCATCTTTGCAACATGACTATAAGTTTCATCATAGTCCACACCATATGTCTATGCATATCACTTTACAACAAGCCTGGCTTTGTACCTAGATATACTTCCATCTGCAAACCTTTTTGTTTTGTAGACCCATTTACATCCAATGATCTTCTGGCTATTTGGTTTAGGAACCAAATCCCAAGTCTCATTTTCCATCAATGCATCATATTCTTCCTGCATAGCTTTTTCCCGATTCTTCTTCACTTTGGCTTCATCATAATGGATCTTCATCTGCTTTTAACATGTAAGCATAATCTTTAGTAATCAAGAATGAAGTATCATAGCTATACCTTGTAGGTTGCCATTTGTGCCTAGATGACCTTCTGAGTTCTCCATTTCTTGAAGTTTTTGGTTCATCACATTTTGGATCAAACCTTGGCACATCTTCAACTTCAACCTGTACTTCATTGTTCTCCTCTTCATCAAATATCTGAACCTTTCATTTACCTTTCTTTTGATTCACAACTTCCTCAACATTTGCATGAACATTAAGTGTACCTGCATACCAAGTACCTTGCTCATCAAATGTAACATCCTTAGACACAAGGAAATGCTTTGTGGATGGACTCCACAACCTACAACCCATCTGCTTGTCATCATAACCAATGAATATATACTTCTCTGCTTTAGGTTCCAATTTATGCCTCAATTGAGATGGCACATATGCATATGCCAAGCATCCAAATATTTTACAATGATCCAAGGTAGGTCTCTTACCCCACCAAGCTTCATATGGTGTCATACCCTGCAAAGCTTTACATGGTAACCTATTGACCAAATATGTGGCTATGTTTACAGCCTCAGCCCAGAAATAATTAGGGCAACTTTTCTCCTTCATCATGGATCTTGCAGACTCAACAAGAGTTTTGTTTCTTCTTTCTGCTACCCCATTTTGTTGAGGAGAGTACCTGTAAGTAACCTCTCTCTTTATACCTGCATTCCATAAATAATCACTGAACTCATTAGAGAAATAATCTCCCCCTCCATCTGACCTTAACCTCTTCAATTTTTTACCTGTAATTCTTTCTGCATATGCATGATAGTGTTTAAATGTGTTAAACACTTCTGACTTGTCTTTGATCACATAAATTGTGATCCACCTGGTAGCATCATCAACATATATGACATAATATCTTGAACCATTTATACTGAAGTCCTTTGAAGGACCCCATACATCTGTATGTACCAATTCAAGTCTTTCTGAATACATAAAACCATGCTTATTATATGATTGCTTGTGAGCCTTACCTAGCTGACATGCTTCACATCTGTATGTCATGTGTTGACCTACAACATTAGGCAATCCAAGCACTGAACCATTGTTAACCATTTCTTTGATACCTCTTTCATTAAAGTGTCCAAGTCTTTTATGCCAAAGATCCAATTCAGACACCTTTTGCTCTCCATATGTGAACATAGCATGTGCAATATTACCTTGTATCTTTAATGTGAAGAGCCTTCCTTCCTTCTTTCCTGTAACAATTTGTTTATACTGGCGGCTTACACTTGTTAAACTTATCGTTTAAAGTTTAATTCAAATCTGGGTTCTTGGGATGGTTAGGGCTCTGTAAACAGAGGCCCTGTTTGTATTTTCCCAAATCTACAGATTAAGAATATACTACTTCACCAAATTAAGCGCTAAATTGGATTATCTTCCCAGTACTGTTTTGAATACGTTCTTCAACACACTTCCACACCAGACAGTTACTGTATAACTTCTTCACTTATCGCGTAATCAATTTACTTAATACTTCATTAACTTCACTGAATGATTTAACTTAATCAACAAAATTGACAAAAGACTCAGATTACACAGAGTTTTCGGCAACAGCGCTTCGCTTCCGGCTCTTGCCCAGATGAACAATCCGGCGACTACACCTTCTCTTTTCATTAATCTCTCAAGGGTTACAACTTTGCGCTACGCCTTTACATCATGCATGCGACTTTTCATAATATATATATTACAAAATTTATGAGTTCCTTTCGGGCGGTTTATAGCTCACACACACAATCTCACTCTCAAGGAGAAGCACACACACAGATTGAGGCAAGGAAGAAAATGATCTTCTTCTTCTTCTATTACATAAAAAGGAATGTACAAGAATGACCTTAAAAACAAGAATACAACAAGTGCAATATATAAAGATCAGTACATAAGAAAAACCTAATGTCCGCGAATGAGTGAGCTGGCAAGAAACAAATGTGCCATCACTCTCGGTAGATAAATCTAATAAAGCTCAATAGAGTATCCCTGACATATACTAGCATGAACACTATACATGTCAGAGAAACAAAAAACTGGTACGTGTCATCCTGGATCATCACATGTTGAGCTTGATATCTCAACACAAAGCTGATTGAGATGATGGAGTATGAGAATGTGCTAATGTATGAATGATCTAAGACATGCAAGTGCAAAGAAATTAAGTAACTTAACTAAGTTTGGGAAGAGTTCCTTTTTGTCTTTAGTGGGAGAAGCCTAGCTTTATTCCATAGGAAGCAAATATATGGAAATAAGAAAATCGATAGTTTCTTGATCTACAAGAATGTTATGGGATTGACACATATTTTGTTCTACTTGAAGCAAATAAGTGGAAACTTAGAAGATAGTATTTTAGTTATTTTTTGTAAAAATAATAGATCTCTTTAGAAAGCGACATTTTTGTTAAAATAGTAGATCATTTAGAAAGCGATGATTTTGTAAATAAAGCAGATTTTTGTAAATGCACACTTTTCGAAGCACCACCCCCATGTATTTTCCATTCAAGACCTAATGAAAAATACCTATAAATACACATGCTCTGATAGACTTGTCCATCAGAGTATGTGGGGGGAGATTGTACCCAATCTTGTGTCCAATATCTTATCTCTATCAGTACTTTTGTGACATTTCCTCTATATTATCTCTGTGTCCACGCATCAGCAAGATGTGGTCAACAATTCCTCTTTTTATTTGCCTATATGTACTAAAGAAAGAGATTATTCAAATAAAAAAGTCACATGTTGAAAGGTTTAGAGATCACCAATCTTTAAGAAGATTTTAATTTTTCTAAATGTAAGTCGGAGTAGAGAAATCCATTTGACAATGACTAGTTTTCACTCACACACTCTCTCTCTCCAACTAAGCACAATAGCCATCCCAATCTCTCTCACTCTCTCTCTCCCTCTTTCTCTCTCACTCTCCCTCTCTCTTTGTCTCTTTTTAACCGTCCTCTCTCGATATGTGCAGGTGGTGAGCTTTCTCTCTCTCTCTCTCTATCTATCTATCTATCTATCTCTCTCTCTCACTCACTCCCTCTCCACAACTAATCATAGCACACATCCTCATTTCCCTTCTCTCCCTCTCTCTGTACAATTAAGCATAGCATCCATCTCAAGTTCCCTTCTTTCTCTCTCCCTCTCTCTATAACTGAGAATAGCACCCATCCCAATTCCCCTTCTCTCTCTCTCTATCCCTCTTTGCATCATCTCTATGGCAGTGGTGTCGGCATTCATCTATAGCAGTCGTCTCCATCATCTAGAGCAGTTGTCGTTTTGCCTTTTTGATGTTGTTCTCTCTCTCTCTCTCTCTCTCTCTCTCTCTCTCTCTCTCTCTCTCTATATATATATATATATATATATATATATATATATATATATATATATATATATATATATATATATATATATATATATATATATATATATATATATATATATATATATCATTCTCCTAATCCCTCTGTGCGCACAATAGTGCGAGGGCTCCTTCTATGAATTTCTTCATAGTCCGCTCTCTCTCTCTCTCTTTCTCTCTCTCTCTCTCTCTTTCTCTCTCTCTCTCTCTCTCTCTCCCCCTTTGCTATGTAGGTAAAGCTCCATATGACCAAAGGGGAAATGCACCTATGTGAAAGAGATAATTTCTTACAAGCATCTATTGTGGCTGTATGATCTAGTTCCCTTTCTAGGTATATTGTTGATGATACTCTCTGCCTTCTTGATTGCATCAGAATTGGGTATAGTCTGAATCTCTTTTTTCTATGAAGTAGAGCAAGATGATCACACAAAGCTACAACTTCTCGAAAGAAGGTGATCGGTTGTTGTCGAAGAGATTGGGGATTTCCAATGTTGCAATAAATCAAATCATCAAAGGGAAGTGAAGTGGGATTGTGAAGAAGCCTCTATTGTAGCCTCTCTACGTGTGCCACAATCTCTCCTCGTATAACGTATTGGCTGAACCTTCAGGTTGATATTGTCAATATTGATATGAGGAAACCATGGAACTATGGAAGACAGGGACTTTCCATCATCTATGTTGTTTGTACTGTTTCCGTTGGCTTCTTGGACACTGTGAACTCTACTTGTAGATAAAAATTTTTGTGTGTAACAAGAAACGTAGTGTAATCATTGTGCCTAGCTTAGCTAGACAAAAAGCTAATCATCTTTTAGAGAGAATATATGAACCTTTACACACATAATACCTATGGGACTGGCCTTGAGTCACTTATGAATTCTCGTCAAAGTCCACAACACTTTATTATCTCTCTACTTGCCCACGAAAAACATTGGAAAACGAACCTATATGCCTCTCTCTCTAGTTTAGAGTACGTGAGAAAAATAAAGAAGAAGGAGCAACAAAAGTATTTGAAAGTAAAACATTGAAAATCCTAAAGTTAATCAAACCTTTATTTTATAGAGACAAACATGTCTAACTTTCCAATTTGGGAAAGCCTTCCAATTTTTCACGACCTTTTCTTCTCTTCCATTCTAAATTTAGGATCATCCATTCTATTTTCCTTTTTTCTTTTTATTTTTGTTTTTCATTTTCTCTTTTTATTTTTCATTTCTTATTTTCAATTTATTTTTATTCTAAGATTAAGGTTCAATCCAATTACATATACAAGAGTTGTTTATTTACAAGTTTTTTAAGGTTAGGAAAATGGGCTTCTAAGGTTCCAAGCTATGGTTTTTAAATAGAGCAACTAGGATTATCCATGGTTAGGATTACCAACCTCTAATCATAGGTTAAATACATATTTTTAAGTGTTTTGAACATTCATGGGGTTTTGGGGTTTTGGGTTAATGTATTTACATGGGTTCATTCACTTTTTGATGTTGGATTTATTCACATTATGATTTATGGTAACTAGGGTTTAATTACTCATAGGTTTTAGGCTTTCTAAGGTGATAGGGTTTCCAAAAGGGTACAAATTGTAATAAAATAAGTTTATGATCTAAGGGTTTGGTCGGTTCAGACAGATCTGAAATTGGACACCATTTGGTCACCCATGTGTATGACCAAAGATCTTGAGACTAGACTTATGTAGAACGTCATGTGCTCTTGTAAAAAAGTGATCCACTTAGCTTAGTGGTTAAATCTCAAGGGTGTGAAAGAGGTCTTGGGTTCAACACCCATGGGGTACATGGGGAGAGTATTTTGTGTTGGAGCAAATGTGCAAGCCACCACACTTGGCTAGGCATGGAAGGAAGAATGTACAACAACTTGATGAAGCATAGGAATCATTGCTTATAACTTTGGATCATTTACCATGTGTAAATGGTTAATTCATTAAGGAATCTTGTAATGCCACTAAACTCGTGGAGTTAGGAGAATAATATGTTAAGAGTTTTCAATGAAAGAATATCTCCTAGATTAGAGGAGACACTTTTAGGTGGAGCCTCATTTGAATTCAAATTCAAATTTCAAAGAAGACTCTTATAAAAAGGAGCAATGCAATCTCGTGGCTAGAGAGCCTCCATTCTAGAGCTTATTGCTGATCATTTGTAGAGGCTGAGTGGTTTACACCATAGCCTACTCTCCTTACTATCATTGAGCTTCATATCTATGCCAATGATCATGTACAACATTGTTATATAATACACTACATTATTGATCATGTTCATCTCCTTGTGTGCTATATTTACTCAGAACAATGAACTTGTGATGCTCATATCTCAGTGAGTTCTTATTCATTTTCCATGATCTATAGCTTGTTGGAAGCAACTCAAAGTCTAATACAAGCTATCAAAATTTAAAGCAATTTGATTTAGCCAATTTGGAGAAATTTGTGTCAAAGTGGTCTTTGGTCATTCTCTACACATTCCCTAAAAAGTTAGGGGTAAGCTTCTACTTGCTAAAGTCATTGCTTAGTGTATGGTCTATCATTTTAAGTTATTCCACTTGGAATCATTAGCTCTCCAAGCTACTTTGATTCACCCAAAAGGAATTTTCCTAATTGCTACTATACTGTGAACACTGAGCAAAATAGCCAACATGTATCAAGACCAAAATAGCGAGTTTTTTATCACTAGCTATGTGCAAAGTTATCTGTTTTGATCTAATTGTTTGAAGCATCATCTCCAAAGTACATAGGCACTTATTTAGTGTCATTGGCAAGCTAAAGGGGCCTAAAACACAACTCTAAAGTGAAAGAGGGCAGGTACAAAGCAGGGATTAGCAGTACCAACTCATCCTCTTGTGGTATCCAACCATCTCTCCCAACATTTTGCCCAAAGAGATCTAGAGCCTTCGAGAAGCATCCACTTGAGTTAACTGGGACTTGATGCACATGCAATTTGCTGTGAAGTCGTTCCAAGGAATCCACCCAAGGATCTCGTCCACGAGGATATCTCTTATAAATGAATACACTCAAGCTCTTTGATATTCATCACTCCTCACTACCACTTGTATAAATTTGTTGGAGGGGCTCAACCTAGGGAGAGTGAACTAAAAGAAAAAAGAATCCTATACAGTAGTGCACCGATGGAGGTTTGATCTTGCAACTTCATCAATGGGGGATCTCTTGTAAACCATGAGATCAAGGCACATTCGACCATCAAGAATATCTCCCTGGCACTTACTGTGTAAGATCTATGTGATGGAGCTCAGAAATAATATAGTATAAAAAAGGAAAAATGATCTCCAATGGGATTGGACGCAAGAATCAAACTAGAAATCTCATCTAGCTGATGAGTTCTTCTATACCACGAAGAATACATTTTGTATCGCTAGGTGGAGATGTGAGGCCCAAAAAGATAATACACACATGTTGGACTTGCAGCCCCGAGGACCCGAACCCATGTCGGGAGCATCTGCTCTATCCAATAGAGTTGAGCATCTACTCTAACAAAGAGAGCAAACATCTTCGATAATCATCATTACATATGTGAAATTCTACAGGTGCTTGCCTATGGGAAATGGACTACCAAAAGAAGTTGTTGATTAGCTGGTCTCGAGCCAGATTTGTTTTCTAACCTTTCGCCATAGCCACTAGCTTAGAACAGTTCAATGACTATATAGTCATCCTGATTTTTCTTATCAATATCTATTCTCTTCTATGCTAAGATCTCCATTCAAACATGAATCTAAGCCAATTATGAGTTGATCTTGCATCATTTATTGACTCCAAGAAGGATGAAGTGAAGCACTATTCACTTGTTGGCCAAATATGAAGGAAGGCATCTTCGCTACTTCAAATCAAGGGATCCGAGAAGCATTGTGAAGTGTTCAAGATATGAAATTGAAGCCTTGGATTTCATCCACTCTTGGAGGTTTTTCCATGTTGTAATTCTAGCAAACTTTGCTAGAATCGAGTCTACATCAAAGCAAAATTAAATCGGGAAGTACTCTTGTGAAATTGTGCATTGTTCTTTTGATTTTATCACACACCACTCACATTAAGAACTCTGAAGAAATTTAATAACACAAATGTGTGCAATGAGGGTACTCTAGCCAAGTCGCACGTATGAGTAGCATAAGCATATCTATGAATGTTTCAGTTTTACTTTCATCAGTATCTTCATTCATGTTTAGCCCACCTATAGCATCATGTGCATTGCATGCATATGCAAGAATGATTTCAATTCTAACTCATGTGCTTGATGCATGGAACGTAGAATCAATGACTTTAGCTTTAAACATTGAGGGTACCATGCAGCAATGGAAAACCAACAATACTTCAAATGAGAGGAATGAATTAGAAGATAGGTTTTTGAAAGTAGAGTAGAGCCTTGGATATTTTCCCAATGTCCAGTTTGAGATCAAAGAGCTTTGTCAATTCGTTGATAGGATTTTAGAATCATGTTCATGCTATTTTGGACTTACTCTAGAAGGCCAAAGATACAGGTAGGGCTATCCCTAGTAGCCATACTAATGAAACAACAACCTTTCCTATGTTTGTTTTGTTGGAAAAGGATAAGGATCCATCCATTTCCCAAATGGACCTTTTTTCCTTAACTGGTACTTTGAGTCATCTCAGTTTGATGACTCATACCACTCCCTTTTTTGCAAACATTTTGAGGCAATCTATAGGTGTAAGCCATCCACTAGATTTTTCTTTAGGGAAAGATCTATGTCCTCCTTACTTCTTAGGTGAATATAAGGATCGTAGTTAAGACACAATCTTAATGTTCTTGGAAAAGTGGAATGTGTCCATCAACTCAAGAACAACACCAAACTTGTGCAAGTGGTAGAGGCTAGTTTGTCGTTGGGCCTTAGGGCATACATGTGGTAGATGAGACTCTTTGAGACTCATTAAAAACACCCTCAACTTGGGATCAATTTACCCATCTCTTCAAAAAGGAGTTTCTCCCTAAGAATGATAAGGAATGCAATTGGGAGACTTGGGATCATATTCAGTAAAAGGGAAAGTAAAACATCTTCAAGATATAGATGTTTATTCAAAAAAATTATCTAGAAAATAACTTTTTGAAATGCTAACATCTAGAAAAAGATAGGATGCATAACCCTAAAGGTGGTTATTTACCACATACTTAAGGCAAAGCATTAACTTTCTTGACACTCCAAGAAATTCTTTCAAAAACTAGTACAATAATGCAAAAGATTCCTAGATGAATCAATAACTTTGGTTATTTGATTCCTTAAACGGAATCTCAAGTACTTGAAGAATAAAATTCCCCCTTGTAGTGAGAATGGATGTCTTCAAGATAGTTTGATAGCAAGTAGTTCCCAAGAAGTCCCAAACCATCGGTAGTGGTACTTAAGTCCAAAGATTGATATAACCTAAAGGTGTATCAAAGATTATTAGCTTTGGAATCTGAGAGGCATCAACATATGATTGGACTTGAGTCGAGGGAAAGATCTTTAAAAATCCCATGGGTAAACGAAGATGCTTTTGTTAGGTTAAGATATGTTAATAATAAAGACTAAGTATTTATTCTTGTTGCAAGGTCAACCAGACTAGATCAAGCTTGGCCATGATTATCTAAGAAATTGCGATTGGAACTACTCTTAAGATTGCCCAAGTATTGGCAACCAAACTAGTAAGTTGTTCCAAGTCTGAACAGAATAAAAGTTCCAAGTATATAGTCTGCAAGCGAGTCGACGGTAATTAAGTCTATGCAAGGGATAACATAAATTATACCTATCCTTAAATGGATTGTGGTAAAATCCAAAAAAGCATGAGCGGATGCTTAGACTTAAGCAATAGAGAGATTCTTGTAAAGTCTCAGTCGGGGTAGCTGCTTAAAGCCTCACTAAGAAAGGAATCTGAAGATAAGAAGTAAAAATCTCTTGTTGCTACAAATTGGTCAAGAATAAACCACTTGGACTTGAATCTGTGAAAATTCAAGTACTTGGAATTCTAATTGGTTTTCATTTGAAAACCCTAGCAAAGAAGAATGGATATTCTATCAAGAGCTTTTCAAGTTTCCAAGGCAAAGCATGAGATCATAAAATGATCATGTGAAGGAATTAAAACCTAGAATATCAATTTAGAGGTAATGCTTGAAATATCAAAATTCTTGAAGTGAGAAGGTACTCTATCAAGATATGTTTAGACTTCAGGATAAATATAACTCATACGTCAATGTGAATATGAAATATGCTGGTATGGAACAAAATTTTATATTCACATTGATGTAGAAAAGGCAGTATGCGACATCGGACCATGGGATGATAATTATCATTTAGTCCTAGTGTGAATCTTGAAGTTATATTTGATCCTCAAGGGAATTAAAACTTCAAAGGAGAAGTTTAAATTCAAGGAGGATAATATAATGATCTCAAGATACTTCAAGATCAAGTACATATGAAGATACAAAGTGAACAACTTCCAGGATCTTCTTTTTCAAATATGAAAAAGGCTCTTATTTGAAATTTGGAACACTTCAAGATAAAAGTGTTGTGGACATTTGATAAATTTTTGAAGAAGTCAAACTTTGACTTTGAGTTGATCTTTTCAACCAAGGATTTGATTGACTAAGTCAAGCACCAAGTTTCTAGTGTAACTTGGTAGATTCAATCCTTTAACTTAGAGAAATGCACAAGAGTTGCATTTCTAAGAAGCAGTCATAAAGATTAAATAGAGGCATGAATGTAGTCTCAAGTGAAGCATTGTTTGAGTAAAAAATCATCAATAGAACCTCAATGGGTCGAAAAATTAAATATAGGCATGAACTTAGTCTCAAGTGAAGCATTGTTTGAGTAAAAACTCATCAATAGAACCTCAATGGATCGACATGCTAATGTTGGATACCACACGAGTATTTTGTGGTTGGATGACGTTTTAGATTTGCTCTAGATCTTTTTAAGAATCTAGTTTATTTCTCTTAAAGATAGTAAAAATGTTTCAATACCTTGTTGAAATAAGATCTATGAGAAGTTAAAGTCTTGAGTCATCTAGAATTTGACTGATAGAACGTTTACATATCTTTGAAGTTTGAATTGGTTGTACAAAGTTTTAGTTTTTTCTTTCCGCTTTCTAAATCTTTTGGATTTGACTTAGATATGGTATTTGATTCTTTTTTCAAAAGACTAAGGTAAGTCAGAAGGAAGCAGGTAACCACATTAAACATCCTAGATAGATGTTCTTTACAAGAACCTTTTCAATCTTCAAAAGAGGATATGTCTAAGTTAACTTATTCATTTAAGTTTGCTTCAAGATACATAACATAGATGACTTCCTAGAGTCATTATACTCTCGAATAGAGAAGTTAGGAATTGCTCATTAGATTGACAATTCCCAAAAACTCTTAGCTAAAGTCTTTGAGGAAAATTTCCTCAGTTGGACAATTTTCATTTTAGATTTGACTTGGTCAAGTTATAGTATGGTTGACTTAAAGTCCATGGTAAAATTTTGCCTACATTTTACATAGAATTTTTAAGACCATTTGGACAAAGTAGTCCTCCAGCTGAGTGAACAAATCAACTAAATGTTGGTTGAGAGTATACTGTTATATGAACATCATGTTTGAGCCAACCAAACTTCAAGTTCTTCAAATCGAATTCAAGTGAATCAAGAGGCCTCAAAGTCCACCTTCGTTAATAGGGATAGGAATCCCACCTTCGTTACTAAGTCCATGCACCACTCATGCCTAGAAATGGACTAGTAATTTGAATCCACCTAGTTCACATGTTTGTGCCCAGCTCGCACCTGGTAAAACAGTGAATTAGCGAGGGATGTTATTAGATCCACTTGTATTATTCATTCACTACTTTGCACTTTGACCAATTTATCAAAGTGCAAAGCTAGACGGTGTATTGAATCATTTGGGTAGGGATCCCACCATAGAGATGAGACATGTTCTTCTGATTTTAGAACATGAGGCTCGGGAGTTGCCTACAATATTCATATAGATCTATTTTTGAGGATGAAAATATTTTTACAAGGGGAGAAGAATGTAATAAAGTAAGTCTATGATCTAATGGTTTGGCAGGTTCAGACAGGTCTAAAATCGGACACCGTTTAGTTACCCATGTGTATGATCAAAGATCTCGAGACTAGACTTATGTAGCAGGTCATGTGCTCTTGTAAACAAGTGATCCACCTAGCTTAGTGGCTAAGTCTCAAGGGTGTGAAGGAGGAGGTCTTGGGTTCAACCCCCATGGGGTACATGGGGAGAGTATTTTGCCCAAAGAGTATCCACTTGAGTTAACACGAGTTAGCTGGGCACTTGGCACACATGCAGTTACATGGCCGACACATGGATGGTTAGAATCCACCTACCCAAGAAGGTAGTCTCTTGGAGAGAGCTATATGTAGAGGCATATGGTTGGGAGCACATGGTGGTCGTAATTCTTAGTTTCTTGCACAAATTTACATGGTGGTTCTTAGACATACATTTTTTTTTTGTAAAGTTACAAGCAATAATACAACTAAGGTTCTAAGGGTTAATGGTTCCTGAGGATTCTCCGTCTATTAGGGTTACCAGTTAGGGTTCTCTTAGGGTTTTCCAATCAGTGCAATTTCTAAAGCTCACACATGGCTTGTAGAATCATATATAAGAAAGCTCTCATCACACACTCATTTAAATCATCCAAACATTTGAACAAATATACAACTCTTCTTTCTTTCCTTAAGACATGCTCCAATGCATACATTTATGAGCCCCCCTAACCCGAAGACATCTTCCAATGCCCATATTTATCAAATGAAATATCCTTGTTGCACATTACCTCCATCACGTCACCCACACTCTTCTCTAACGTGAACCTCTTACTTGCACATGAAAGCTTCCCGAGGTGCTTGACCACTTGGCATCCGCATTTTCACCTCAAAATGAGCTTTCAGCTCATGTGGATGCTCGATCTCGAGAATATGAATCCAACCTAACATCTTATATCCTCCCTTCCTTGTAAGAAAAGGGATCTCATGTTCACATTTTGGGCACGAAGTAACGAATCCAGATGTATCCTTGGCCTTCGGCCCGGGCGTGTCGTGTGAACTCATCCTGAAAACTGAAGATCTGTATGTAACATGCACATTCTCTAGTCTCGTTCTCGTGTGCCAAGTGGACATAACACATGAAAGGGACACCTTTCAATTTCCAAGCGGCTTCTCTCTCCTCTCTCCTCTCACCTCTCTCTCTCTCTCTCAAACAGACTCTCTCGGGCATGAGTCCATACACAACACACCTTGTGCCAAAATGCTTGAAGAGGTAGTGACACCTGCTTGGCAATAGTGAGGTCCAACCGTGAAAGTGATATAAAGTCTCTTCACACAAGAACTTTTTCACTCTTTAACAAAAAGATCCTGCGTACCCTATGATATCCCTATGATTTTGCTCCGCAGTTACGAGTTACAAGAAAAACTAACCTATCGCCCAAAAATATCATGATAATTTTTTATTTCTTCTTTTAAAGGAGGATTAAAAAAAGGGGAGGATCATGTTAAAGTTTTAAAGCTCATTTTAAAATTCACTTTAAATTATTTTTTGTAGTAAATTTCTAGCTTGTCACGATATAAATTTCATATATATAAATATATATATATATATATATATATAACCGTTCGCTTGTTTTTTTCGCGTGATTTCGGGCCGAGAAAAAATGTTTTTTTCTCAACCAAGGACAGCAGGCGCCAGATCGATCACAAGGACGTTCGTTTCAAGGAGCCATGTCTGACTCATCAGGAATCTGTAGCCCATAGGCAGACCGCTCCCATCCGTCCCTCTGCATCTGTCGCTGCTGCTGAAATGTTCATCAGCTTCCTCTCCGGCTAGCCGCTGCATGTCCCGACTCGAAGCTTTTATGTACAAAGGTTCAAGCGGTTCCTTCTTTCATGTCAAAGGTAGCTTGGACGTAGACCTTGCAGCCCTTGAACATAACCTCTTTTTCTCGTGTGGACTTGTGAGTTCCGATTCGGTAGCTTTGTTTATCTCCAAGTACACGCGCAAACCACCGAACTCAACAGCAAAGGTCGTCAGCTTTACCGTTTCTTCGGGCGTACTTGCCTGGATCGTCTTCTCCTTCACCCCACCAGCGAAGGTAACCGTCTTTGTCTCAGCGAATGACTGTTTTCTGCGGATCGGCAACGTTTGAGCTTCTCCTCCTCCCGCCTGCTTTTCCTTTGGCCTACACCATTTCTCAGTGTTGCAATTTCTCAGCTTCCTTCCAGAACCAACATCAAGACTTAGGACACACCAAACTCTCCTGATCATCAGTACTTTTCGTGTTCCATCCTTATTGCTTCTGATCGAGATTCTGTACAGTAGCCGCCACAAGAGAAGTAAATCTGAATGCTCTCACCTTAACCTTGGGCTTCTAAGTGGTAGAGATGGAAAGTGAAGGTGGAGAAGGATCCACCGTTGTTAGGACACTCATAGATACAGTGAATGAAATAACATTGATCAATGACTTCAGGCGAAGTCACAAGCGTGAATGCCAGAATGTCATTCGCAGGGCCAAGCTCTTGCTGCCTCTTTTTGAGGAAGTGAAAGATTCGGACACATCACTCCCAGGAACTGCTGTTTCAGTCTTCGAGCTTCTAGAGAAAGCATTGCAGGAAGCCAAACTGCTTCTTCAATTGTGTCGCGATGGGAGCAAGCTGTATCTGGTTAGCTTCTTCGTAACATTAATGTTTTAAAGTTCCGTTGAAACGTCGTTTATTCCTGAATACATGTTTCCCAGTGAGGATGAGCTCGTCTGTATGCATGATACTTCAAAGGAATAACACCATGTTGTCTTCAGCTTTCATATAGTCGCTGTTTTTCGATGTGTTTTGTGACGACCTACATATATCTCTCCACCATGTCGGACGACGGACCCAAATTTTGGTTCCGAGTAAGCCATGTCTCTAGCTTGCAGGTGTTGCACGAATTGATTTGCACATTACTTATGTTCTGATGCATCTAATGTCATCTGCTCCATCAGGTCCATTGCAAAATTCACTGCTACTGGGGTAGTGAAACAATCCCTTTACAAATGTCTAGTTTGACTTTGCGATCATTATAGTTTTGATTTGGATGTATATATTCATGTCCAGCCACTACATTTATCTCTGCATGAGCTTCTAATCGAAGTCCTTATGACCGTGTTTGTATCTGTGCAAGCGTGTCGAGTTTGGTGTCCATAATGTGGACTCAGTACGGAAGTCGCGCATTAAGTACGTTCTTATAATGATCAGGTGCTAGAAAGCGAATCAGTATTGAACAGCTTCTATGCTGTGGCTGAGCATATGGATAAGGCTTTGGATGGGATGCCTTGGGATGTCCTGGGAGTGTCTGATGAAGTACGCGAACAGGTATTTTGCGATCTCGACTAGCTGCTGTTGTGCATTGTTCTCTTTTACCGTTTATTGGATTCTCGCAAAACGAGTAAGCAAGGTTCTTACGCCGTGCTCGTCTGCTTATGGGTGGTACTGATTTGTCCAGGTGGAGCTTCTTCACGCCCAGATCAAAAGGGCCAAAGGACGAGCTGATACTCAGGATATGGAACTTCTTGTCGATGTGATGCTAGTGCTGTCTCAGAAAGAGGATAGAATATCCGATGTCGCTGTATTACAGAGGCTCGCTGATAAACTGCAGCTGAAAACACGTGCAGAGTTGAAGGCCGAGGCTCATGCTGTACATCTATTGATAAAAGATCGGGCTCCAGAAGTTGACGAGACTCTAGAGCAGATGTGCATTCTGCTCAGGAAATTAAGGAATCTTACAGACCTTGGAAACAGTGATTCAGAGTCTGCTGAAGTTGATAAGCTTTCGTCGTCGGCGATGGCTTCTGTCGAGAAGCCTGGCTCTCCAATAGTTCCTGATGATTTTCGGTGTCCAATCTCTTTAGAGCTGATGAGAGATCCCGTTATTGTTGCTACTGGACAGGTCAGTAGCATTTTCTACGCTTTCTATATGAATTTCACATTCTCATGGGTGTTATCAGACTAACTCAGTGTTGCTGTAAACATGGTTATGGGCATTAGCAGACGTATGAAAGAGCTAGTATTGAACGCTGGTTGGAAGGCCATCGAACATGTCCGAAAACGAGGGCGGTGCTTCCACATACAATTTTGACACCCAACTACGTGCTTCGAAGTCTTATTGAGCAGTGGTGCGAGACCAACGGTATCGACATTCTAAGAAAGGCTTCCTCAAACGGGGTCTCCAGGCCTAACGGTACTGATTTCTTAGCAAAAGATAGGACTGCTGTGGCTGTTCTCA
This sequence comes from Ceratopteris richardii, assembly GCA_020310875.1. NCBI lineage: Eukaryota > Viridiplantae > Streptophyta > Polypodiopsida > Polypodiales > Pteridaceae > Ceratopteris > Ceratopteris richardii. The sequence continues at coordinate 575,206 of MU260076.1, forward strand.
TCGAACGTCTTTGCAGCGGACAAGTAGACCTTCAAAGAGCTGCAGCAGGAGAACTCCGGTCCCTTGCGAAACAAAGTAATGAAAATAGAGCCTGCATAGCCGAAGCGGGCGCCATTCCGCACTTGGTAAGTCTTCTTGCGACGCAGGATTCTCGAACGCAAGAGCATGCAGTCACTGCCCTTCTTAACTTGTCGATTCACGAGGGCAATAAGGGAGCCATAGTCCATGCCGGTGCGATTCCTTCTATCGTGGACGTTTTGAAACATGGAAGTATGGAGGCGAGAGAAAATGCAGCTGCCGCCCTTTTTAGCCTTTCAGTAGTCGATGAATATAAGATGACAATAGGAGCCTCAGGAGCCATTCCAGCACTTGTCGGTCTTCTCAGGCATGGTAACGCAAGGGGAAAGAAAGACGCTGCAACCGCATTGTTCAACCTTTCAATTTACCAGGGAAACAAGCCAAGAGCAGTGAGAGCTGGTGCAGTTGAACCGTTAATGAGCCTGCTGATGGATCCGACTTCTGGAATGCTGGACGAAGCACTGGCGATCCTCGCCATTCTGGCAACACATCAGGAAGGAAGAGCTGCCATTGGTAACGCTGATGCCGTTCCTGTTTTGGTAGAGCTCATAAAGAGTGGATCATCACGCAATAAGGAAAATGCAGCTGCTATCCTACTTGCATTAAGCAACAGCGATGGAATGCATCTACTAAGAGCAAGACGGTTAGGAATTGAGGCTCCTCTTTTGGAGCTGACAGCATGTGGGACAGCACGAGCGAAGCGGAAGGCAACAGGCCTTCTGGAACTGATAGAAACGCAGGGAACATGGTGAACATAATCTTTACTTGCCTTCTGTAGCCGAGGTGGATCTCTGTAGAAGGCTACTAGTCTTTTCGAGCATCCTATCCGAGCTTGTGAGAAGCGTACTTGATGGCAGATGCTGTGTTTTTCACTCATGTGTACGCTGTTTGATGGTTCGAAGAACCTTCATGTTACACTCAGCTTCATGACATCTATATCTACGTACAGGAAAAGATTAAAGAACAATCTGTGTATGTATTTCTACATAGCGCCATAAGTGGTGCATGCAGAGAATGTTTCAGCTGTAGCAAGGCGTAATGCAGAGAAGATAGAGATTCGGCATGTCCCTCTGGCCGAAATGGCTAAATTCTTGGGATATCTTCTCGGACTTCTCCGCAGCCATAAATATTTTATAATTCTTATCTTATCATGATCAAGTGTTTTCATACATATCTCTTTGTGGCTATCTTTGGTGATTCAGAAGTTCATATCTGTCGATTCTGTCGTTCTAAATAGGCTTTGACACCATTTGACACCATTGAAGCTCTCTATGTCCGAGAGGCTATGTTTCGAAAATTTGTGTTAGATGTACTATTTGACACGTGCTTAATTTTTTTTTTAATAAATAAATGAAGGCTCGGCCAAGGCCTACTCCTCCAGCTTGAACTTTGAAATTGCAGCTGTACAAGGAGGGGCATAGTACCCATGGGACCCCCTCGTATCCACAAGAACAGGGGTTTACATAGCTGGGTTAGATTGTGGTCACAACTACCACGGGGCAAGACAAACAGTGGCACATCAGGTACAAAATACAACTTTCCATGATAACATGTCCCTTACATGTTGCTAGTGGGGGTTGAACCCTTGCCCTTGCCTCAAGAGGCAGGCAAGAGGCCAAACCACCTGGATAAAGGGCCCGACAAGTTGGATGGTATGGTGTGTCATGCATTGGTAACAAAAGGGTTGTGGAATATTGTGGAGGGTATCGAAAACACCCTACTACACTTATGAATACAATTATTGAAAGTGATGCCGATGATGGTAAAGATGATAATTTGTCATATTCTTGTTCGTGCTTCCGTTTTTTGTTGCACCTATTGCAAAGCAAATTAGTTATGATGGTAGTGTTACTCAGGCACATGCATTGATAGCCTTTTTTATCAAGCTCATGTTGCTCACCTCAAAAAATAGTTGAGGAGTGAGCACATGAATGAAGGAGATTCCATGGATAATTTTTTGACAAGGGTCAAAGATTTGAAGGAGGTATCATTGATTTTTGTTGATGAAGCCTTACCAGATAGTTCACTTGTGTAGATTGTTCTTAATGGTCTTTTGGATTCATATCAAAGTTTTGTTTCTACTCTTCAATTGATAATGAAAGATAATACAAATGCCTTTACGTTTGAGGAGTTAGTCTTTGTTTTGTTGCAGGAAGATTAGTCAAGACAGAATAGGTCTATTATGCGTGTTGCATATCAAACTTTCTTAGCTATTTAGAAGGAAAAAGATGAATGAAGCTCATCTTGTAGTAAGCAAAAATCCACTAATGTATATAGTTGAAGAAGGAAGACAAAGATGAGAAGAAATAAAAAAGCACAAATAATTTTACAAATATTATAAGGGAAATGATCATGTTATAAAGAGTTATCCAAGATTGGTTGCAAAAGAGGCAAAGAAAAAGAGGTTGGAATGGTTGTTGTAGAGGTGTTTACACCTAAAACAGAATTTGCTAGACTTGTTCAGAATGAAGAATGGACATTTACGATTGTATCTAGCTATGAACTATCTTCTCATGAGTAGTGTACATCTGTAGTAGACTCAGATGTTTGGTACTTGATATTAGGGCAGCCAACATATAATCTCACAATGCAATTTCGTCACTTCACTTGAGCCTATGCCTACAGGGATTATTGTCACATGTGCTAACAACTGCTCGTATCTTGTCATGGGAGTTCATAAAATCATTTTGACTCCTATTAATGGTAGTTCTTTCACATTGTCAGATGCTTTGTATGTACCAAGGATCAAGAAAAATTTGTTGTTAGTTTCAACATTAGCCAAGATTGGCTTGGTTGTTCAAATTTATTGATGATAAATGTATACTTCATGATCTGTCAAATGACAATGTTATTATTGCTTTTGGCATTTTATGTCATTGGTTGTATAAGTTCATAGACTATGCAAAATTTGTGAATGATTCTACATGTGTAGTTCAAGATTCTCAGGCTATCACAGATGCAAAGCTTTGGCATGCATGCTTTAGTGATCTGAATTATGCTAGTTTGCTATGCCTATAGAAATTTTAAATGGTGTCCTCTTTGCCCAAACTTGAGGCATCTTATAAACATGTTTGGGAAGCCTGTATTTTGGGAAAAATGTAGCATCCTTCCTTCCGTAAAGATGGTTCTATTCGACTTTCTCATAAATTACAGCTTGTTCATAATGATGTCTAAAAAAAGAATAGGTCACTTATAGAGGTGGCATGGTGAATAGTCAAAAGTCAGGCTTTACCACATAGCTTTTGGCTTGACGCTTTTATGTGTGCAATATATATATTTAGCAGGTATCCAACAATGCACTACAATCTATCACTCCATATGAGGCTTAGCATGGTCACATGCAATCTGTTGCTCATCTACGTGTCTTTGGTTGTCTAACATATGCATTAGTGCTTGAATAACAATGAAAGAAATTGGATGCTAAAGCTCTAAAATGTATTTTTCTTGGATACAATTCTGAACGCCAAGGCTATCATCTGTATCATGCATATAATAAATGCATTTTGGTTAACCATGACATTGTCTTTGTGGAAGATATAATTCAACCACTACTTTCATGTACTAAGGAGACATCAATTAGCTCCAAAGATGTGTATGACATTTTGTTGCCTCTTTTGACAGGTCAATAGCCAAGTGTTGGTCCAAATGAGGCAATTTCTCAGCCTTTACAAGTTCCACCTCATGATGATCATTCTATTTTGGATGCAGATTTACATGTTGCACTTGTTGATGAGAGGGTTGATATAGAGCAGAAAAAAACTGTGCCTAAGTGGTTGGTGCAGACTTTGCAAGATTAGCAAATTAGATGCACCTATGTCATATCATATTCGTTCAAGATCTCATAATGCTTCTTTTGCATTAGATTTCTATGCAATGGATGCCTCTAGTCTTTGTGATGAGAATGCGCCTATTTCTTTTGAAGAAGCACACAATAAAAAAAATTAGATGGCTAAGATGCAATTAGAATATGATGCTATTGTGAAGAATGATGCTTGGTCTTTATGTGATTTGCCTCCATGGCAAAAAGCCCATCGACACTAAATGGGTATACAAGCTGAATCATAAACCTGTTCGAACAATTGATAGGTAAAAAGCTAGGCTTGTTGCAAAAGGTTATGCTCAAGAGAGAGGCATTGATTTTGATGAGACCTTTGTACCCACATGCCGAATGAATACTCATAGCATCTGTGCACTTATAGCTCATCATGGTTGGAATGTATATTGGTTCGACATTCAAAATGCATTTTTGAATGGTGACTTACATGAAGAAGTGTACGTATTTCAATCCCATGGTTTTGTGCACAAAGGGCATGAAAACAAAGTCTATAAGTTGACAAAGGCATTATATGGTTTGAAGCAAGCACCACATTCTTGATACGAAAAGATATATGCCTACTTGATTTCACATGGTTTTGAGACTGAGAGCACCTTATATGTTAAGTATGCAGATGATGTAATTCTAATCATTGTTGTGTATATTGATGAAATGTTGTTCATTGGTCCTAATGAGAAGCACATTGCTGAATTTAAGTATGATTTGCATGCCTCTTTTGAAATGTCATCTTTGGGGCATTTGCATCATTATTTGGGCATCCAGTTTATGCAAGTTAATGGGAAAATAACATTGTTTCAAACAAAATATATTGACTCATTATTGCAATGTTTTGGCCTTGAAGATTGCAAACCTATTGCCACACCTACAGAAACACATTTATGGCTGAATCTTCATGATACTAGAGATGTACTTGATGTTTTTCTCTATCAAGAGGCTGTTGCATGCTTGATTTACTTATGCATAACTTGGCGTGATATTTAGTTTGTTGTCTCTCAAATTGAGCAAGTTTATGCATTGCCTATGTTTCAAGCATTGGCATGCAGTTAAGTGCATCTTTTGCTACGTGAGTGGTACTCGACTACTTGGATTGTTTTATCCCAAGGGGGGATCACTACTGCCATATTTACATGCTTTTTCTAACTCAGACTGTGCCGCTTGCTATAACACTCATGTGTCCACTAGTGGTCATTACTTCATTGTTGGAACAAAGCAATCCCCAATTGACGATTATGAAGAACTTGAAGCAAATCAAGAATCAGAATGAAGCCAAAGAAGTCATTGAAGATAGTGAAGAGATCTCAGAATTGTAGCTTGTATACATATGTACATTATAGATGAAAATTCTTGTACTATGAGTTTGGATGGTCATTAGAATGATAAGGAATAATGTAATAGACGTGGGATGAGTCCAGAATCATATGTATATAAGTCAATGATGTAAACAAATAGTAGAGAGAGTCATTAGAAGCCAAGTGTCCATGAGATAGATGTGTAGAGAGTCATCTTCAGGAGTTAGCATCGAGTCTTTCTCTGATTTCTCTCAACCTGATCATGTGGATCACGAAATCTTTTGTACACATCTAATCTAGAAGCTAATCAAGCTATGTTCAAAGTTTCATGATCTAATTCCTTTCAGGTTATGTGTATGATCAATAGGAACATGTTTATGTAAAGTCTACAGGTAGACCTCTCAGAGTCATGAACTTTTTCATGTTAATGTTTTGCTTATATCTCAATGCAGAGTGTAAAGTTTTTGATGGATCAACATTCAAAACCTAAGTTAGAAGGTATGAAAGCTATGGCTAAAAGCATTTAGCAAAATGGGACTTGTGCTGTGAGAAATCAACCTTAGAAGTTGACTATGTCAAAGTCGCTTGTTCAGGAAGACAGTTTCTGACATACCTTTGATCTTAAAGATCAAATTAAAGTTTTAATGATTATTTTGAAGGTCTAATGGTTGATATGATTTTGCAAAGGTAGCATGGAGATATGTGCATCATTAGATTGAAGAATTTTGAAGATATGTGCACGTAATGAAGTTAAATCCTCAAGCAGACTTCTTGGAGAAGAAAAGTTTTCACTCAGAGAAGTGATAGTGAAGGACTTGATAAATTAAGGTAACATTTGTGTAAAGTTTGGTCTATAACTGATATAGAGGTGCTCTTAAATAAGTATAGATCAAGCGTTTGGAGATTTAGAGGTCTCCAACATTCATGCTACCATCATGCATATCTTGGTTGATCAAGAAGCAAACTACTTACTGTGGCCACTTCTAGTTGTGAGGTTGAGTATAGGAAAACTTTCACAGTGATTGTTGAGTGTATGTGGCTCAGACACCTTTTGGCTGATTTGGGTGTTGGTTGGTCTTTTGAACCACCAACTTCACTAACAGTCACAACACATTGAGAGCTGCAAGGAATCTTATGTTACATGCTCACACAAAGCACATTGATGTGCATTACCATTATGTTAAGGAGAGGCTATTGATAGGAGAGATCATTTTGGCATATGTGTCCACATAGGATAACCCTAGTGCTTGATAGACTCCTTCATTCACTTGATTTCACTAATTCTTAGAGATGATGCAAAAAAGTGTAGATATATTTTGACCATCCAATTTAGTCTCAATTTTTGCTTGAATGTGCTTCACTTCACTCAAATCGGATTCTTTTATAGTTAGAACTAATACCTCTAGTATAGAAGAACAATATTAATCACAACTTGCAACTAATGGATGAGATTCACACTGACTGACCAGTTTCATAGAGTCCATATGGAAACCAAACTTGAGACTTAACCCAACTTTAGATTATTATAAGACTTTCAAATGAATAAAAGAACACATAAAAGTTATTATTATAAAGGTAGTAGTTACAATCCATAGTTAATTAGCTATACCATTGCATGACTAGGCATCCAAATTATGGTAGCTTGAAGTTGAGATGGTGGCATGCAAGGGTGTAGCTTAAGCTAGGGGCTTTTTTCTCACATTAGGCAAGTGAAAGTAATTTCTCACATTAGGCAAGTGAGAAATTACTTTCACTATTCATACATTGACATTTATTATTGCTGAAAGTAACATTTGCAATCTAGGATTTGGTTGAACAATCAAGTTTTACTAACAAGTGAAAGTATGACATGTAAGATAGAAAAATTATAATTGTGGGAATTTGTGGGATAGAATATCATGTCTTGAGCTTGCATATGATTGGTCCAAAGCAAAAATTTTATCCAAGGATTTAAGGTTGGAGATTGCTCTTTGAACACTCCCTCAAGCTTCATACTATCATCATTATCCTAGCTTCGTTGCAATGCATGTTTTGGACTTGCATAACCTTGTACTACCCAATTTTGTTAGCATTTCAACAAAATTATCCTAGCTTTGTTGCAATGCATGTTTTGGACTTGCATAACCTGGTACTACCCAATTTTGTTGCATAACTTGGTACTACCCAATTTTGTTAGCTTCATACTATCATCATTATCCTAGTATGTTTTGGACTTGCATAAACGGGTACTAACCAATTTTGTTGCATAACCTGGTACTACCGAATTTCGTTAGCATTTCAACATAGTGGTCTTTGGCACTTACACGATGTATTTGGACAAACTTAGTGTACTTTATATCCTTACATGGTAATATAGCATTGAAAGTGAGGCATACATTGCTTTGATTGACAAAGGTTATGGGAAAAGTAGTAACTTGTGTACTCAAATCAACAAGAACTTTTAAAATCACATTAATTCACAAGTGCTTTGTGCTAATCCTCTCTACTCATCTTGTGTGGATGATAGGATAATTGCTTATTTGTTTTTGGGGATCCATGATACAATCTTTTGATCCAAGCATGATCATATAAACAAATATATTCTCGTCTTCCTTGGCTCTACCCAATAAGCATTTTAAAATCATGTACTTGTACATTACTTCATATATGTAATATAACCCTTCATTCAATGTAACTTTCAAGTATTTGACCATCCTTCTTCTTGCCTATAGATGTGAAATTATTCGACCTTGCATAGATTATAATAGCATGTACCCGAAAACTATATGCAATATGTAGTCTTCTAATGATGGCATAAAGCAAATAATCAATTGATGACGTGCAAAATGTGATGTCACATAATGGTTCACGATCTAATGAAGAAAATATGGCATTTAACTCACTTGGATTCATAATTGCTTTCTCTCTATCAATCCAAACTTATTCGATACATCCATTAGGTATTTTCTTTGCATTAGCCATATGGCTTCTTCTTGGTATAGTAATTCATAATGTAATATTATTTCAACTCAAAGGATCAATATTTTAAACTCTTTTCCATGTCTTTTTTGATATCTTTGAGGCCTTGATCATCATTAAGTTTGATACTAAGATCATTCATATAGATGCATATGTATAATCTCCTCTCACCTTTTCTCCTCATGAATAGAGAGGGGTAAGCTTGGATTTTCTTAAATCCACAAAAACTTAGGTACTTTTGCATCCTCTACGTGTGATATCTTCAAGCTTTCTTAAGACCATGCAATCATTTCTTGGGCATGCAGACATGATTTGGGTACTTGGTATCCCAAAGGAGTAGGTTGATCCATGAAAAACTTCCATCAAGTCCCCATTGAGGAATGCATTATTCACATTCAATTGGTAGCAACCCCCAACCTTTGCTTGTTACCAAAGCAATGATGGTTCTAATTGTATGCATTTATGCAAATGGATTCAAAATTTCTTCATATTTAAATCCTTGGGTTTGTGAAAAACCTTTTGCTGCAAGCCTATATTTATGTCTTTACATGTATCCATTCGCATGCCTTTTAATCTTATAGACATATTTCCATCCATTTAGTTACTTCTCTTCATTTGTTTGCACTAATATACATGTGTGGCTATCCTTCAAGTCATCAACATCTTCTTTCAAAACTTGATTCCACTCTATGTTCTTGTTTGCATCTTCAAGCATCTTGGCTCCATCTTTCATTACTTATATGTATTACATTTTTGGACGTAAGTGGATCATAATTTAATTTATCTATTGGATAACTTATTTCTCTTGAGGTCCTAAGCTCTTTTTGTGAATGTATTTTCCTTCTTTTATTTGTTGCGCCACTTCATGTGGCTTCATCTTTTGCATTGAGTTCTACCTCTATCACATTTCCATCATAATCCAAATCTACTACATCTTGCTTGTCTTTTGAATTGGAATGCACTACATAAGTTGATGATAGATTTCTTTTAAATATTTCCTTTCAAGATGAGTTGATGATTGATCATTTTTCCACATTTGAGCATTGTGTTCCACTAAGTTTCATGTTATTTTGTGCCTCCATATGTCCATGCATGATGTCTTCACCATCTTTCTCTTGGAATGAATAATCTCTAGCATACCGAAGGAGTACCTTAACTCATCAAATTCCACATCACTAGAGACCTTTAAATCATTAACATACATGAGGAATATATATTTATGTACCATAGTTTGGAGCTTGATTCTTAGCTCAATTAGAAAGTACATGTAGTACACACATTAGAAAATCCTTGTATGCAAAAGGTTAAGTCTTTTAATTATCCACACTTCATATGGAGTTGAAGACTACATCCCTTATGTGAGTGATCTATTCATTAGATATACTATCATGGTACTTGCATTTACCCAATAATGATTAGGATTATTCATCTAGTTAACATTTCCATCATAATCTTTTTGATGTACTTATTTTCCATCTATGCTACCCCATTTTCATGGGTAGAATGTATATCTATAAGTGAATTTCCTCTCTGTTGCTCTGTGACCCTTAGATAATTTATGGATTCCTTGGGGAAAGTATTTTCATCCTTTGATGTATCTTAGAGTCTTAATAAACATACCCACCTCTTTCTTGTTGCATTTCGAGGTCCGCATACTAATAACATGAGGAAGAAGAAGAAGTTTGGCGCAAAACACAACACTATACAAAATGTATTAGGAAGTGAAAAAATATACATAGATAAGTGACCCGTTAGGGTTATAAGCATATATACAAAACGGGGGGAAAATTATCCTAGAGAGAGGAAAAAGTGCCCGAGTGTTCCTAAGTGTGTTCACATGCAGTCACCATCAAAATATATCAACAAATACCCCTTGGGAGTGATGTAGTGAACAAGGATCTAGCACTCATGTATAAGGAAGTGCCAAGCTATGTGGAAAGAGATTATTCCACAAAACAATGTAAGCCCAAAGCTTTGCAAAAAGCTTCAAACTTCTCCCTAGGAAGAGCTTTGTGAAAAGGTTTACAACATTATCTTGCATGGTCAAAGAAGCCAAAATGAACTCTATGACAAAGAACCTCTCCCTGACATAATGATAGTGCATCTCAATGTACTTTGTGCAAGCATGGAACATAGGGTTCCTCGCAATTGCCAATGCACTCTGATTGTTAGTGAAGATGGTGGTGGCAGAAGACTAACCAACATCCAAATCAGCTAAAAGGCATTAAATCCACACACACTCAACAATTTTTGTGAAAGCTGCCCTATAGTGAACATCACAGCTAGATGTGTTCATAGTAGGCTGCTTCTTTCTCAACCAAGATATGCATGAGCTACCAAAGATGAAGAAAAAGCCACTGGTGGACAGACGAGTGCATAGAAAGTAGCCGAGTTTGAGTCCAAAAAATCATGTAAATCTTATAATAATGATCCCCCTTGGGAAAAAACAAGCCAAGTAGTCTAGTACCACTCAAAGATGCACTTAACAACCTGCCAACACTTGACACTTGGGTAATGCATAAACCTTCTCATCTAAGAGACAACAAACTAAATATCAGGTCACATTGTGCATAAGTAAATTAAGCATCCAACAACCTGCTGCTGATAGAGAATGACATCAAATGCATCTCCAGCATCATGAAGACTCAACCATAAACATGTTTCCATGGGATTGGCAATATGTTTGCAATCTTCAAGGCCAAAACACTGCAATAACATGTCAATATATTTTGTTTGAAACAAAGCTATTCATCCATCAACTTGCATAAAATGAATGCCCAAATAATGATGCAAGTACCCCAAATCTAACATCTCAAAAAAGGCAGTCAAATCAGCCTTAAATTCAGCAATATGCTTCTCATTAGGACTGCCAAGAAATATTTCATCAACATATAAAACAATGATCAAAAGTACATCATTTGCATGCTTAATTTACAAAGTTCCCTCAGTTCGAGTGTTCTCAAAATCATGTGCAATAAAGTAGGCATGTATGTTTTCATACCAAGCACGTGATGCCTGCTTCAAACCATATAATGCCTTTTTCAGCTTGCACACTGTTTTCGTGATCTTTTTCCACATTACCACGAGGCTAAAATACATACACTTCTTCATGTAATGCATCACTCAAAAATGTAGTTTTAATGTCCAAATGATATAAATTTCAACCACGATGAGCTCCATGTGCATAAATGCTATGAACAGTGGCCATTTGGCATGTGGGAGCAAAGGTCTCATCAAAATAAATGCCTCTCTCTTGAGCATAACCTTTGGCAACAAGCCCATCCTTTCAATTGTTTCATCAGGCTTACATTTTAGCTTGTATACCCATTTAGTGCCAATGGTCTTTTTGCATGGAGGAAAATCACATAAGCCCAAGTACCATTCTTGATAATAACATCACATTTTGATTGCATAGAAACCATCCAATTTTTCCAATTTTGTGCTTCATCAAAGCAAACAAGCTCATTCTCATCACAAAGACTAGGGGAAGTCATTGCATAACAATCTGATGCAAAGGAAGCACTATGAGAGCTTGAACAAATATGATATGACAAAGGTGCATTTAATTTTCTATCTCTCAAAGTTTGCACCAATCATTTAGCAATAGCTTTAGCCTCTTCTATGTTAGGCCTCTCATTGACAAGTGCATCATGCAAATTTGCATTAGAATGGAATGATCTCCATCATCATGTGGAACCTCTAAAGGATGTGAAACTACCTCATTTGGACTAGAACTTGATTGTCCACCTATACAAAGAGGTAGAAAAGTGCCATACACATCTTTATAGCTGATGTCCCCTTAGTACATGAAAATAATGGCTGAATTGCATCTTCCACAAAACAACATCACGACTAACCAAAATACATTTAATCTGTGGATGATACAGACAATAGCTTTTTCTTTCAGAATCCAAATATTGACAAAGTGATAGTAGCCATTCAAAAAGAGTAGAAAAGGCTTCTAGGAGACAACTATTCATTGGCAACAAGAGTTATTAAGAATAATTTCAAGAACTGCAAACATTTTGGAAGAAAAAATCATAAAGAATCAAATTTTTACACTATCTACCCATGCAAAATTTGTGGAGATAAAACTCATAAAGTAGGATTTTGAACTATGTCTTCTAATCTATGTGAAATATCATTTGTATGGTGTGTGTGCATAGGTGCATATACGTTTCTATTATCTTGATTTGAAAGGATATGTTTCCCTCCAAAAGTCAAACACTAATTCTAAATAGCTTGAAAAGCAAATTTTTTGAAAATGGTTCAGATTTAGCGAAGGCATAAGATGCAATGAAGGAGAATTCATGCACCTAAATTTAGGCATGCCATGTCATCAAAGAATGTTTGGGCATATATTTTATTCTAGAAATAAGGAAAAAGCCAAATACCATAGGTTTTTGTTAGGTTTCTATTTCTATATAAGAACCACCTACTGTAGATGTAATTACATCAGCTCTTGAGGGTTCCATCCTTCTCTTGAGCATTTTACTATTCAGCCCCTTCAGGCTTAATGTATGTGTGTGTGGAGCTAGTGTATTTGCTCTTTCTCTATATCATGTACTGGCTATCCATTATCTTCCTCTCTGTTTACTTATTCTTCTCTTTTTTTGATTCATCGTGGATTTAATTTCTATCACTCTTATGGAAATGAAAAGATATATGGTAAAAATTTAGGGATTACCTCATAATTTCTAACTTGAGGAATTGATGAGTGCTACAAAGTTACTTAATTGGCATTACATGAAAGCATTATGATCTATCACTCTGTAGTGTGCCATGGCTGAAAGCCATTTGTAGCTCATCTAGATGTTTTTGGTTGTTTGAAATATGGATTATTGTCTAACAAAAAATTCAAGAAGTTGCACGATAAGGCTATGAAATGTATTTCTAATAGGTACACTTTTGAAAGCTAAGCCCTTCATTTATACCATCCATTGATAGAATACATTTTTCTGAATTGAGATGTATTTTTGTCAAGGATGCACTTAAGTCTCTATGTTCATTTATTCAGAGGATTTCATTGAGCTCAAAGGATCTATACGAAACTTTATTGCCTCTTTTCACTAGTGGGTAGTCACATGTATCTTCAATTAAGGCAACTTCTTATCCAATACATGTTTCAAATGTGAAAATACATTGTTCCATTTATAATATAGATTTACATGATGCTATTATTGAATAGAGAGAAGGTATTGATGAGAAAAAATGTATGCCAAAATTGTTGATTATATAGATATTAAGAAATAGTAATCCAGATGCACTTTTGCCTTATTATGCTTGATCATGAACTCATGCAATCATTATCGTTAGTGTCCATGTGAAAGGCCGAATGGTCAATCAGACACTTTTGTATATGTCTTTAATAAAAACATATATTTGCTTGGTCGGACACAAACTCAAATTCAACCACATTTGCAAAACCAAGGAAATATGTATTCATGCTCTATGTGTATTGTGAGGTTTCTGTGTATTGTACATGTCTCGCATGGAGTATTATGTGCAACATTTGGAGCTTGATTTTGTAGTACAAGGGCATCATTGTGAAGCTCATGTAAAGGGGAATCCATTGTGGCACATGTGAATCACACCACTTCATTGATATTAGAGCAATTTGAAGGAAAATGTTTTTGTTGTTGTGCTAGTAAGGCGAGCACCAAGCCACATCTTTCTTCGAGGATTATGAATAAGGTGGCAAACAAGGCATAGACCTTGGCATACCTTGTCACCCGAGTCACCAAAGTCATCATTGATGCTATTGGTGCTCTTGGCTCCATGTGAGGCATGGCAATGATCCAGGAAGATGGAGGGTCCTCGTACTTCTTGAGAGGCCAGTGAAGGCATCTGAGTCACCGTTGTGCCAGCCAAGAGAGCATCAACCCATGGATTTCTCTACGGCTTATGACTAAGGTGTCCACCAAGGCATATACCTTGGAATAACTTGTCATTGTTGGAGTTTGAGGTCTGCGGAAGCACGTGAACAACAGAAGGAAGAAGAAGAAGAAGAAGAAGCTTGGAGCACAACACAGAATACTAAATTTATTACCAAGAGAATGTACAAAGATAAGTAACCCATTAGGGCTATAGGCCTATATACAAGCGAGGGGAAAAAACCTCCTAAAGAGGGAAAAAAGTGCCCCGATAGTCCTAGTGTGTTCAAACACATCACTACCAAAATATATCAATAGATCCCCCCTGGGAGTGATGCAGTGAATGAGGAGCTGGCACTTGTGTATAAGGAAGTGCCAAGCTATGTGGAATCAATCCACAAAAGGAAGTAAGCCCAAAGCTTTGCAGAAAGCTTCAAACTTCTCCCTAGGTAGAGCCTTTGTAAAAAGGTTTGCAATGTTCTCCTGTGTGGGAACATATAGCCAAAGTGATTTCTTTAGAAGAGAACCTCTCCTTGACATAATGATAGTGCACCTCAATGTGCTTAGTGCGAGCATGGAACATAGGGTTCATCGCAACTGGCAATGTACTTTGACTATCACTAAAGATGGTGGTGGCAAAAGATTGACCAACACCCAAATCAACTATAAGGCATCTGAGCCACTTACACTCAACAATCACTCTGAAAGCTACCCTATACTCAGCCTCACAACTGGAAGTGGCCATAGTAAGCTGCTTCTTGCTCAACCAAGATATACATGAGCTATCAAGCATGAAGCAAAAGCCACTAGTGGACACACGAGTGTCATAGCAACCAGCCTAGTCAGAGTCAGAAAATCATGTAAAATCTGGTAGTAATGATCCCCCTTGGGATAAAATAGTCCAAGTAGCTGGGTATCACTCAAGTAGAGAAAGATGCACTTAACTGCCTGCCAATGCTTGACACCTTGGTAATGCATAAACCAACTCATCTTTGAGATAGCAAACTGAATATCTGGCTGAGTAATGCATAAGTTAATCAAGCTCATAGCGAACAACATCAAATGCATCTCCAACATCATGCATCTCCAACATCATGAAGACTCAACCATAAATTTTTCTCCATAGGACTGGTAATAGGTTTACAGTCTTCAAGGCCAAAACACTACAATAGTGTGTCAATATATTTTGTTTGTCACAAAGCTATTCTGCCATCAACTTGCATAAATTGAATGCCTAAATATTGATGCAAATGCCCCAAATTTGACATCTCAAATGAGGCATGTAAATCAACCTGAAAATTAGCAATATGCTTTTCATGAGGGCTAGTGAGCAGCATGTCATCAACACAAACAACAATGATCAGAAGCACATCATTTGCACACTTAACATTTAAGGAGCTCTCAATTGGACTATTCTCAAAACCATGTGCAATCAGGTAGGCATGTTTTTTTTTCATACCAAGCATGTGGTGCTTGCTTCAAACCATATAATGCCTTTTTCAACCTGCACACTTGGTTTTCATGCCCTTTCTGTACAAAGCCATGGGGTTGAAAAACATACACTTCTTCATGCAAATCACCATTCCGAAATGTAGTTTTAATGTCCAACTAATTTACATTCCAACCATGATGAGCTGGAAGTGCACAGATGCTACAAACAATAGTCATTCCGCATGTAGGAGCAAAGGTCTCATCAAAATCAATACCTCTTTCTTGAGCATAACCCTTTGCAACAAGCCTAGCCTTATACCTATCAACTATTCCATTAGGCTTACACTTCAGCTTGTATACCCACTTAGTGCCAATGGCCTTCTTGCCAAGAGGCAAGTCACATAAAGACCAGGTACCATTTTTCATAATAGAATCATATTCTAATTCTATAGTAGCCATCCAATTTTTTGAATTTTGTGCTTCATCAAACAAAACTGGCTCATTCTCATCACAGAGACTAGAGGAAGCCATAGCATAGCAATCTAATGCAAAAGAAGCACTATAAGAGCTGAACGAGTATGATATGACAAAGGTGCATCTAATTTGCTATCACGCAAAGCCTGAACCAACCATTTTGGCATAGTTTTTGCCTCCTTAATATCAACTCTATCATCAACAAGTGCATCATCTAAATATACATCAGAAATGGAATGATCTACATCATCACATGAAACCTATAAAGGCTGAGAAGGTACCTCATTAGGACTAGCACTAGAATGTCCACCTATAAAAAGAGACAACAAATTGTCATACATGTCTTTGGAGCTAACCAATTTCTCCTTAGTACATGAAAGTATTGGCTGAATAGCATCTTCCACAAAAACAACATCATGGCTAACCAAAATGCATTTAGTCTATGGATGATATAGACAATAGCCTTTGCATTCAGAATTGTACCCAACAAAAATACATTTCACTACTTTATCATCCAATTTCCTACATTGTTTTTCAGACAATAATGCATATGCTAGACAACCAGAAACATGCAGGTGATCAAAAGATGACTTATGACCATGCCAAGCCTTATATGGAGTGATAGACTGCAATGCTTTAGTCAGACACCTATTAAGTACATATGCTGCACACATAAAAACCTCAAGCTAGAAACTATGTGGTAAAGCTTGACTCTTGACCATACACCTTTCCATCTCCATGAGTGACCCATTCTTCCTTTCATCAACTCCATTTTTTTGAGGTGTATATGACATTGTACACTAATGTTTTATCCCATGTTTAGCGAGAAATGCATTGAAATCAGAAGACATATATTCCCCCCTCAATCAAAATGGAGGGTGCCCATTTAACATGTTGATTGGTTTCTAGCCAAAACCAGAAACTTTTTGAAGCACATAAACACTTCATACTTTGCTTTCAATGGATATATCCATGCATGCCTGGAAAAACCATTGATGAAAGTCATGAAGTAAAGATAGTCCCCAAAAGAAGGTGTTTGCATAGGACCATATACACGCGAACTAAACCATCTTTTGGGAAGGAGAAACACTACATTTTGCACAAAATACAGCCTTCACATACATGTTTACAAAGTCCTCAAGTTTGGGCAAAGAGGGCACCATTTCAGATTTTTATAGGTGTAGCAAATTAGCAAAATTTAGATGACCAAAGCATGCATGCCAAAGGTTTGCATCTCACATAGCTTGAGAGTCTTGAACTGCACATGCTGAATCATTCATAGATTTTGCATAATCTATGAGCTTATACAACCCACAACATAAAATGCTATAAGCAATAATGATGTTGCCATTTGGCAGATCATGAATTGTACATCTATCATTGGTGAATTTCATGACCAAGCCAATCTTGGCTAATGCTGAAATTGATAATAGATTTTTCTTGATCCTTGGCACAAATAAAGCATCTGACAATGTAAAAGAACTACCATTAGTAGTAGTCAAAATGATCTTGCCAAATCCCATAATGGGATAAGAGGAGTTGTTGGTGCATGTGACAGTATTCCTTATAGGGGCAGGCTCAAGTGAAGTTAAGAAAAAGAACTACGAGGTAATATGTTTGGTTGCCCCACTATCAAAGTACTGGCAAACATCTGAGTCTACTTCAGAAATACACTCTCCATGAGAAGATGGGTCATAACTACAAACAATAGTAAATGAACATGATTCATTATGCATAAGATTAGTTTTTTGGTGTAGAGGCATCTGCAACAACCATTCAACCTCTTTCTTCTTTGCATCTTTTGGAGCCAGTTTTGAACAACTCTTTATGACATGATCATTTTCTTTATAGTATTTGCAAAATAATTTCTGCTTTTTTGTTTTCTTCTCATTGTTTTCATCCTTCTTTAATTGTGTAGAATTAACAGATTTTTGCTTATTAGTAGAAGAGCTCCATTTATCTTTGACCTTTTGACTAGTTGTGAAAGCTTGGTCTGCAACATACATAATGGACCTGTTCTGCCTAGACTGATCTTCTTGCAATAGAACAAAGACTAACTCCTCAAATGTTAAGGCATTTGAATTGCCTTTCATCATCAATCCAAGAGTAGAAGCAAAACTCTAATATGGATCTGGAAGACCATTCAGAGCAATCTGCACAAGTGAGCTATAAGGCAAGACTTCATTAGCAGAAATCAATTGCTCCTAAAATTCTTTGATCTTCGTCAAAAAACTGTCCATTGAATCTCCTTCATTCATGTGCTCACTCTCCAATTATTTTCAGAGGTAAGCAACATGAGCCTCATTGCTTGCCTGGTATAAAGTGGTAAGTGTATCCCAAGCATCCTTTGCTATTTTGCAAGAGAAAATGTGAGGAATAATGACATGTTTGATAGACAAGGTTCTCAATGCATGTGCCTGAGCATCTCTGCCACCCAATGAATTTTCTCTACAGTAGGTGTAGTAGGAACCACAACATGAATAGGAACATGAAGAATATTGCCATCTTCAATGCCATCTGTATCACCTTCAGTAACTGTATTTGCAAGTGTAATAGGATATTTTCAACACCCTACATAATATTCCACAATCCTTTTGCAACCAATACATGACACATCATATAAGCCCATAATGGGTAATTGATACCATCCAACCTATCCTCAACAACCAACATATGGAATACATCACTGCTTTCATTCATGACCACCGACTAGAATATCTTGATGTAGAAAAATGACTGTATCGCAAAAAGTTGAATAAAACTATCCTATTGTGTTCTACTAAGCATGTAACAGACTTTGAGATGCTTATAATGGCAAACCGAAACTTGTATATATCTTTGGCATCAAAAGATAAAATTTCCTACACAGGCACTGTGATAGTGCATTCAAAGGCTGAAATGAGCTCAGGTTGTGATTTTCAACACCTAATCATTTTGAGTATGCTCACCAAATTTCATGCGATTATGAGATTGTGACCGGAGGGGTGTCGACAATGCCCTAGATGAAATCGCAACCTGCTCTGATACCAATTGTTGGAATTTGAGGTCTATGAAAACACGTGAACAACACACGGAAGAAGAAGAAGAAGAAGAAGCTTGGAGCACAACAAAGAATACTAAATGTATTACTGAGAGAATGTACAAAGATATGTAACCCATTAGGGCTATATGCATATATACAAGCCGAGGGAAAAAAACCTCCTAAAGAGGGAAAAAAGTGCCCCGATAGTCCTAGTGTGTTCATACACATCGTTACCTAAATATATCAATAGTCATCCTAGTCACCCAAGTCACCATTGGTGCCATTGGCACCATTGGCTGCACATGAGGGAGGATAGTGATCAAGGGAGACAGAGGTTCTTGGTACCGCTTGTGAGTTCAACCATCCCAATACCATTCTCCCCAGAGTTCACATTATTGGAAATCTCTTTCCACTAAGCTACATTATTGTGGTGTTTGAGGATGGGGGAAAACTAAGGTTCACATTATCTTGAACATGTTTTGGGACCTCAAAGCTTCATTATTTGCTTTTGAAGCTTAGTTTAATGCATTATTGGGGTGATTCTTGGATCCATCTTGGAGTACTTTCACAGCTAGTTCTCTTTACATAGGTTCAAGAAAATCATGAAGAGTGTTCTTTGTACTTCTAAGACAATGAATTGTAGCCATTGCAAGTTTATGCAAGATTTTGAGCCTAAAGAACAACGTTTAGACACTTACACATGTTGTTTGGTAGTGTTTAGGTTGTGAATTCAGGCTTTCAATGCCGTTCTACTGCATATATTGAGCACATGCACACTATGTATGCTTATGTGGCTAGAGCTTATGTATGTATGTGTGGTCATTGATATAGCACTTTTATGTTTTGCATAAATCCTTTGATGTTGATAAAGGGGGTTGTGGTGAGGTTTTCTTAACTGAGAGACATTCCGATGTCCTGGTCTCTTTGCTGATGTAGATGGAAGACTTATCTAGCCTTGCCATAGGAGAATGTATGCTAGTTGATGAGTCTAGTTGGATTCTTTTGGTTAAGTGATTATAGGAAATGGAGTGAATGATTGACTATGAAGGTTTACACGTGTGTACTCATAGCTTTATTATTTTTTTGATGTTGTTCATAGGCTCATTTTATAGAGGAGTCTCGCAAAAGTTTTCAAGATTTTTTTTTCGTTTTTCAACTATAGAGTTGTCCATTTTACTCCTTGACACACTTATTGGTGTGGGCATATACATTCTCACATAATCATTTTGGTTGATCATTGTTGTTCATTACTCCATTTTTTTGGGGATTCTCTGTCAAATTTTTCCTAGAATATGACACTTGGTCATCCCTTTTTGAGCCTTAGTGGCATTTGGAATATTCTAGCTCCATTATCATTCTAATCAGTTCTCTATCATCATGGCATCAGAAATCTTAGATACATCTAGTGGATCTGGGTCTAGTGCATGTGTTCCTAGGAGGAGCTATAACTTGCAGGGTAAAGACCATTTTGAGATCCGAAAATATGATGGCACAACCTTTTCTCTATGGAAGAATCATATTAAAGACATGTTATTTAGAGGAGACAACTAAAGCCACTAAATGGAACATCAAATAAGCCTATTGATATGGATGATGATGAATGGGATGAGTTGGATGAGATGGCTAGGTCTACCATTTTCTTTTACCTTGAAGATAATGCCTACTTTATAGTATTGGACTATGAAAGTGAAGAGGAGCTTTAGAAGAATTTATGCAATACATATGAAAAAGAAAGAACATCAAATTAAGTGTATTTGATGATAAAGTTATTTGAACTTCACATGAAGGACATGCATAGTGTTGTTGTTCATCTAAATGAGTTTGATGCTATATTCTCTTGGTTACATGCTCAAAAAATGGAGATGGATAATGAAATGAAAGCCGGTTTGTTGCTATGCACCTTGTCATCATCATGGGATACATTTTGCACATCTTACACGCGTTGGTGGTAAACTAGTCTACGACATATGTGGAGCATTGTTGATTGAAGAGGTTCATAAAAAATGGAGATGCATATAATGTTTTTGATTCTTACCAAGGAAAGAATCAACAAAGTGGCATGAGTAATAACAAGGAAAAGAATGGCAAACAGAATAAGAGTAGAAGTAAATCAAGGAAGAGGGTTATCGAATGATATTATTGTGATCAGAAAAGACACATGAAGAAAGACAACTATGCATTAAGGAATGCTAAAGGTAAATGACAAAATGGTGATGGGCATGTTAAAAAACTACCTACACCATCTGCTTCGTCTGTGAAGATTGAAGAAATTAATGCTATTTCTAAAGATGTTTCGATACCCTGATTTCAAACTACTAATTTATGAGCTATAGTCCATATTTTTTGATGATTCTTGTTCCTAAATTATCCTAGAAAAGGTCTACCTTCATGATCTATAATTGTTTTTAACCAGTTTTACTCAAAGAAGGTCTGATGAGTCTTTTTCTGTAGTGGATAGTCTCTCTTTTCTTATTAGTTTGCAGACAAGGTTGATCTTTGAAGTTTGGCAACATATGTTTGATATTTTGAAGATCTTGAGAGGTCTCATCACATCTAACTATTCAATTTGAATTTATAAGTTTGTAAATGTATCATCGTGGTATCAAAGTTATTTTTCTATCATATCTTTCATTACGTTTAATGGGTTACCTTATTGGTGATTAGCAATTCAACATGGTAGATTTGAATGCATCTATTGAAAAGTTATGGGATGGAAGAAATTATCCCATATGAAATTTTTGATTGGAGTCCTATCTCATGTCTTAAGGTCTTTGAGGATTATTAAAAAGTACAGAAGTGAATCCAGTACTATCAGAAGTGCCTACACAAGCAAATCCAATAACAGAGCAAGAGTTGATCAAAAGAAAAAAAAGATTTCTATTTATTATATCACAAATAGTTTAGAATACTATGCTTGGACATATAAGAGGTTTTAATACTAGTCAAGAAGCTTGGGAGTCTCTAGAAAGATTATTTGCAACTACCAAAAAAGCAAGGAAAACACAACTTATTGGTGAGCTAACAAGCATAAAAAAGAAGCCATGAAAATCAATTAATGATTATATCCTTGAGGTAAAATCTCTTTCATTAGCCTCTATTGATGCATCTTCTAGTGAGAATATAAAGTTTAATAACATGTTGAATGGCTTGAGATAAGATGAAAAATTGAATTCTTTTATTACATCTATCATGAATCGAGAGAATCTACCATCCTTTGAAGATAAACAAATGCTCATGATGACTGAAGAAATCAACATAGAAGGTAGAAATTCTTATCATTCGCAAAGACTGAGTCAAGGAAAAGATCTTTATACTTAATTAAATATAGAAAGAGGTAGAGGAAATTGTAGAGGAGGAAGATTCAACAACCATGCAAGAGGAAGAGAAAGATTTTATCCTACTAGAGGAGGAAGAACAATACAACAAGGTCAAAAAATTCAACCAAATTAGCAAGGTAACTCTACTTGTAATTCTTGAGGTGATTTTAGAGGAAGACAAAGAGAAAAAGGCCAAGACCACATGCATCAAAACAACAATGTAGTGCAAGAAGAGAATTAAAACAAAAGCAAAACATTCTTATGGAAATGCATACATAAATAGATAAGAGCAAGGTAAACAACAAAAAATGTTATGTAGATAGTGGTTGCACAAACCACAATTCATAATATGAATTTTTTTGTGAACTTATGCAAGCTAGAGTCAAGAGTTAAAATTGCTACAAGAGATAGTACTTGGTCATTTACACTTAGTGCACATGTAACTCTCAGAGATGCTTTACTTGTTCCTAATATTACAAGGAATTTGGTTTCAATTGGACAGATTGAGGACAATGGAGTGGAAGGTGCTTGTATTGATAGCCTTCCCAATAAAAAGAGAGGGTCTCTTAGTGTAGGTAGCCAAATTGAGTGATTCTTGTTGCTTTATGAATCTTAAATCATGTTCTATATATTTAGATAGGTTTTTACAAAACATTCAATCAATAACCTCATGCCAATTTGTAGAAATATGCACCATCTTCTTTCTTCATAACTTTGATTCTAAGGATCATTTAACTCTCATAAATTTGAAACTTTAAATTCAAATCCACGATCTGCATTGATCCTAGCTATTTCACCTTCATCATGACTTGTTATTATTGTCACAAGGAAGGAGATAAGGAAGAGAGCTCACACACACACTCTCACTCTCAAGGAGAAGCACACACACAGATTGAGGCAAGGAAGAATGATCTTCTTCTTCTTCTTCTATTACATAAAAGGAATGTACAAGAATGACCTAAAAACAAGAATACAACAAGTGCATATATAAAGATCAGTACATAAGGAAAAACCTAATGTCCACGAATGAGTGAGCTGGCAAGAAACAAATGTGCCATCACTCTCCGTAGATAAATCTAATAAAGCTCAATGAAGTATCCCTGACATATACCGGCGTGACCACTATACATGTAAGAGAAACGAGAAACTGGTACATGTCATCGTGGAACATCACATATTGAGCTTGATATCTCAAGACTCCCCCTCAAGCTCAATGCCATATCCTATAATCCAAGCATCTCCCGAAACTTCTTCAACTTCTCAGCTCCAAGTGCTTTGGTGAAAATATCAGCAACCTACTCATTTGTTCTCACATAAACAAGATCAATATCACCTGCTAATACCTTCTCTTTGATGAAGTAATAATTTACCTCGATATGCTTTGTTCTAGCATGGAAAACAAGGTTCCATGCTAACTGTATGCTGCTAAGATTATCACAATAGATAGTGATAGGCTTTTGCACTTCCACACCTAAATCTACAAGTAACATCTCCAGCCATGATGCCTCACATGCTGCCATTGCGGCACCTCTATACTCAGCCTCTATACTCGACAAAGAAATAGTGGGTTGCTTCTTACTGCTCCATGTAATAGCTGCACCCCCAAGTGAGAAAAGAAAGCCACTAGTAGATCTTCTATCTGGAGTACTACCAGCCCAATCTGCATCGGTGTATCCATGAACCTGTAAATCTACACCAGCTTCATAAAACAATGCATAATCCAAAGTAGCACTCACATAACGTAGAGTGCACCTCAGAGCATCCAAATGTGGCTTCCTGGGAGCCTTCATAAATTGACTTTCAAGTCCAACAGTATAGCTTAAATCAGGCCTTGTAATTGTAAGATATATAAGACTTCCCACAATTTTCCTGTACATAGTAGCATTTTCCAATGCTTCACCTGATGTAGTATCCAACTTCAAATTCTGATCTAACGGCATAGAAATTGGCTTACAACCAGCCATACCATACCTTTGTAGCATATTCAAGGCATATTGCCTTTGTGACATCCATATACCTGTTTCTGTATGTATAAACTCAATGCCCAAGAAATAGCGCAGCACACCAAGATCTTTCATGTCAAATTCTTGCATAAAAAGTTGCTTTACCTCTTTGATGCTTTCTTCATTATCGCCACCTACAATCAAGTCATCAACATAAATGGCCACAATCGTAATGCCATCAGCAGCCTTCCTTGCATATAGTGAATGATCTGCATCAGAAATAGAAAACCCAATGTTGGTTAAGTAATCTGCAATCCTTGCATGACATGCACGCGGAGCCTGCTTCAGCCCATACAAAGCCTTTTGCAACCTGCAAACATATTCTGGATGCTTTGAATCTTCATATCCTTGTGGCTGGTCCGTATATTCTTCTTCCTGTAACTCACCATGTAGGAAAGCATTCTTCACATCCATCTGATGCAAAGTCCATCCTTTTGTTGTAGCTAATGCAACAAGTGTCCTAACAGTAGACATTTTAGCCAAAGGGCTGAATGTTTGCTCATAATCAATGCCATATGTCTGTGCATATCCTTTAGCTACCAATCGTGCTTTATACCTGCTTATGCTACCATCAGCATTATGCTTTACCTTGTAAACCCATTTACAGCCTATGGGTTTCTTTCCTTGTGGCAAAGGAACCAGCTTCCATGTATCATTTCCATAAAGTGCAGCCATCTCCTCATCCATAGCTTTTTCCCAATCTACAATTCCAATTGCATCTTCAAACCAAAAAGGTTCAGCATCTTGTATTACCTTTGTCATGTAGGCATAATGACGAGCCATGTAACTATCATATGTCAATCGTTGCTTTGAATTCCTCATCCTCCCAGATCTTCTTGGTCCTGGGTCACTTCTCCTTGTATTATCTGCATGTGCCCTTCTTACTCCTAGAGTCTTCACAGAGGGTAATCCAAGTTCCTCATCAAGACTTTTTTTTGAACCGATGAATCTCCATCAACGTCTTCAAAACTTGCACATGTTTTATGACCAACAAAAAGCTTTTCTTTACCTTTCTTGGATGTATTTGATGAATTTTCTAGTCTGAAATATCCACGTAATCTTCCACTCCATGGATTTGAGTTGGAACTATTGCTTGGTGATGCATCCGGTCCACTCAAAACTTGAGATTCTGCACTTGATTTTTCAGCATTTTCTTTGTCATTTGGTTCAAGAATTAGTCCTTCTTTGTCATCTGCATGGAAGCTTGACATTTCATCAAATACCACATCTCTGCTCACCTTTACCTGTCGTGTGAGTGGGTTATGACATTTATATCCCTTTTGCTCAAGGGAGTATCCAATGAAGACACACTTTTTTGCTTTTGGACCAAGCTTCATCCTCAATTCATCTGGTACATGTACATATGCAATACAGCCAAAAACTTTCAGATGTGATAAGTTTGGCTTTTTACCTGTAAACTTCTCTTCAAGTGTAACTTGATGTACAACAGCAGTCGGAGTTCTGTTCATGATATATACAACAGTATGCACAGCTTCTGCCCAATAACAATGAGGTATATTCTTCTCAACCACTAAGGCTCTTGCTATTTCTGCAATATGTCTATTTTTGCATTCAGCAATGCCATTCTGTTGTGGTGTGTACCTGCATGAAAATTGACACCGAATTCCATGATTTTTTAGAAAACTGCTGAACTCATTTGACATGTATTCACCTCCTCCATCAGACCTTAATGTCTGAATGTACTTCCTTGTCTGCTTTTCCACCATAACTTTAAAATTTTGGAAGTGAGTGAACACCTCGCTCTTCTCTTTCATGAAATATACCCATACTTTGCATGTATGGTCATCAATGAAAGTAACATAAAACCTCCAACCACCCATAGATGTGGTCTTTGCTGGACCCCAAACATCTGTATGTACTACTTCTAGTACGTTCTCACTAACATGCTTGTCATGTGGAAATGATGCTCTTGACTGTTTACCAAATTGACATGCTGCACATACCTTTTGCATTTCTTCAACTTTGAAATTTGCTAATCCACAATCTCCTTTGATTGCATCAGTTTCAGCCTTTGCAAGTTTGCATGCCCAATCCGTTTGTGCCATATCTCTATATCTGCAATAACTCCTGCACCTTTTGCAAACATGGTTGCATTCATTTCAGGAATCTTCACATTTAAGGTGAACATCCTACCCACTTTGTTTCCTTTGGCAACCAATCGTCCATCTTGCTTGTTCTCTTCTACATATAATCCATCAGCATTGAACCTGACT
Organism: Ceratopteris richardii; assembly: GCA_020310875.1. Classification (NCBI taxonomy): domain Eukaryota; kingdom Viridiplantae; phylum Streptophyta; class Polypodiopsida; order Polypodiales; family Pteridaceae; genus Ceratopteris; species Ceratopteris richardii. The sequence goes on from MU260076.1 coordinate 601,720, forward strand.
TGTAATCCCTGGTCAACCATTTTTCTAACAGAAACCAGATTCTTTGTTATATTTGGAACATGCAACACATCAGCAAGATGTTTTACCTTCCCGTCCTCCATAGACAATGCTATGTTTCCTGTATGCTCAATAGGATGTGATGTATCATCACCTCTTTCAACATATCTAGGAACTATCATTTTTTGCAAACTACTAAACCATTCTACATGACTGGTCATATGATTTGAAGCACCTGAATCAACATACCAGACATTATCATTCGATTTTGAAACACCACCAAACATCATATTCATCATGTGATGTTGAACCATAAACAGCTTCTCAGAATCATCTGCACTTGTGGATGCATAGTTGTTTTGCTGCCTTTTGTTATTTTGATTCTTCAACCTGCAATCATGTTCAAAGTGTCCAGGTTTACCACAATTCCAACATCCTTTACTATCATTACCTGAATCATTTCTTTGGAAAATTTTGCGACCTCTTTGGCTCCCCGTGCCTCGAAACTGTCCTCTTCCTCCTGCATGATTCTGTTGTTGACCTTGGTCTTGGTTACTGTTTCCTCTTCCACTTCCAAAACCTCTACCTCTGCCTCTTCCTTTGCCAGAGTAGAATATCTGCTCAGAATTGGGCTTTCCTTGGGAGTTTGAATCCTCACCAAGATTCTTTTCTTCAAGAATCAGCATAGATACTAGATCAGCAAAATTCGAAATATTTTCCCTAGTCTATATGGAAGTTCTGAACTACTTATATGCAGCTCCTAAACCACGAAGGCACACTTCCACCTTATCATCATCATCTACATTCAAGCCAATAGATGCAAGTGACTCACATATGCTTTTGATTTTTAGAGTGTAGTCACTTACCGACATGCTCTTCTTTTCCAATGTATGCAGCTCGTTCTTGAGTTGCAATTTCCGTGCCTTTGTATTAGTCTCATACAAAGTGACCAAACTATTCCAAGCCTCTTTTGGAGTCTTGGCATCCTGTATGTGTCCACTCATGCTATCCTGTATGCTAACAGATAGCCAATACATTACCTTTCGTGCTCCTTAATTCCATTCCTCATATGCTCTTAACTGGTCTGTAGTCCGATTCCTGTCTAGTAACTACGGAGCATTTTCATTCTCTCCTTCGATGTACTTCCAGTAGCCTTTTCCCATGAGGAAATTCGTCATTCTGAATCTCCAAGCATGGAAGTTGTTCTTGTCCAGCTTATCGCTCATAAGCTGACTCATTCCATCTGCGTTTGCCATTTCTGCAACAATTCACAACACTGCAAAACACTATAAGCAACACTTCTGCTTGAACACTATCGCACTATGACGTGACAATTCGATCTTAGAAAAACACACAGTTTTCGTGTATCAAAAATACACGGAATCACTTGAAATTCTGGATCTGGAATATATGAGTATCAGCGAACACAACGCAAGTTACAGTTTCTGAAACTGACCTAGTTTTTCTGTGGACCCCAACTTGCAAGCTCGAAATGGAGGTCGAGATGGATATGAAACTTCGATATGATAAAAACGAGTGAATCTAAAGGGATAACTCACGAAAATATTTTGAGGTCTTCTACCTTCACACCGATTTTCGTAGCAAACAGAGCCCCTTTGTGAAATCGTGTTTTCTCCACGCCATGCCGTGTAGTCTTCACCGTCGCCTTCTCCACGAGCTCTCTACAACCACACTGGCTCTGATACCATGTCACAAGGAAGGAGATAAGGAAGAGAGCTCACACACACACTCTCACTCTCAAGGAGAAGGGCACACACACATATTGAGGCAAGGAAGAATGATCTTCTTCTTCTTCTTCTATTACATAAAAGGAATGTACAAGAATGACCTAAAAACAAGAATTAACGTGCAATATATAAAGATCAGTACATAAGGAAAAACCTAATGTCCGCGAATGAGTGAGCTGGCAAGAAAAAAATGTGCCATCACTCTCGGTAGATAAATCTAATTAATCTCAATGAAGTATCCTTGACATATACCGGCGTGACCACTATACATGTCAGAGAAATGAAAAACTGGTACGTGTCATCCTTGATCATCACATCTTGATCTTGATATCTCAACAATTATTAAATCATCCACATAAATTGAGACATAAACAATCAATGATCCTTCAACTTTAACATACAAAGAAGAATCTACCTTTGAACACTGTATCCCTACTTTTCAAGAATATTATCAATCCCCAAAACCACGCCCTTGGAGCTTGTTTAAGACCATATAATACTTTCAAGAGTTTACATGTGTAGGCTTCTTGGAATTTTCATAACCAACTAGTTGTTCCATGTACACATCTTCTTTTAAATCACCATTGAGAAATGCATTTTTGATCTTTAGTTGATAAAGGTTCCATACCTTGCTTGTGGCATCACTTGTTAATGTCCTTATTGTTGATATCTTGCAAACAGGAGAAAATGTCTCCTCATAATCGATGTGATAACCTTGTGCATAACCTTTGCAAACAAGCCTTGCTTTATATCTACTTAGTAAACCATCAATTTTTCTCTTGATCATGTACATCCATTTGCTACTGATTACCTTCATGTTAGGTTGCATTGGAACTAAGTTCCATGTATTGTTTTGATACAAAGATGCCATTTCTTCATCCATTTCTTTACCTTTGATGCTTCTTTATTTGTCGGTTCCTGCTTTTCAAGAAATTTTGCCATATAATCTTCGTGAGAAAATATTTATGGCTGCCATTGATTATTATCAAAGTCCACTTTCACTCCCTTGTCCTCCATTTATCAACTTGAAATCAAATTCCTTGTAATAGTAGGAAATAATAAAGCATCTCTAATAGTTATGTGTGTATTAAGTGGACAACCACCAATATACACTACTTCATGCTCAGTACTATCTCTTGTAATAAATATGACTCTTGACTCTGGCTTGTGTAAGTTCACAAACAAATTCATATTATGATTCATGTGGTTTGAGAAACCACTATCTACATAGGATGCTTTTCTGTTTACCTTCCTCTTATCTACTTCTGTATGCATAGCCATAGGAATTCTTTTCTTTTGTGTTTGAGCCTCCTCTTGCACTATGTTGTTTTTTTAATGCATGTGGCCTTGGCCTCTTCCTCTTTGTCATTGTCATCCTCTAAACCACCTCTTCTATTCGGATTGGAAAAGTAATCCGTCGCATAATGAAGTCCAACTTTACCACAATAATTATAAGTAAAGTTATTTGCTGATTTGGTGGAATTTGTTTACCTTGATGTACCATTCTTCCTCCTCTAGTTGTATTAAAGCTTCCTCTTCTTCTTGCATTATTGTTGAATCTTCCTCCTTCTCTCCAAATTCATCTAACTCTTGCTCTATTTGATGAAGTTTAAAGAGCTTTTCCTTGACTCCCTCTTTGAGAATGATAAAAATTTCCACCTTCTATCTTGATTTCTTTAGTCATCATGAACATTACAAATGTTCAAAGGATGGTAAATTCTCTCGATTCATGATAGATGTAATAAAAGACTTCCATATTTCATCTTCTCTCAAGCTATTTAACATGCTACTAGACGTTATATCCTCACTAGGATATGCATCAATAGAGGCTAATGCTTCAATAAGAGATTTTACCTCAAGAATATAATCATTAATTGATTGTCATGGCTTCTTTCTTACTCTTGTCAACTTACCAATAAATTGTGTTTGCCTCGCTATGTTGGTAGTTGCAAATATAAAATTTCTAGAAAATCCCAAGCTTCTCTATTAGTATTCAAACCTCTTATATTTCCAAGCATAGTATTCGAATTTGTTTGTGATATAATAAATAGAACTCTTCTCTCTCTTTCAATCCATTCTTGCTCTCTTATTCGATCTACTTGTCTATGAACTTCTAGTAATACTACTAGACACGATTTAGGATTCCATTCAAAATTGCCACATGGGATAATTTCTCTCATTCAATAACTTTTCGATAGATGCACTCAAATATGCCATGTTGAATTGCTAATCACCAAGATGAATCCAATAAGCTTTATGAAATATATGATAGAAAAATAGCTCTGATACTACAAGGATACATTTTCAAACTTATTAACATTAAAGTGAATCATTAGAAGTGATGAGACCTCCAAAGATCTTCAAAAGATCAAACATATGTTGCCAAACTTCAAAGACCAACCTTGTCTGTAAACTCACAAGAAAATTGAGACTATCGATTATAGAAAAAAAATCATCAAAAGCTCTTTGAGTAAAATTAATTAAAATCAATTATAGAATATGAAAATATAATTTGTCTAGCATACGTTAGGAATAAAAATCATAAAAAAAGCTTGAGTATAGCTCATAAAAAGGTAGTTTGAAATCAATATATTGAAACCTCATCAAAACTTGCTACAACGAGATGTGCAAAACTATCCGACTTGAAGAATGAATCACAGTAGATGGAATCCTCCAAAACTGATGATGATTTCTGATAAAAAGAATGGAGCTATGAGAAAGGGGATAACCTCCAAGTAAAATCACTCAAAAAGACCTCATTTTAGCTAATGTATGAAGCTAAGAATAGAGTCATGTCTCTAGCAAGATAACAAGCACCGATAGAGATTAGATTTGAGAACAGGCCTATTTGCATGAGTTATTTTGTTGAATATTGTACAAAAATTGTTTTAAATATCTAATACATGTGAGGTTTGTCAAAAACAAGAATCACTCAATTTTTCCACCTACACTAAGCAAACCACTCTTTTTATTCAGAGGTTATCAACACAATGGACTAGCTCTTTTAGAAATAGAGACCACTACTTTCATCCCGACTTTAAACTACTTTTTCTCTAAGTTTAAGCATGTGTGCACATTCCACATATTATTTCTAGTAAATAACAAAATCCACAAACCTAAAAACAAATTTAGATCTTGAATTTATGTAACATTAGTACATGTAACCTTCATAAAGCAACAAGAATCAGTCAATTTGGCCACCTACACTAAGAGAACCAATGTTTTTATTGAGAGGTTGTCAACACAAGAACAAGCTCCTCTAAAAATAGAGACCACTACTTTCCCCACTTTTAACTAATTTTTGCCTAAGACTAAGCATGTATGCACATTCTACATCTTATTTCTAGTAAATAATAAAATCCAAAAACCTCAAAACAAATTTAGAGCTTGTATTTATGTAAAATTGTGCCCCTGAAGCTCTAAATCCAAAACTTTGACTCCAAGTAGAACATTGATTCACTTGAGCTTCTTAGCATCCACTAATTTTGTATGTTTACTAATTGATCTTTAGTTCCAACATACTGAATATCAATATCTTCATTCACCACCTTCTCTCAGAACCCCCTAGGAACTAGTTTACCTTCTCACAAGCTATTGTGTAGAAAACAAGTCATGCTTCCAAAGCTCCTTGTTCTCTACTCACTTAGAATTTTTCAAAACATTTTTACCTACATATACTAGGCGCTAAGAGATTTCCAAGGAGCTAAAGAATAATCAAATGGGATAAACACATAGGGATATATGACCTCTGAAAATGTGAGGTTTAATGGAGACCTTGAACAGAGATAAATCCGAGAACACACACTATGTGCAAAGACCACTGCTCTTAGATCACAAATCCAATGAATTTCAAACCTTAAAGGATAAAAATAGATAGCGAGAGCATTTCAAAGAACCATGAAACCCATGATTTGGATACATAATGAGGGGGATACAAGCTCTGAAATCTCTATCTACAAAACTACACCAACATAGAGATAGACATGTGACTCTCTTGGACTTCAAAGAAGATCACAAATTCTACTCTCTTATTATAGCATGAGAAATTGACAAAAACCTTGCTAATACATATAACTTGTGATAGACATACGTGGAGGTATTACATGACTTATGTGCTGAAATATGCAAAATATGGCTAGACTTTAGGAACTAACCACATCGACCTTCCACTAGGAGACCACAACAACTCCCTTGTGACTTACTCATTTGAGTCATCATGTTCTAGATATCACGTGGTACTTTGGCTATTATTTACAAGCTATTTGAGCCTCTCTGAAGTATTTGCAGACATCCTAAAGTTATTTACTCATTTTGGAACTTTTACCTTAACCTATACATTAGAAACAATGTTCTCCACATTCTTCTCCTCAAGTTTCAAAGGGTATCTCCTTCATGCCAAGAATATAGTTGAATCTTTGAAGCTTTGGTTCATCCAAGGATTTGGTGAAGATTTCTACAACTTGATCCTTTGTTCCAACAAAAGAAACTTGGACTTCATTGTTTGTGGCCTTCTCTTGAACATAATGATAGTGTACCTCTATATGCTTTGTTCTAGCATGAAAAATAGGATTTGAGGCAAGATGAATGCTCCTCAAGCTATCCCCATATATCAATGGTACATCAACTTGCACATTCAAGTCACGAAACAACTTTTTAAACCACATAAACTTAGTAGTAGCCAATGCTAAACCCTTATACTCAACCTCTATAGAAGAAAAAGCAGCTATAGGCTATTTCTTTGAGCTCCATATTAATGTCTTGTTTCTTGCTATTCACTTGTGGATCTTCAATCATCTTTACATCTAACCCAATTTGCATCACTAAAGACTTTAAGAGTTAGATCAACATCATGAAAATAAAATAATCCTTCATTCATGGTACCTTTCAAATACCTAAGCACTCTTTTGACTGCATACATATGAGGTACTTCAGGTTCATGCATAAACTATGATAATACTCACATTGCATAAAATATATAAGGTATAATTTTTGTTGCATAAATCAAAGATCCTACCATGGGTCTATAAGCATTCATCATGAAACTCATCATCTTTGTTTGCACTCAACTTCACATTACATTCCATTACTCATCTTTGTTTGTGGTCAAATTTCTTTGTATCAACCACATGCCTTTCTCTCCATACATAATCTCAATCCCAAGAAAGTATCTAAGAAAACCAAGATATGAAATTTAAAATTCCTTTCCCAAATTACCTTTGATCTCTGCAATTGCTTTTGCATCATTTCCTGTAATAAAAAAGTCATCCACATAAATGCATACATTTACACACATTCATCTACATGCTTTACATAAAGTGAAGGATCAACATGACTAGTTGTGTATCCTTATAGCTTAAGATACTTTACCAACCTTGGATTCCATGCCCTTGGTGCTTGTTTAAGACCATACAATACCTTCTTTAACCTACATACATGATTAGGACATTTTGCATCCACATAACCATCTGGATGTGACATATACACTTCTTCACTTAAGTCACCATTAAGAAAGTCATTCTTTATGTCTAATTGATATATATTCCATTTTTTGCTTGTAGAAAAACCCAACAACATTGTTGGAGAGATTTACTCTCTCCACTTGAAAAGACAAACAATTCATACACAGTAAGAATATGAAGACCAACAATAGCAAGGGAAAAAGGAATGTTTCGTATATTAGGACTCTACATATTACTCATTTTTACAAAGATTCATTATGGGAGTCAGTCGAAGGTGGATATGTTCCTAATGAAGGTCTTCGGATGATATGATTACCAAAGATGTATCAGAAAACTTGAAGCAGAATGATGCAAATAATGTTGATGAAGATAATAATACGAATGGCAATGCACTAGTACCCAATTTTGATATAGTTGATTCAAACAATGCTATATAAAGGTCAGACTAGATGATGACCATTGATACAAAAGCTTCAGTTAAAATAGAGAATTGTCCTTCAATTATATATGAGAAAATAGGAGTTTACATTTGCTTTGACTTTGGGAAAAAAATATATTACGAATATAATGTGAGGATCTTGACATGCTATTAGATCTTCCTCATTGTATATAATATGCATTAAATGGAGTCCATTCAAAGGAGTAGATCGCATGACTATAAAAATAGTGAAAAAGGAGCAGATCGATTGATATCTTTGGTGAAACTTTTTTTCACGAATAAGCTTTTGTCAACTCTAATTTTAGAGTTGATAAGCTGTCTAAATTATTACAAAGATTGAGTTCTAAGTTGAAGTGTTTTTAAACATATAATAATGTTACCACTTTTGTATGAATTCAAAATATCTACATATGATGAAAGAACGATGAAATTCCCGATCAAGCTGCAAATGATTGAATATATGCATTTATGTTATCGTGGACAAAACATAATATATTGACTTTCTTTTCAGTTTTCTCAAAGATGAAATTTCTTTGCTAATTGAATGATGCTAAGATAAGCTTCGAATATATATGATGAATTGTTTTTCAATTGCACAACTAAACATCTCTTCAAATTTTCATTAGTCACTTGTGTTGCTAAAAATCACCCTGTGTGAGCTGTTGAACTTGGTGGTTGAATTGATCCACAAACCAAGTGTTCCCGAACTCCCAACAATGTTCTTATTGTGGCCATGCTTGCTACTAGACTAAATGTTTCCTCATAGTCCAATCCTTGATTTTGAGCATATCCTTTTGCTACAAGTCTAGCTTTATATCTTGATACACTACCATCACTAGTTCTTTTAATCTTAAAAACCCACTTGCACCCAATGAAATTTTGTTTTGGTATCTTTGGAACTAAAACCCAAGTCTTTTTATCTTCTAGTGCATCCAATTATTCTTTCATTGCTTTCTCCCACTTTCATCTCCTTTTACCTCATCATAACATGTAGGTTCATTTTCCTGCTCAACCTTTGTCATAAAAGCATAATGAGTATTCATAAAAGATTCACAAGTATACCTTTGAGGTTGTTTACTCACTCTTGAAGTTCTTCTTACTTCCAATGTAGGTGCTTTTGATTTTGTATTAGAAACTTTTGATGACCCTCAATACTAATATATACTACTAGCGTCTTCTCCTTCATCATTAACTTCTATGAGTTTGAGTTTACTTTTGCTTTTAACACTTGGAGGTGACTCTTGCCTTGATATTCCATTGAATGGTAGATCTTTTTCTTCATCCAAAAAACTCCTCTCATCACTTAAAGTTCTTATGGGATGAGCTAAGCACTCATCTCCTTCAACCATATCTTCTTCATATCCATCTATGACCTACAAACTTTTCTTATATGTATACAATGAAAGTGATTCATCAAAGTTTACATCTCTTGAAACCAACATCTTATTAGAATGAGGATTATAACATCTATATCCTCTTTGAGCATTTTCATAACCAATAAATATACACTTTTGTGATTTCACATCAAATTTTGATCTCACTTCACTCGGTACATGCACATAACATATGCAACTGAATACTTCTAGATGATTTACACTTGGTTTCCTTCAATGCCATACCTCATATGGTGTCAAATGTTGAAATCCAATAGTAGGAACTCTATTCATAATATACATTATTGTGCTAACATCTTCAACCTTAAAACAATTAGGAAAATACATATAATTTAGCAATGCTTCTAGATGCCTCTTGTAATAGGCATTTTGATAGTGAAATAATTCATTTTGAACTTTCTGAATTACATTGTGGGGATAATGTTTACAATGAATAATTAGGTCATTTTATGCATGTAGAAAAAATTTAAGGATGACAAGTTTGATATTCTCTCTCTAAGACTTATCCACATCATGTTTTTTGGTTGAAAGTTGAACTTGAAGATGGAATAATTAAGAAAAATGTTGTATGAGAGAAATGTAGAGCATGCATAAGAGAACAGAAGTGTCTCTATGCAATTTTTGTGAATCATGTTTTAAGTACCTCATTTAAGTCTCTACATTTAGTTCACTATAAGAAAATGCCTTGATTTTATTCTCTCTCTAGAATTTCTAAACTTGTAGGGCTCAAAAGGGATACTTGGAGGAAAATTTGGACCTAGGTAATCTCTAACACTATTGTATAGATCAAAGATTTGAACATTTTTGTGTCTCACAAGCTTAAGCTGATTCCTCACTATTTTTTTATTTACAAAGCTTGAAAAAGTGTCGCTTTTTAATGTACTAAAAAAAAGTGGCTTCTCTATTTCTATTAGAACCCATGGTTTTGGAGCATACATGTTGCTGTGCACATTTATGTATGTCTTTGGATATGTCTTTTATTGGTTTTCTTTTATTTTTGGATAGTAACCACTAAAGAAAGCACTTGACTACTACAAATGTCTACTTTTGCAATTATTTTGCATGCAACATGGGGAGAATCAAATTTTTCTATATTTGGTGGATCATACACTTCCTTGGAAGTCTTCAAGAAGGCAAAATTGAATGCTTTTGATGGTGAGAAGAAGAGCACTGAAAAGTTGGAGGCATGGATTGAAGAGCTAGAGGATTTGTTTGATCTTTGACAATTCAATGAGGAATCCAAGGCAAAGGTTGGTATCTTACACCTGTGTGGCATTGCAAAGTTATGGTTGAAGTAATAAATGTAGACCCATATGCATTTTGGTCCGGCTCTATGAAAAGAATTTAGAGAGCAAGTAGAAAAGAATTACTATTCTTCATACAAACATATGGAGAAGAAGATGGAGTTCTATAATTTTCGGCAACATGAGAGTGATAAGCATAGCTTGTGTGTTGATGAGTACAAAGAAAGGATCCTACATCTTTATAAATATGCATTAGAGGTTATGGGTGATGCTTTGAAGAGCAAGTTTATTGAAGGGCTTTGTGAGGAGCTTTGCTATCAAGTGAAGGGATTTGGATGTATTGGTTTTCTAGATGGTATTGTGATCATTGAGTATTTTGAGAAGATGGAGAAGTTCAATTTACACAAGGTGAATAGAACTAGATTCATTGCATTGGGACATAAGCCACAAATTGTCAGGGGATCACTAGATTGTGCTCTCTAGTTACACTAGAAACGATTTTGAAAATATACTTCTGATTACAAAGACACCCACGTAGGAAAAATGATACAAGCATATGTAACTAATACAAGATGTCCCACAACACGAGACTGATAGGTATGGATAACTCCACTAGAGATGATACAGGAGATCCCACAACCCGAGACCTTAGGTATGGAAAAAGATATCTTGATTACAAGAATTCCCTTAAGGGATATGAACTAGATAGAAGAAATAGCTAGAAAGGATCTCGTACTATGAGATTACAATAGGACAAGAAAGGATGTCCATGATACAAGAGTGTTGGAAACAATGTCCATTGGACAAATTTTGCTCAAAGGATACAACATTAGTAGCTATCCTTTTAGTAGTCTCTAGAAGACAGGAGCATGGGCGAGGTAACAGCATATCTATCTGTTCAGTTAGCCCCTTTTACAAACAATAAACGCTGGCAGCATGGATAGCTCGTCTACCTTGTATAGAACCCACCCGAGTTCAAATCTAGTGACGGCCAGCACGATTCTATCAAAGTATTTTGGTGTTTTTAATCTATTAAAAACACATGCGAACGCGAAGAATAAAGGCGACGGACGGCGTTCCAAAATTGGTGCTTTATTCGTAGCTTTATTAGAAGCGATTGCTTTTGGAGGGGTGCTTTTCAAGTACACAAACTACTATATAAGAAGCACCTTGGGCTCATTGTAATCATCCTTCACCTAGGATCAACACAAGCTTTCTAGAGCTTGGACCTCAATAGAGGTGGTGTTTCTTCTAGCACATGGGGCAGCCATGGTGCTAACTTGAAGCATGTTGAGGAGCAGCTATGGAGTTCTTCTTGGTGATTCTTCTTGGAGAAGATGAAGGGTGTGCTCACACTCTACCTCATGGAGAGGAGGTTATCTCTTGTTCATGGCAAGAAGACTTGATTATTAGCAGCTTGATGGTGAGGATCGCCCATCTACATGATGTATTTGAAGATCATCTTCTACAAGAAGATGTTAGGTTGAAGATTATCTTCTACAAGAAGATGTCTGGCTACTTCAAAGACATTGGATGGGACCATCTACATGATTTTGAAGATTATCTTCTACAGGAAGATATTAGGTTGAAGATTGTCTTCTACAAGAAGATGTCGGGCTACTTCAAAGACATTAGATGGTGATTAACATAAGATTCACATCTTATGTTAAGTATTCAGGTACATATTCTCTTTATGCACACAGGTACTACTTGAAGTTTATGGAGGCTGTGGCATCCATATCAGAAGGAGTCCTATTCGGCATAGGTACAAGAGAATCAGTACTTATATGCTTTATGCATATTTTTATGAGGTGTTTGAGAAGGTGTGTTCACATGAGTTTGAGGATTTTCGGCAACAATCTTGTCCGCATTCTATGCTACTTTATAAGTGTGTGATCTTTTCACACACGTATCTGACTTAGGGTCTTCCATAGCCTAAGTTTAGATGTAGGTTTGTTGACCATCAGTTTCACACTGATCCTTCCTCATTCAGTCACTCATATTCACTCTTCTATAACCTATTAGGTCACACATCTCATGTATATTCAGATTACTGCCCACACATCTGAATATGTTTGTTACATTGTACATTCACTCATTCATCTATTTCTCATCACATAGAGTGGCTGAGAATTTTACTCCCACATTGTACATTGAACATTGGTATATACGATACTATGAGTAAGCGATGGCTTATGTAACACCTTACACATGATGTCTATTCTTTCTCTATCTTTGTCTCATCATCTGTATGATTAAGTTGTGGTATGTTCATGTTTTGTCAATATGGAAGATTGCTGGAATTAATGTTGTACATGACTGGAACTATGGAACCATGGACCTGTGACATGAGCCTAAGGGCCTACCTCACTTCCAACATTTGGTATCAGAGCTTTAGGGATTTGGTATCAGAGCACTAAGGTTTTGGTTACAAAACTTTAGATCTTTGGCATCAATGCATTAAGGCTCATTCATATCCCAGGTTCCTAGAATTCCAGATTTACAACATATAAATTAAAGGCATCTTCTAATATTTGACATTTGACATACACACTTAATCTAGATGAGTAGAGATTTGAGAATTAGGCACTTCATTTACATGTGTATTTATCAGTGTGGAGTACGAAGTTGATGATCTGTTAGCAGCCGAATATTTTTGGAAGAGTATGCAAATACTTTACAAAAGTATTGTTTGAAGACCCAGACTTGATGAAGAGAAGAGTACTTCAAATTCAAGGAAGAACAATGGTTTAGAGAAGATGAAGGAATCAGATCAACATCAAATCACAGGTATCAGTTTCTACTATCAGATTATCATTTGCAGGTCATATCTTAGAAGAGCAGTTATGAAGAGATTTTGAAGGTTTCAAGGAGTGCTTTTATACACTTTCATCATTTGAAAGTGAAAGCATTAGCTAGATCAAAACAGGTATCTAGAGGTTTTTCTAGAGAGTTTTTGAGAAATCTCTTTCATGGCAAGAAAGTTCATCTAAGAAGACAAATGTGAAGATGGGATGAGTTTTATTTTCAGCCTATTTTTTGTTGTAAGTTGGTAGGATATCAAGGTACAAATGTATCTAGAGAAGGTAACTCTAGAAGGGTAATTCATCATTTAGACAAAAGATTGGTGAATTTAGTCGATTCAGACATTTAAAGCAGAATTTTGATTCAAAGATATGAGGAGATGATAAAACATGTTTCTATATTCACTTCCATTTGTATACCATGTTTGTTTTATCTCTTACTCTTAGCATTAGAGGAAGAGAAAAGTTCAGTTGAAGAAGTCAAGAGTGTTTGCTACTTCAAGATGAAGAGAACAAAAGGTATGGAAGAGAAGTTTGAAGATGTTGACATCATCAGGTGGAAGAAAGATGCAGAATAAGAAAGTCCATCATTTCCAAAAGAAAAGTAAGGCTTCCTTTTCTCATATATTTTCCATATACTTTTCCTATTTTATCCTCTACACCCAAAGACAAGTCTACGAGAACATCTTGTTTAAAGAAGAAGCAGTTTCTTGTTTTGCATTACACTTGGTCATGATTTAGTAGATTTGACAAAGAATTGCATTGAGAGAAAGAAAAGCAGCAGATATATGTTTTAACTCATATATGTATGAGTTATGTTTTAGTTGAAACTTTTAAGCAGGCAGCTTATATGTTCCCTCAAAGAATTCTTGGAGTGTCAATACAGAACTACTTGGTATATGACAAGTTGTAGAGAAGTATATTTCTTCTTTATCTAACTCTTGAGGTAAAAGAGTTTTTTGTAGCAGATGTTGAAGACTTGCGTTCACGTTTTATGTTTGGAAAAGATTACCTCATATTCAGTATTTTCAGAAAACTTCAGAAAATTCAGAATCTTGTTGATGTACCAGTCAGTTGAAGAATCTACTTTTTATGATTGTCTTGATTTTTGGATACATGCTTGTATTCAAAAAGGTGTTCCATTAGATCCTATCACTTGATTGAAAAGTGGAGTTAGCCAAAAGAAAATCAAGCAGGTACTATCACATTTCACCCGGGTAAAATATGAAAGTTATGAAGTATCAACTTGCAGCTTTTGGAGTTCTCAAGGTGAGAAGTTTGTCCACTTATGTTTCAAGTAGGAATTGCAGATTCCTTGAAGGATTTGTTTGAAGAAAAGTTTTACAACTTTGTAAGAAGCATGGACACTTGGAGACATTCAGGTAAACAAATCAAACATTCAGTCTTGAAGGTTTGATAAGAGCAGATTCTACACAGGAGAGATCATTGATCTTGTATGATCTTGTATGATCTTGAGTATTTATGATTTAGTTGTCTATCCTTTGAAGATTCTTAACGTTGGAAGAAATAAAGTCAAAGATTCAGATTCTATCAGATTTGTGTTGCAGAGAAGATAGAAATACTTGTTATGTGCAGAAGGGTATGAATCCTAAAATGCTTTCAGCAAGGTTTTATCAGCTAACCTTATTCTACAATATGGGAAGCTGAAGACTTACAGTAAAAAGCTATTAGCAACTGCAGTGCTAATAAAAAAGGGTTCAGAGATTTTGTTTCAGATACAGGTATTGATCACTGAACATCAGATTTATGAAGGAAGACGTTCCACATTTCATAAAGTTTGATATATTTGAAGAATTCTGGATACTAGCGTTAAGTCATCTAGGGGGGTGATTAAACATGAAGACTTATTTTCAGCCATATGTGAAAGAATGCAGATTCATACCTACAGGTATTCCTATTTCAGGTATTCCTATATTTCCTTTGTCAGGTTCTCTTTATGTTCCAGCTTTGAAAGAAGAAGGAAGAAGAAGAATGTTTGGAGAAAGTTCCTGTTAGGATGTTCCTGTTCAAGAGAAGGTTCCAGAGTTCTATTGAAGAGAAGCTTGATATTTCAGAAAGGTATATTTCAGAAGTGCGCACATATATGTTTATACCAAGTTCTGAAGGAAAGAGGTATGAAGGATTTAAAGGATGAAGACACGATGACATCATAGATTTTTTTACTCATATTTCAATTGATTTCAGTTGATTTCAATTGAGATGAGTTGACATGACTTGAGTACAGTCAGAGATGAACCAGCAGCGTTCATAATGCACTAAGTTGTGAGTTCACAGTCACAGGTTCCAAGATTCAGTTCCTGATTTTGTTTAGTGTATTTACATGACGCAGCAGAAGTACATTGAGAAACCTTTTTTGGAAGGTAAATGCAAATATATGGATCCTAGTGTATGTTTTCAGGTTTTTGAAGACAGGATATAGCAAGTTCAGAGACAATTCATGCTATATTTGTTGTCAAGCAGTGATTGCTTGATGTGTACACTATTGGATATCTAGTTTGCATATTTTCTCAGGTATTATGGTTCATATTCAGCAAGTTCAGATTTCTTAAAGAAAAGTCGAATTCAGTTTTGAAGAAGACTTTTAAAGGTCAGTTCTGAAGTACGGGAGTACAAGCTTGAAGCTTGTGGTAATTTGCAGATTATAAAGTTTGCAGATCCAGTCCAGATTGTACCAATATGACATTGCAGGGGGGATTGTTGGAAACAATGTCCATTGGACAAATTTTGCTCAGAGGATACAACATTAGTAGCTATCCTTTTAGTAGTCTCTAGAAGACAGCAGCACGGGCAACGTAACAACATGTCTATCTGTTCAGTTAGCCCCTTGTACAAACAATAAGCGCTGGCAGCATGGATAGCTCGTCTACCTTCTATAGAACCCACCCGGGTTCAAATCCCGCGACGGCTAGCACGATTCTATCAAAGTATTTTGGTGTTTTTAATCTATTAAAAACACATGCGAACGCGAAGAATAAAGGCGACAGACGGTGTTTCAAAATTGGTGCTTTATTCGTAGCTTTATTAGAAGCGATTGCTTTTGGAGGGGTGCTTTTCAAGTACACAAACTACTATATAAGAAGCACCTTGGGCTCATTGTAATCATCCTTCACCTAGGATCAACACAAGCTTTCTAGAGCTTGGACCTCAATAGAGGTGGTGTTTCTTCTAGCACATGGGGCAGCCATGGTGCTAACTTGAAGCATGTTGAGGAGCAGCTATGGAGTTCTTCTTGGTGATTCTTCTTGGAGAAGATGAAGGGTGTGCTCACACTCTACCTCATGAAGAGGAGGTTATCTCTTGTTCATGGCAAGAAGACTTGATTATTAGCAGCTTGATGGTGAGGATCGCCCATCTACATGATGTATTTGAAGATCATCTTCTACAAGAAGATGTTAGGTTGAAGATTATCTTCTACAAGAAGATGTCTGGCTACTTCAAAGACATTGGATGGGACCATCTACATGATTTTGAAGATTATCTTCTACAGGAAGATATTAGGTTGAAGATTGTCTTCTACAAGAAGATGTCGGGCTACTTCAAAGACATTAGATGGTGATTAACATAAGATTCACATCTTATGTTAAGTATTCAGGTACATATTCTCTTTATGCACACAGGTACTACTTGAAGTTTATGGAGGCTGTGGCGTTCATATCAGAAGGAGTCGTATTCGGCATAGGTACAAGAGAATCAGTACTTATATGCTTTATGCATATTTTTATGAGGTGTTTGAGAAGGTGTGTTCACATGAGTTTGAGGATTTCTGGCAACAATCTTGTCAGCATTCTATGCTACTTTATAAGTATGTGATCTTTTCACACACGTATCTGACTTAGGGTCTTCCATAGCCTAAGTTTAGATGTAGGTTTGTTGACCATCAGTTTCACACTGATCCTTCCTCATTCACTCACTCATATTCACTCTTCTATAACCTATTAGGTCACACATCTCATGTATATTCAGATTACTGCCCACACATCTGAATATGTTTGTTACATTGTACATTCACTCATTCATCTATTTCTCATCACATAGAGTGGCTGAGAATTTTACTCCCACATTGTACATTGAACATTGGTATATACGATACTATGAGTAAGCGATGGCTTACGTAACACCTTACACATGACGTCTATTCTTTCTCTATCTTTGTCTCATCATCTGTATGATTAAGTTGTGGTATGTTCATGTTTGCTCAATATGGAAGATTGCTAGAATTAATGTTGTACATGACTGGAACTATGGAACCATGGACCTGTGACATGAGCCTAAGGGCCTACCTCACTTCCAACAAAGAGTAGACAAGACTAGAGCAAGTGACAAGACTAGAACTTGAACTCCAACTTGAAAGTACTTACTTGGTGATCATGACCCCTTGAGCTCCCAAGACTTGCATTGGCAAGAATTAGAATGAATGTGGTCAACCCCTCCTTATATAGGCTTTCCAAGGGATGTTACGAGTTGATGATGTCATCGATGATGTCATCAACTAGAAACAAGACCTCCGGGTACAAGAATTTAGCAAATAGACAGTTGATCTTGGGGGTTTTGACACGTCTTGAATGAAATGGAAGCACTGGTTTCTCCAAAAGCTAAGCCAATCATGAGATATGGAAAGTCACATGGAATATAAGGTTTAAGATGGTTTCCTTGTCCATGACATCACCTCCCCCTCAAGCGATGAGTTCCATGAGGAGGAGTCATGTTCTTTAGCTTGGGTTTCATTGGATTCTTCATATGGAACTCATGAACCTTGAATTTTGCTCTTTGAAGATTTGTTGTAGTTTCCCAAGTACGATCACTGATGTCATATCCTTTCCAATGACTAAAGTATTCCAATCCTCCTCAAGAGATTCTTGAATCTAAGACATGATCAACTTTGAATTCTTCATGATCCTTAATCTTGAAAGGTGGTGAAGGACTAGGTCTCCCTTGAGCTTCCTTAGGTTTTTCACAAGATAGGTCCTTTGAGCTTTTGCTGGTGCATTTCAGTGTTTCCAAGATCTTTGATGGAGTGCCTTGAGTAAGCACACCTCCTTGATTGAACATGAACTCCTCCTTGTCCTTTATCTTCTTGTTATCTTCATTATTTGTATGCTCCATATAATTCATAATCACTTCTTGTTCTTCAAAAGTTCTTGATTCGGATTCTTGAGGAACATTGTCTTGAGTATTCGACACTTCTAGCTCATCAACTTGGCTTTCTTTGAACAAGTGATTCTCACATTGAACTGCCTAACTGATAACATCCTCTAAGGTACTTGCTTGAGGCATGGATAGCAAGAGATATTTGATTTCAGGATTGAGGCCACTTCGAAACGGATTAACCATGTAGTCTTCTTGATATGTAGTTCCACAAAACAACATCTTGATATTCAAGGCATAGCTTGAAACTGATTGATCATCTTGTCGTAGCAATCTTTTAATCTCTTGGACATGTCCGATCAAGTCCTTTAATATGGTAGATTGAATCTCCTTGCATAGGGAATCCATGGTGCCTGGTCTTGATGAAGGTAGTCTTGCCAAAATGTAAGGGGAGCACTAGATTGTGCTCTCTCACTACAACAGAGAAGATTTCAAAAATACACTTATGATTAAAAAAACACCCATGTATGGAAAATGATACAAGCATATGTAACTGATACAAGATGTCCCACAAACCGAGATTAATAGGTATGGAGAACTCCACTAGAGATGATAATACAGGAGATCCCACAACCTGAGACCTTAGGTCTGGAACAAGATATCTTGATTACAAGAATTCCCTTCAAGGATATGAACTAGATATAAGAAATAGCTAGAAAGGATCTCATACTATGAGATTACAATAGGACAAGAAAGGATGTCCAAGATACAAGAGTAGACAAGACTAGAGCAAGAGACAAGACTAGAACTTGAACTGGAACTTGAAAGTACTTACTTGGTGATGACGACCCCTTGACCTCCCAAGACTGGCATTGGTAAGACTTAGAATGAATGTGGCCAACCCCTCCTTATATAGGCTTTCCAAGGGTGGTTACAAGTTGATGATGTCATGGATGATGTCATCAACTAGAAACAAGACCTCCAGGTGTGAGAATTCAACAAATAGACAATTGATCTTGGGGTTTTGACACATTTCGGATGCAATGGAAGCATTGGTTTCTCCAAACTCTGAACCAATCATGAGATATGGAAATTCACATGGAATCTAAGGTTTAAGATGGTTTCCTTGTCCATGAAACAAAGACCTATCACAAAAATAATGAATAATTCAAAGAAGAATTCATCTCCTAATAATCAAGGTAAGAATATTTTTCACGTGGAAAATCAAAGGAGGCGTTAACCCATCCATTGGTAGTAAGAACTTTATTTTATTGAGTGGGAAAAAATACTTGATTTGTGTTTCCATTTTAGGAAGTTAGAGCGTCAGACATATGAATGCCTGGACAAGGCAATCTTTCGGCTTGCACAATCGAAGGTGATAAACATCATTGAGGAAGGTGCAACAATTCAAAGCTGACAATGGAGGTAAATGCCCTAGATCTACTTTATGTTGCATGGTGTCTAGTTCTTTCGGGTGGTATGCATTGATAATTAGTTTTATTGATAAGTGCTTTTCCAGGAGTTTCCATGTGATTGAAATGAAACAAGGTGATGAAATTATAGGCATGGACTAGTTAGTTCAAAATTCTGCAACAATTGATTGCGAACAAAGAACAATCATGTTGAGGCTAGATGGTGAATCTATCCACATTCTAGGTGCTGCACATAATCCTAAGCCTTTTCTCATTTCTTCTATGAAGATAATTAGATGTATACATGATGGGTGTAGAACATTTGTAGTGTATGTGAACAATTTGCATGAGGAAGATATGAAAATCTTCTTAATTATGTAGAAAATATTTTGAAAGAATATGCATATGTATTTCCAAAAGACTTCCTTGGTATAACTCCACCTAGGAAGATTGACCATGCCATCAACCTCTACTCATAGAGAGAACCATGTTTTAGAGCACCCAATAGATTTAACATAGATGAATTAAAGGAGCTTAGGATTCAATTAGATGATCTTTTGAAGAAAGGCTTGATAAGACCGAATGTT
This sequence comes from Ceratopteris richardii, assembly GCA_020310875.1. Classification (NCBI taxonomy): domain Eukaryota; kingdom Viridiplantae; phylum Streptophyta; class Polypodiopsida; order Polypodiales; family Pteridaceae; genus Ceratopteris; species Ceratopteris richardii. The sequence goes on from MU260076.1 coordinate 621,910, forward strand.
TCACCTTGGGGAGCACCGATTTATTTTAGAAGAAGAAAGATGGCTCTTATTGATTATGTATTGACTAATGGGGTTGAATAAAAGAACAATTAAAAATAAATACCCAATCCCTCACATAGATGAATTATTAGGTCAATTAAGTGGAGCGACTATATTCTCTAAGATTGACTTAAGATCTAGTTATCACCAAATTAGGATCAAAACAAAGGATATACCCAAGACAACTTTTTAAACATGCTATGGCCACTATGAGTTTACGGTTTTACTTTTTGGAGTAACAAAAACGCTCCTACCACATTCATTTGCTTGATGAATAATATTGTTCATGATTATCTAGATGAATTCATCTTAGTATTTCTTCATGATATATTTGTATACTCTAAAGATGATGATGATCATTTTGTACATCTCAAGAAGACTTTTCAAACGCTAAGAGAACACAAATCATATGGAAAGAAGATCAAATGTTTCTTTGCTAAAGATAAAGTTCTGTATTTAGGAAGAGTCATTTCTAAAGAGGGAATTCATATAGACCAATATAAAGTGAAAATGGTAGTTGATTGGCTAGTTCCTAAAACTGTAAGGGATGTTAGAAGTTTTTAGGATTGGTACAATATGAAAGAGCACATATTAAGGAATTCTCAAAGATAGCTAATACCCTCAGAGAGTTGACTAAAAAGAATGTAGGATTTGTGTGAAGTGAAGCCTATCAAAAATCATTTGAATCATGGAAACAAAAAGTCATTCAAAGTTGTGTTTTGAAAATACCATAAATGGGAAATCCTTTCATGGTTGCATGTGATGCAAGTGGTAGTCAGGTAGGATGTGTTCTTTCACAAGATGGTTGGGTGATTGCATATCAATCCAAAAAACTAAGAAAACATGAACTTAATTATCCTACTAATGCTCTAGAAATTCTTGATATTGTACATGCACTTAAGCATTGGAGACATCTATTGTTAGGGTTTAAGTTTGAATTGAAAACAGACCATTAGAGTTTAAAATACATTTTCACACAACCATTGCTTAACAATAGACAAGAGCATTGGATTGAATTATTAAGCGAGTATGATTTTAAAATTAAGTACTTGGCTGGTGAGGGAAATAAGGTCCCTGATGCATTAAGTCAGATACCTTTATGAAATTTCCTTTCTGTAATAAATTCTAATTTTCTCAATCAAAACTTCAAGAAGAATTAAAACATGCCTCTTTTTTTATGCACCTATCTTGAATTTTTCTTTGTATTGTACAATCAATTATGCCTATCTTTTGAGTCTCCATTGAAAGTTCGAATACTGCATGACTCTCATGATGCACCTTTTTCTGCACATCCATGTGATTCAAGGACCTATGTTAAAACAAAATATTCTTACTTCTGGCCATGTATGAAGTTGGATATTAGAAAATATGCTACTAAATGTTTAAAGTGCCAACATGTGAAATCTAAGTTTAAGAGAATGCCTGGATCTAAGTTTAAGAGAATGCTTGGAACGCTTCAACCTTTGGATGTTCCAAATCATAAGTGGGATTCTATCTCTATGGACTTTATCACTAAATTACCTACAAGAAAAAGCAAACATGATACCATATTTGTGGTAGTTGATCAACTTACCAAGATGGCACATTTCTTTCCCATGAAAAACATTGATACTACTTTGAATGTTGCAAGACTATTTATAAAGAAATTATTTGATTGCATGTAGTACTTAAAAACATATTTTTTGATAGAGACTCTAGACTCACATCAAACTTTTTGAGAGCAACGTTTGAATCGGTTGGAGCTCAACTTTGTATGAGTATAGCTTTCCATCCACAAAATAATGTGGAAACTAAGAGGGTTAATCCAATACTTGAAGATATGTTGCGTATGTATGTGAATGAAAAACAAGATAATTGGAGTGAATATTTGCCCTTACTCGAGTTTGTATACAATAGTACATGGCATGCATCTATACAATTGACTCCATTTGAGGCTATGCATGGTTATAATTTCTTGACTTCACCTTCATTTTCTAGTTTTCCAAATAAAATAGAAGTATCTAAAGAAATGCCTGAGAAGATGGATGAAGAACTTGGAAAAATTAAGCTATACATAAAAGAAGCTCATAAAAGACAAAAGAAATTCTATGATTTGAAGAGAAGACCACCTGAATTTCAAACAGATGAAATGGTATTTCTTAAAGTCAATCCTCACTTATCCAACTTGTTGCTAGGGAAGGATCACAGACTTTCTCCACAATACGCAGGTCCTTTTAAAGTTTTGAAAAAGTTTGGATCTCTTGCTTATTTGTTGGAATTACCTGAACATTTAAATGTGCATCTTGTATTTCATGTTAGCTTACTTAAAATATATGTACATAATGTAGCTCATGTTCTGTAGGACAACTATAAGCTAAAAGATCATGGCTCTTTTGCTTCGATCTTAAATAATATTAGGCAGGAGGGAAATATTACTTAGAAATAGACCTATAGCAGAGATTTTGGTGAAATGGCACACATATTCAGTTGAAGATTCAACTTTGGTGAACTTATAAGTTTTTTGGCACATTACCCTTTTTGCAAATCTAAGGACAGAGTTCTTAAAAGGGGCAAAGATCTGTAATAGGCCTTTCGATAGTGAAATAGTTCATTTTGAACTTTCCGAATTACATTGTGGGGATAATTCTTAGAATGAATAAGTAGTCCATTTTATGCATGTAGGCAAAATTTAGGGATGACAAGTGTTATATTCTCTCTCTAAACCTTATCCGCATCATGTTTTTTGGTTGAAAATTGAACATGAAGATGAAAGAGCTAAGAGAAATGATGTATGAGAGAAAGGTAGACTATGCATAAGAGAAGTGTCTCTGTGAAATTTTTGTGAATCATGTTTTATGTACTTTGTTTAAGGCTCTACATTTAGTTCATTGTAAGAAAATGCCTTGATTTTATTCTCTCTTGAATTTCTAAACTTGCAAGGCTCAAACGTGATAATTGGAGGCAGATTTGGACCTAGGTCATCTTTAACACTATTGTGGCTAATCACCAAGAAGTAACAACATAACAGTGATTTTTGGCTGATTTGATATTATCATGGCTTGCTGCACAAAGCATCACACTTCGAGAGCATGGAGCTAGCAATTAACATTTTTTTCTCTTCATATGTATGTAAAAGTAAGTTTTAAGCAAAACTATTCAACCAAAGTGGAATTATTTAAATTTCAATACTTATGCATGATTGCTTTCAGGTCACTTGATTTGTTAGAGAAAAATTCGAATTCTGCAGGTTTCAAACTACAAATACTATTAATTTTTTTTTTAATCAATGAAGCCCATTATTTTCTTTCACAATTAGGCACATATCACCTTGTAAAAGTATTCAACAAATAGTGCACTCCATTCAAACGTAAACAAAACTTTCACGTGCAATGTTCTACACAAAGACATTTGAAACATTTTCTTTAATGTAGGTCTATACAAAATTCGAATACACAAGCAGAAACGTTTGCAAAATTCTGATTCTTCCTGCCGGATCAACTTCAATTTGTTATTTGCTATTTGCCCCCTCCACAAAATCAGAACCTTCCATTTTTTTCTCTCTTGCTATCATCCATATGCCATCCTTATTTAGCTCTCGCCTTCACTACTGTTCACCAGAATATTCACCGAATGCAACTTCTCTCTGCTTTCCTCGAAAGCTTTCTTCAAAAATCCTTCCTTGAGCTATCCAGTGCTAGCCTCTCTTTCCCCTCCTCGATCCATTTTTCTTTCCTTTTTGCATGTCTCCCCACATAGTATTTCTTGCTTTATGTATATAGTATTGCATGCTTTCTTTACATGTATCATATATATATATATATATATATATATATATATATATATATATATATATATATATATATATATATATATATATATATATATATATATATATATAATGTTTAATATGTAATCTTCATACTAAAAATAAACATGTAAAAACAAACATATACACATGCATTTCCATCGATACAAATACACTTTGATGCATGCATACACAAATATACACACACACACAAGCGTATAACACATATGTATGAACAAATCAATACAAATGTATACACATGCAAATACATAAATTGAGCTGCACACATATTTGAATTTAAATGCACAAACATGCACATTTCATGTGCTCAAACATACTCCAACACATAAATGCACAGATTGAAAGTGTCATATCCATAGATTTCATACGAAGAACATATGGTTACTTAAAAATAAAAAAACATACATGTCTATGAATCTCTTCACACATATAAGCACATGCATTACTACGTGGATAAATGTACACATACTTTGTTTTAATTACTAAATCTTATGCAACTATACATGAAAGTGATATGAGGAATTATGAAATGATTTATACCATCGACAATGTGAAACTTCAAGCAGACCATGCAAGTGATCATAACATGATGAAAAAGTTAACAAAGAATATAAATCACGAATTTGTGTACATGCTAGCAACATTTTTGTCTGAGTTGAATGTTTCTATTCAAATCTTCAAGCTTGGCTTTGAATCTCGACCACATCCACCTCTCTAGACCTGTGCATCCTTTGGATGCACCAACTTTCATCCATAACAATCACAAACGTGCATCAAATAGTCATGGGTGGATATAAATAACCATTAGAAGAAACATCAAGCACATGATTATTTCATGCAAATTTATTGAACTTTGTACAAAATTAGAGAATGAAGTAGAGTGGGTTGCTTTAGCACTTTCCCTTTTGGGGTGAAGCGAGAGCATTAAGGTCTTGCACTTAAGCCTTTACAAGCATCACACTCACCCTATTATGTTATATCCAATATAATCAAACTAGAAATCATATGAATGAATCATAAGCTTTGTAGCTCTTTTATGTTGCTTAACCTATTCACATCCATTAGCTAATTCCAAGCATACACATATACTAATCCCTGATAACTTGGTTTGCGGGAATACAATTCATTTCATCTGTTGATATCTTAACATCGAAACCCCCATCAAATGATTTTATTTTTCTTTTTTTTTTTCTTTTGCACCATCCTAGCTCCGCCTTTTTGCTTTTATTTTATTTGTTTATTCTTTTATTTACACAACTTGGGCTATGTCAAAATTGGGTGCGACTCATGGACCCGTCCACTTGGCTAGGTTCACCCCATTTTTCTACCAACTCGACATAGTACACAACACAAAACACTAGCCCCATAAGAAATTGACCTCACCTCATGGCTTTGACCACTTGTCTAGAGTGACTCCACCAGCCTATCGACCTGTATAGGTGCATGAAAACATACAAGTCTGGCCATACGATGAAGCTAGCATTGGCTTGTGGCCCTGATCACCTGACCAGGGTAGCTCCACCCACCTACCAGCCCATCGTAGCACATGGACAACACATACACATATATATATATATAGTTGACTGGCATATGAAGGGCTAATCAAATCGTAATCAAAAGTAGAAATCAAAAAGTCCAACTCATCAAGCATTCACATATACTCGCATATACAGGCACTCGGTTTAAGTCTTGCTTTCACTTTCTCAGGTCTTTGCTCACGATAGCTTCTAGTCTACTAACCAATTCTACTCATATAATCTTTGGCCTTTTATGTATCACAGGTAATCATAATAGATATATGACATTCTTAATCTACTTCATTCCCTTAATATTTATGTGTTTCTTTGTACATCACATACTTGTAGCATGCAATATTCATATATACATATATGAAAGAAGATGAAAGCGAAAAAAAAAGCATATCACATGTGTAACATCACAAGCTCCTTTGAATCTAGAGTCTCAATCATCTTCATTTTCTTCATTCTAAGTTTTTTTTTTGTCACTTGCTAATCTGGATGTTCTATTTCTTCTAAGAACTCAAAGACAATTTTCAGGTATTTCACATCCTTATATAGAACTTATTTACATCATTTAAGTTTCCTTTGAGAATACTTTCTAGAATTCTAAACTGAACAGAAACACGATCACATAATACTCACATAAAAACACATGAAATTTCACAAGGTCAAATGACATTACTCATCTTTATTTATTTACAATAGAAAATGTCAACTTCCAAGCTTGTAATTTGCATTCTTATTTAGTTGAATTTGAAATATCTTTGAAGTGAAAAACAAACATAAAGACAACACGAGCTTACCTCTATTTATATACACTGAACATGGATGAGATCTAGAGCTTCATTAAGAACGTTTCCTCTTGGTTGATGGTAAAAGAAAGGTTCATATAAGCTGGATGTTATTCTCTTCTTGCATTTGTTCCCCTATGTAAATTTCCTCCTGGGAGGTCTATCAACATGTCCTCAGTCTCTGAACCTTTGTGCTAGTAGAAAAGAAAGTCTCTAGGGCATCCCAGGTCACTTGAGATGTCTTGTATTGTCTAATATTTGGTAATAGAAAGTCAGAGATAGATTTTAGTATGTATGACCTTGCTTGAGCATCTGCACATCAAAATGTGAGCTTATCTATCTCCTCTTGTGTAGGTCCTCCTTTGGATCTTGGAATAGACATAGCTTCATCACCTGCTACAATTCCATAAAGATTTCTACCTTGCAAATAGGCCTCCATTTTGATTTGCCAAGCTGCATAGTTGTGCCAATCAAGCTTCTCAATCATTGAGGGAAAGCCATCACCCATCTTGATCTAGCTTTGATACCATTGAAAGAACTTGGAGAAGCTTGTAGGAGGTAGAAATGTGAGTTGCAAAGCAATCTAGTTCGGTCTAGCCAACCAGCATAGGACTAGACCTTGAGCTTATGGAGACTCAACTAGAACTTATAGGCATGTGATAAGTGCAATAAAATTCACTATGTACTTTGGAGCATCAAGGAGAAAGAGTCGATGCAAAACAGATAGGTTTGCACATTGACTAGCTCAAAAGAACTTGTTATCTTTGGATGAAACAATCAACTTCAAATGCTCATAGTAGCCAACATGATTACAATTGGAAAAAATCCTTTTGGAGGAATGATACACATAGGGTTGAGTGTATAGAATGCAGAAGAGTACAAGAAGTAACGAGAATATGCTTTTGGAATGAACTTGACACTCAATTGTGGTACCTCCTAATTTTCAGGGATTCATAGACATAGACCCCGAGACAAAACAATTGAGATTTCTCCAAATCTATTGAACCATGTGCTTTGAAAATTAGTACACATAAACTAGACACTAATACCTTTCCAATGAATGCTCTGGAGCTCTATAGAGAGAGCAGCAACCTCTACAAGTTTACTTTTGTTGAAGAAGAAGATGATGAGAAATGGAGCAAGACAATGATGGCCACAAGTGTATGCCTATTGCTTCCATATAATGTACAAGTGATTTGAAGTCTTTACATAGACTCTTGTGTCACAAGGATGGAGATAAGGAAGAGAGCTCACACACACACACACACTCACAATCAAAGAGGAGCACACACACATTGAGGCAAGGAAGAATGATCTTCTTCTTCTATTACATAAAAGGAATGTACAAGAATGACCTAAATCAACCATACAACAAGTGCAATATATAAAGAAAAATACATAAGGAGAATCCTAATGTCCTCGAATGAGTGAGATGGCAAGAAACTATTGATATATTTAGGTAGTGATGTGTGAACACACTAGGACCACCAAGGGCATGTTTTTTCCTATTCAAGAGGTTTTTTCCCTCGACTTGTATATACGCCCATTGCCCTAATAGGTTACATATCTTTGTACATTCTAGTGGCAATACATTCAGTATTATGTGTTGTGCTCCAAGCTTCTTCTTCTTCCTTGTGTTGTTCACGTGCTTCCATAGACCTCAAACTCCAACAATTGGTATTCGAGCAGGTTGCCGCTTCATCTAGGGTGTCATTGATCATAGTCTCAAAATCGCATGAGATTTGGTGACTATACTCAGAGTGCTTAGAAGATCAAACCATCTTCTCTTTATGGTACCGAAATTGTGATTTGCGCTTGGTTCAGCCTTTGAATGCACTATCATAGCGCTTGTGTAGGCAATTTCATCTTTTTGTGCCAAAGATATATGTAGGTTTTGGTTCACCAGTATAAGCCTCTCAAAGTTTGTTGCAGGTTTAGCAGAACTCAACAGAGTAGTTCTATTCAACATTTTCAAATCTAATCAATTTTCTGCATCAAGGTATTTCTGTTAGTGGATATGGTTGAAAGCAATGATGTATTCTATATGTTGGCTATTGAGGATACGTTGGACGCGTTGAAAAACATGCTATTACACCTGCAAACAAAGTTCTTGAAGGTGATGCATACGGCACTGAAGATGACAATATTCTTCATGTTCCTATTCGTGCTATGGTTCTTGTTATGCCTAGTGCAGAGAAATTTTTTTGGGATGACAGAGATGCACAAGCACATGCATTGATAGCTTTGTCTATCAAACGTGCCATTATTTCTCACATTCGCTCTTTCAGAATAGCGGAGGATGCTTGTGGAAACACTTACCACTTTGTACTAGGCAAGGAATGAGGCTCGTGTTGCTTACCTCCAAATACAGTTGGAGACAGAGCACATGAATGAAGGAGATTCCATGGACAAGTTTCTAACAAAGATCAGAGATTTGAAGGAACAATTGATTTCTGTTGATGAAGTCTTGCCAGACAGTTCACTTGTGCAGAGTGTTTTGAATGGTCTTCCCAATTCATACCAGAGTTTTTCTTCTACTCTTTGTTTGATGATGAAAGGCAATCCAAAGGCCTTAACATTTGAGGAGTTAGTCCTGTTCTGTTGCAGGAAGATCAGTTTAGGCAGAACGGGTCGATTATGTGGGTTGCAGATCAAGCTTTCTTGGCTAGTTAGAAGGGCAAAGATAAATGGAGCTCTTCTACTAGTAGACAGAAATTTTCTAATTCTGCACAATCAAAGAAGGATGAAAGAGATGAGAAGAAAACAGAAAAGCAAAAATTGTTTTGCAAATACTGTAAACGAAATGATCATGTCATTAAGAGTTGTCCAAAACTAGCTTCCAAAGAGACAAGGAAGAAAGAGGCTAGAATGGTTGCTGCAGAGGCCTCTACACCCAAAATAGAGTTTGCTAATCTTGTGTAGAATGAAGAATGGGCATTTACCAGTGTTTGCAATTATGAAGCACATTCTCATGAATAGTGTATGTCTGTAGTAGACTCTGATGTTTGGTACTTTGATAGTGGGGCAACCAAACATATTACTTGGCAGTGTAGTTTCTTCACTTAACTCAAGCCTACCCCTACAAGGAATACTATCACAAGCACCAACAACTCCTCTTATCCTATCATGGGAATTGGTAAGATCATTATGACTACAACTAATGGTAGTTCTTTTACATTGTGAGATGCTTTATTTGTGCCAAGGATCAAGAAGAATTTGTTATGAGTTTTAACTTTAGCCAAGATTGGATTGGTTGTGAAATTTGTTAATGCTAGATGTACAATTCATGATCTGCCAAATGGCAATGTAATTATTGCTTCTGGCATTTTATGTGGTGGGCTCTATAAGCTCATAGACTATGAAAAATCTATGAATGATTCAACATGTGCAGTACATGATTCTCAGGCTATGGCAGATGCAAAGCTTTGGCATGAATGCTTTGGTCATATGAATTTTGCTAGTTTGCTATGCTTGGCAAAATTTGAAATGGTGTCCTCTCTACCAAAACATGAGGCACTTGGTAAACATGTTTTTGAAGGCTGTATTCTGGGCAAAATGCAACGTTTTGCATTCCCAAAAGATGGTTCAATTTGAGCTACTAAAAAATTGCAGCTTGTTCATAGTGATGTCTATGGTCTTATGTAGACACCCTCTTTTGGAAATTATCTTTACTTCGTGAATTTCATTGATGAATTTTCTAGGCATGCATGTGTAAATCCATTGAAAGCAAAGTCTGAAGTGTTTATGTGCTTCAAACAGTTTCTGGTTTTGACTGAAAATATGTCAACATGCAAAATGGGCACCCTCCATTCTGATCAAGGGGAGGAATATATTTCTTTTTTATTTTAATGTATTTATGGCTGAACGTGGGATAAAACATCAGTGTACATTGTCATATACACCTCAACAAAATGGAGTTGCTGAAAAAAAGAACAAGTCACTCATGGAGATGGCGAGGTGTATGGTCAAGAGTCAGGCTTTACCACAGTTTCTGGCTTGAGGCTGTTATGTGTGCAACATGTACTTAACAGGTGTCCCACTAAAGCATTTTATTCTATCACTCCATATGAGGCTTGGCATGGTCGTAAGACATCTGTTGCTCACCTGCATGTTTTTATTTCTCTAGAATTTGCATTAGTGCCTAAACAACAACACAAAAAATTGGATGATAAAGTAGTGAAATTTATTTTTGTTGGGTATAGTTCTAAAAGCAAAGGCTATCGTCTCTATCATCCACAGAGTAAAAACATTTTGGTTAGCTATGATGTTGTCTGTATGACACTTTGCTATGTCTTTTTATAGGTGGACAGTCTAATCTAGTCCTAATGAGGCAATTTCTCAACCTTTATAGGTTTCATGTGATAATGCAGATCATTGCATTTCTGATGTAGGTCTACATGATGCACTTGTTGATGAGAGAGCTGATATTGAGGAGGCAAAAACTATGTCAAAATGGATGGTGCAGACTTTGCGTTGTTGGGGAGATAAGCAGGTCTACAAGGGGAAGAGCGGTGCAGGGTTGGATCAAGCCCCGCTAAAGAGTGCATTGTCCCCCATCCGGCAAGCAGCGTCCGCACACTGGCCACCTCGTCCTCATATGGTGGTCGTCATCTCATAGGCCCGTGCCTCAAAAGAGAAAGCGAAAAGCACTCAGTCACGTGGTACAAAGTCATAGGGCATATGCATCACGAATGGGGAATGAAATATACAATGCCAAAAAATAGAAATCACCGGATCGATGTGCCAAATAAACAAACTATGCTCAATGATGGCAACGAATATACAACTGATGTCACCACGTGACTGTGAGTGATGCAAAAAAAAAATCTGCTACAGTGCGGATCACTCAATACAAAATAGTCACTCTGCTACAGTGGGAAAGGACGCCCTTCAACATCTCTTCTGTCTTTGCGATCAGATCTTTGGTTCACTTCGGGTCTTCGGTCTTTGTAACTCCAAAAGCCTTTCTTCAAATAAATCTCTTTACTTCAAAATTCCGCAGTAACCTAGAGAGAAAATCCACGGGGCAACTCTTCACTTCGGGTCTTCAAACCTTTCTCTTCACTTCATATAATATCTTGAATGGTACTTCAAATCATAAGGATCCTAGACCTGGAGAGAATCCATGGGGAAACTCTTCACTTTGGGTCTTCAACCCTTTCTCTACACTTCATATAATATCTCCAATGGTACTTCGAATCTGCGGGGCAACTCTTCACTTTGAGTCTTCAATACTTTCTCTTCACTTCGTATAATAACTCAAATGGTACTTCAAATCATGAGAATCTTGGACCCGGAGAGAATCCGTGGGGCAACTCTTCACTTCGGGTCCTCAGACCTTTCTCTTCACTTCATATAGTATCTCAAATGGTACTTCAAATAATGAGAATCCTAGACCTGGAGAGAAAATCCATGGGGCAACTCTTCACTTCGGGTCATCAAACCTTTCTCTTCACTTCATATAATATCTCGAATGGTACTTCAAATCATGAGAATCCTGGACATGGAGAGAATCTGTGGGGCAACTATTCACCTCAAGTCTTCCAACCTTTCTCTTCACTTCATATAATATCTTTAATGGTACCAGGGCAACTCAACTCTTCACTTCAGGTCTTCAAACCTTTCTCTTCACTTCATATAATATCTCGAATGGTACTTCAAATAATGAGAATCCCGCCAATTTTTGAAATTTGATGATTTCAAGTCTGTGCACTACAACATATTAAAAATGAGTGCAGAAACAACCATGGCTAGAGCGATCACCCACACAATTCCTAGAATCTCAACATCATAAACCTCATGGATCAAATTATTGCAATATTTAAGGGCCACCTCTCTGGCATTAATCTTGCTGAATTATGCGAAGACGAATGCCAGGGGCATGCTAAAATAGGCACATTTGAATCAAGCATGTAGGTCCAAATTCATTCAACACAGAACTCTCTTAGGCTTTGAAGTAATGATTAGCTTGTAGATTTTTGAGATCCTCTAATTATTCTCTTTTGATGGGCATTAAACCCAAACAATGGAGTTTAACATGATACAATTTGTTTTGAATGATTCTATAGCAAGTGGTACTATCTGCCAGCAAATAAATTTGATAAATCAAAATACCAAATCGAACAAGCCTTCGACTTTTACTTCCACTGATACATTGAGATAATGGCAAATACACATGCCAAAAATTGATAGCAATACACATTACAAGGAATATGGGCATATAGCGATGGTTAAGGCGATAGAATTTCCTCGCTATAAAATTGCAACATGCATCATAATTAATGTCGCGCGCGGACCATCGATTAAACGATGAAGCAAACGACGGTTTTTGCGACTTGTGGTGCAATGGGGCTGCGACGCTCCCATACAGCATCACTAACACGACGCTTTTAAATAGTTTTCTTACGTCGCATAGGTGACGATTTTGGTGTCGCATAAGCGACGCTAAAAACATGTCGCTTATGCGACGACGGGTAGCATCGCTTACACGGCGGTCTGTTGACGGACAAAAATTAAAATGTTGGAGGCTCTTCGATCGGCATTTTCACACATCCGATCGAAGAGCTCTCCAACATTCGCAATTGCGCTGCACTTACGAGCTGAAGCAAGTATATGCAGAATTTTTGTTTTACCTAAGCTCTCTCTTATTGTCTCCCTCTGTCTCTGTCTCTCTCTTTCTACATCTTTCTCTCTTTGAATTCTCTCTCTCTCTCTCTCTCTCTCTTCTTTCTCTCTTTATTGCAGGTTATTCAAGAAGCTAACCAAGCAAAAAGTATGGCTAACTATTGTAAGTACAATTTCTATTCTTTGTATATCATTTGAATTGTGTTATTTTCATTACATAGCATACTCACACTTATTGATATGCACTTATACACTTATACATGATGAAGCTTCACTTTCACACATATACATATATACACATGCACATACACACATATATATACACACAGATACATGTGCACATACACTTAGACATACACACATATACACATGCATATGCACAAACATTCCTACAACCACATAAAAAGACTTACATGCATGCATTATTGCATATATATATATATATATATATATATATATATATATATATATATATATATATATATATATATATATATATATATATATATATACACACACACACACACATACACACATTCACATGCATGCACATGGATGCAAATGGAAATGCATCCACATACACATGCATGTTTCATACATATACACATGCATATACATACACATGCATATACATACACACATATACATATACATATACACACATATACATATACATGCATATACATATACACACACATACACATGCACATGCACATACTCATACACACATATACACTTATACATGCACATGCACATGCACATACATACATATACACACACATACACATGCACATACATACATACATATACACACACATACATATACACTTAGGTACACACATATGAATGAATTATATAATTAAAGTATTAAAACACATATACACATGCACACACACATGCACATACCTACATATACACATATACATGCACATACACACATATACACATAGAGTTACACATATACATGCACATACATATACACAAACATACACATGCACATGCACATACTCATACACACATATACACTTACACATGCACATGCACATACATACATATACACACACATACACATGCACATACATACATATACACTACATACATATACACTTAGGTACACACATATGAATGAATTATATAATTAAAGTATTAAAACACATGCTTAATATAAATAATAATAACAATCAATAGAACAAAACTCTTCATTACTTAATACCATACACACAATTCAAAACATAACTGAAATGAAAAATATATAGATTAAAAAAAATATATATATATATATATATCAATGTAAATACATATAATCCAATATCATAATCAACTAAAATCCTGATCATCATCATCATGATCATCATCATCATCAGCAATATCATGATCATCCTGATCTTCCTCATCCTCATCGTCATGATCACTCTGTGACGATCGAGATCGTCCCTCCTGTGTCTGTCTCTCCACCTCATCCATATTTGTCTCTCCATAATACTCATGTATTACATATAACAAACATAAATAAATAAAACAATTAAAGCATTCATAAAAATAAAATAATTATATAAAATTTAAAAATACTCACAAATGCATCAGGATGATCTTGCATATACTCGCTCAAATACCGATATCCAAAATGTGTAGCATACTCGATCTCCTATTTCATAGGATATCGGCCATAATCCTTCCGCTGCAATGAAACAAATAAAAAACATTAGTTGCTTGCATTTTAACTAAAATAAAAAATATACTCACAATAACACATATACTTACAAATGTAGCTACAAAACCATTATGGCCCATTTGGCCTAGGTGCAATGTGTGGCCCGACTCCACTCTCTTCTTTGCAGCAGCCTATTTATTCAAGAAAAAAAATACATAAATTAAATGTAAAAAATTACTAAAATATATAAAAATTATAAATATAAACTATTAATTTGTGTACCTTCTGCTGAGGAAATGACTCCTGAAGACATAGCTGTCTATGAAAAAACTACCACGTCTCAGGTGGTATGTTAGCTCGCCTCTTATTTTTTTCGACCACACAATATCTCCTGTTAATTTAATCTCAAACAGAAAAAAAAATCAGAATACATACACATATATACACACACATACACATACCCACATACACATATACATGCAAACATATACGCATACATATATGTATACATATACACACATACATACATATAACATAAACACACATATACATATCCACATATATACGTACACACACATGCATGCATATACACTCATTCATACAAAATACATGCATTTATCCCACAATAATGTGTAGTTGTGTATATGTGAATATGTGTGTATGTGTAAATGTGTATATGTGAGTATGTGTGTATGTGTAAATATGTATATGTGAATTTTTGGTGTCAGATGGAACTCCACCACCGTCTCCTCATCGTGCAATGGCTTTATACTGTAAGTATATCAAACATTTAATTTTAAATATATTTGATGGATACATAACTTATATTTTTTTTGTTTCTTATTATGTGCAGATTTTGATCAATCAGAGGGTACTCCACCACCTCCTACCCATGCAACGACTTCACATGTGTCCTCCGATAGGAATTATGATGAATTTTACTATGAAGAGCATATTATATGTTGGTGTAACTCTTGTTATGGCACGTATCGAAGACCACGATTGGAATGTATTGAACATGAGGTAGAGTATGGTACTTTTGAGCGTTCACCATCACCTAGTCAATGTGATAATGCTTGGGTATGTATTTTCTATATATATTAATGTCATTATTTTATTTAAAAACCATATATAAAATCAAATTATTGTTGATATACAGGAATACTTGCTCGATGATGATGATGATGATGATAATTTTTCTCATAATGTTAATATACCTCGTACATGTCATGGACTTACTGTTCATCAATTACAAGCAGAGGTTTCTAGAAATCCTCTACCTCCTGGTTTAGAGAATGAAACGGTTGGAGATTATCCATTGCCAGCTCGTGATCATTCTTTAGTACAAACATATGATAGAAGAAGATATGGAGGATGGAATAGAGGACCACTTCCTTTAGATGTAGAGGTTTTCAACTTTTGGGGTAATCGCTATATGATTGCTCCATCCACTATTACTAATGATGGTCGTGGTCTCTTTATTGTAGAGGATTTGTATTTGCCTCCGAACTCTGAAGTCACTCTTATGTCATTTTGTGGTCCTATATATGGATGGGGAGATTGGCATCGACTTTCACGTTATGTTCAAAGCATGAGTACTTATGGAATATGCTTGAACGCAGCATCCCTTACTAGTAGAAGGATTTTACATGCAGAAAATGAAAGATTATATATTGATGGAAGACCTTACACACATGGAAATATAGCAGGTTTAATAAATAGTAGTCGAGGGTTACATAATAGTTCAAGGACTAATTGCACATTCGAGGAGCATGAAAATAGTCATGAATCACCATACATGAGTAGAGATGTATCAAGATACATAGTTGTCAATGCTATTACTACATTACATGCTGGTGATGAACTATTAGTGAATTATGGATGGCGTAGACCTCCAAGAGCACCTTTTAGCTAGAGAGAATAAAAATTTTCTATCCATATTTAATAAGTTATATAATTAATTTTATATTTAAAGTTTACTTTTTATTCATTTATGGAATACTAATGAATTTTATTTATATGTGTAGATTCCAACGTATGATGTTGATGATATTCCTCCACAACATTCACAATTACCAATAAGACCTCATTTATTAGAAGCTTCCATGAGGAGGCTACGCAAAACTAATCCTGTGCAATATGCAAAGTTGAAAGATCTATATTCAAAAGACGATAAATTACAAGATTTGTGTGACAATGATGAAGATGATGGCATGACACATTTTATTGAGGATTGGTATCAAAATGATTGTGAGAGCATTGATATTTCTAAAAATGAGAAATATCTTCGAGAGGAATGTCTAAAGCATGTATATGAAGGAAGTCGTTTGACATGACTAAGTGCGAGCTTACTTATTCTCAACCTTCAAAATCATTTTGGATGGAGTAATGTATCTGTTTCGACACTATTAAGGTATAATTTTCAATTTTCTATATATATATATAAATATATATATATAAATACATGCAGATTTTTATTCTTACTTTAGATAAGGTAAGAACAAGAACTTGAATTGAATGGAAACTTTTTATCCATGCATCTTTTAAAACTATTAATGCATCTTTCAAAATATTCGTGAAAAATTTGATTGTTTGGATGGCAGGATACGATTTTTTGTTTTGGAGGATATGAACTATGTACCTTCATTGAATGATTTGTCCATTCTTCAGTTTGAAAGTGTGAGAAGCGGATTTATAATTGCTATTCAAAGAATTTGGCACTATTTATAGGTCATACAATGGTGACTTGGATGAATCGCATGCACAAAGGTTACTCAAGATAGAGCAATCTGATTATAATGGACTAGTGCCAGCAGGATTCCTAGGGTTTGCAGTAAACCTCTTGCATGTCAATGATGAGCATCTGAACTTTAGGATACAAAGTGGAAATCATGGTGTCTTGAGAGGATCAATTTTATACAGCTTGTTCAAAAAACTTCAGTGTCATAAACCTGAAGTTCTTTGAACAAGCTGTATAAAAGTGATCCTCTCAAGCCACCATGATTTCCACTTTGTATCCTAAAGTTTAGATGCTCATCATTCACATGCAAGAGGTTTACTGCATACCCCAGGAATCCTGCTGGTACTAGTCCCTTATAATCAAGTTGCTCTATCTTGAGTAACCTCTGTGCATGCAATTCATCCAGGTCACCATCGTATGGCGTATAAACAGTGCCAAATTCTTTGAATAGCAATTATAAACCCGCTTCTCACACTTTCAAACTGAACATATGATAGAATCGACAAATCATTCAATGAAGGTACATACTTCATATCCTCCAAAACAAACAATCGTATCCTGCCATCCAAAACAATCAAATTTTGCGCGAATATTTTGAAAGATGCACATAAGCATACACATATATAAAATTATATGCATATATATATGTATATTTATTTATTTACTTTTTTTAATATATCTTTTTTTGTTAAACTTACAGGTTATTATCTGAAAAGCTTTTACCAAGTCAGAATATTCTTCCTACCTCACATGATGAAATGAAGAAGATAATCAACAATCTTGGTATAGATTATCAATGTATACATGCATGTCCTAACGATTGTATTTTATATAGAGGTGATAATGCAGACTCTTTGACATGTCCCAAATGTCAATCTCCTCGATATAAGGGCGAAGAAGGTAAAATCCCAAAAAAGGTATTGAGACATTTTCCATTGGCTCCACGGATTAGACATATGTTTCAAAGCCCCGAATTATCAAAGCTTTTGACTTGGGGACATGATCACAAAAGTACTAATGGAATAATCAGAATTCCTCATGATAGTGTTGCTTTTCAGCATATTGATTCTACATGGCCTGAATTTGCACAAAATCCACAGAATCTAAAGTTAGGAGTTGCATTAGATGGGGTTAATCCATTCTCCATGAAATCCAGTAAATGGTCAACATGGCCAGTGGTAGTCATAAACTACAATCTTCCATCATATCTTAGCATTAAAAAGGAACATTTAATGCTTTCACTTTTAATCCCAGGAAAAAGACAAGTTAAAGATATGAATATATATCTTGCTCCTGTCATTGACGATCTTCAAGAGTTATGGAGAGGTATTAATGTCATTGATGTATCGAAAAGCATCAATGAAACACATATTACGGTTTGTGGTATTGTGGCTTGGACTATTCACAATTTTCCAGGATATGGTGTTTGTTCACGTATTGATGTAATTTTTTTATTCAATATGCATGTAAATAAATATGATTTAATCTAATTATATTTTTATCATTTTCCATGATGCAGGAATATCTACTAAGGATTATAAAGCTTGTCCATATTGTGGTGATTTGTTGAGATCAATCTATAGTAAGAATCTCAACAAAAATATTTATCTTCGACATCGACGATTCTTGCCTGATGATCATCCATTAAGATCTAAAAGAGAAGTGATACATTTTAATGGAAAGCTTGAAACAGGTCAATGTCCAAAACCTATGACACCTATGGATTGGTATAAAAAATGGACAGATGGACCTCTGATAGATCCAAAAGCAGAAATCTTCAATGATGATTCAGATAATGAGCATGTGAACAAAGGTAAAGGAAAATTGGCACTCGTAGAGAACATATCAATATGGTATTCTTTGGAGTATTGGAAAGAGTTAAAAGTATGTCATCTTGTTGATCCTATGCATATATTCAAAAATATTGGTTATTCACTATGGCAGCATCTTCTTGGACTAAAAGATACCACAGCATCAAGGAATGATTTGAAAGATAAAAAATCCAAACCAAATTTATGGCCAGTTTTTTATAGACATCAACAAGAAACGACTTATGCACCTGCTCCTTGGGTACTTACAACAAAAAAGATACAGACTATCAACAATAGAATTCAATTGATTAATACTCCTAAAGGATATGGAGCATCTTTTCAAAACATGTTTACTATGGATGATAAGAGCTTATCTGGGTTAAAGACCCATGACTGGCATAACTTTTTGAAACATATTTTACCTTTGGTTATCGATGGATGTACAACGAAAGGAGTACGAGATGTGATCTATTGTTTTGGATCACTTATAAGGTAATTATGATACTTTTATATTTAATATGTATGAATATTGGATATATTTTATTTTTTAATTAACTTCTTTATAATTGTTTTTATGATATGCATAGGTGGATTACATCCAAAGAGATTGACAAAAACGTGATCCCACAAAAAAAACGTGAATGCAAAGAGCTACTATGTTTGATGGAGAAAGAACTTCCTACTTCATTTTTTGATATTCAGGTTCATTTATTAGTCCATCTTGTAGATGAGATAGAGATTGCAGGTGTTGTCAACACTCGATGGATGTTTTGGGTCGAGCGATTTATGGGAATACTAAAAGGTTATGTGCGACAAAGAGCGAAACCAGAAGGATCCATGGCAAAGGGTTGGATGCTTAAAGAGTGCATGTATTACATTAGTGAGTACCTTGAAAGAGTTCATTAAGAAGCTCCACATGCATGGACCAAGGAGTCTTCTTCAAAAATAACAGATGAGGTATTATCAGGTAAGGGGGTTCCATTCATATTTACATTTCAAGAAAAAAATGATGTTTCTACTTTTGTAGCATATAATAGCGAATGCATGCAAGCATTCCTTAGCGAGTATGAGGAACTTCAAAATCTCCGAAGTAAAAGACGAAAAAACAAAAGATTTAGACATAATCTCGATAATAATGAGATTACAGATATATCTTCTTTACGGATTGGCTATATAGTCGTTTGCAACGCACCAATGCAAATAATGAAAAAATCTCAGATGAGCAAAGAGGGTTAATGATAGATTGTGAACGAAAGGTAATTTTATCAAAATAATATTTTATTTTTTTCATATATGTATGTTAGTTTCTATTTACTAATTGAATTTATCTTGCAGGCTCAAATGTTCACTAATATGTGGGCTTTTGGACTGCATATTAGAATCAAATCCATTGATTCTTTACGTAAAACAGAGGATTCTAGTATCGTTGCTTCTTTCAAGCAACTATCATGTGCTAGCTCAAAAGACACGAACCTTATAGATAGCGAACTTGGTTATGTAGGAACTATTGTTGGTATCTACAAAATTTCATTTCGTACATTCAAACAAGTAGAAAAAAGTTTATATTTTTTTTTATAGAGTTAGTTATTTTTTTAAGCACCTAATAATGGGTTTTTGTTGTTATATATTTTGATAGGTCATTTTGAAGGTTGACTGGTTTCGAGCGGAGTCACATATACATGCCTACATGCACACATAAACATATATATACATGCATACATATTTACATGTACATATTTACACATAGACACATATACATATATACATGTACACAATTATAAACACCTGCATATATTACATGAATACATGAATATTTTACATAAACGCATATGCATATATACACATATGCATATTTAACACATGCATATATATATCACACACATGCAAACACATACATATATATGCATACTAACATATGTATACATATAATACACATGAATACACACACATATGCATACATACATGATAAAAATTTTCTCCTCGAAGATAAAGCTATATATAAAATAATTAGGCATACCCCCGAGCTTCATGTTCTAACTTAGAAGAACATGATTTCATCTCTCTAGTAGGATTCATCGTTATTCAAGTTAATAAAAAAATCTATTATTTGATATCCACTCAGAAGCTTCAAGTTATTGATCGATAACTAGAGTAGAATTTACTATCTAATCTGCTCATATGTTTTCATTATTGCCATCATTTTGGTAAGACATCAATATAGTCTCATCCTCATTATCCTTATTGATTTCATTTATTTCTTCTATTGTTAAATCTATGTTCTCATGAATCACATCATCTATTTCTGGTAATTCCTCTTCCTCATCAGTAGAATCAGCATGTAGAGAATTATCCTCTTCATAAAAAAGATTAGTATCATTATCACATATAATGATTCTAATTTCTATTTCAGATGTTGATGTATCAGTATCTGATGCTGAATCATCAAGAGGAATTTCTTTGATCTCTCTAACAATAAACTGTTCAAACAATGACCTACCTCTAGGTTGCACATGAATGACTTGCCACCAAGGATGAGCATCTGGGTTTTTATAAAAAAATGCTTGTTCAATATGCCTAGGAAGAATATATGGTTCTTTAGTAGATCACATTACCTTGGAAGAATCAATTGCCCAAAACCCAGATAATTCCTTTCTTAATGTGGAATTACTACCTTTACATGCCTACATGCACACATAAACATATCTATACATGCATACATATTTACATGTACATATTTACACATAGACACATATACATATTTATGTATATATGTCTATGTGTAAATGTGTACATGTAAATATGTTAGTATGTATATATATATTTATGTGTGCATTTAGGCATGTATGTGTGATGCATAATATATCTACTCCATTTTATATTTATGTATCCTATCTACATGATGTGTATATATCTTTATATATATTATGATCCTCGTTGATTCGAGTAGCTATATATAGAGGCATAAGGTTGGGAGGAGAGACATCTCTCTAGTAGGATGTCGGAGGAATAGATGCAATGTGTACATATACTTCAAACATATGGCTAAAAGGTTCAATTAGAGTTTTTTAATAAGGGGTTTTAAAACCCTAATATCGAAATTAGTGTTTTCAATTTAGGATTTCTGAAATAGAATTTATTTATTTATTTATTTATTTATTTATTTATTTATTTATGTGTATGCATGTGTTGTGTATGTATGTGTATCTATATGTGCATATGCATGTGTTGTGTGTGTGTGTATATATGCATGTGTATATGTATATATGCATGTGTATATGTATATATGCATGTAAATATGATTATATGAGTCTATGTGTGTGTACATATGATTATGCATGTGTATGTGTATGTGAGTATGTGTACGTGTATGTGAGTATGTGTATGTGTCTATGTGTATTCATTATATGTGTGTAACTGCATGCATGTGTATGTGTGTGTAAAAATATGCATGTATGTGTGTGTATGTATAAATGTGCATGTATATGTATATGTGTGTAAATGTGCATGTATGATGTATATGTGTGTGTATGTGTGTATTTATACCTCTAGTCTCACTCTTTTCTCTCTCTCTCTCTCTCTCATATACATACATACATACATAAACACACATACTCATATCCACATATATATACATAAAAGCAGTGCATACCGTGCATTATCGCGACGATGAGCCATAAGTGTCCGCATCTCTTTAAGACACCACTTAAGAGACTATCCTGTCCCAAACTCTGTCTCAAGTGAACTAAGTACGTATTTTTTATCCCTCTCATCATGCTCACTACAAAAATAAGAAACATAATGTAAATAAAACATAAGATATTTATTTCAATTTATATGTAAAATTTTTACTTACTTCCACGGTAAGTGGACAAAGCGCAGGTAAGAGTCACATAGTGCCTGCATTCTTCTCTTGAACTCCAATCCATTCCCTATGTACACAATGCTCCCCTCTGGCTCTATATGGCACTCTAGTCCTAAGGTGCCTATGCATGTCCTCATAGGCAACTTTGCTCTGCTATCACGTGGTGGAGGTGGTATAGGTGTCCTGAAAATAGATAGATAAAAATAAATAAAAATATGTGTTATAATATCATTAAAAACGTTTATGAA